>JAPVLO010000517.1:1200000-1585296 GCA_027257055.1 Cephalopachus bancanus
TGTAGTTTACTAGAAGATAAGAAAAAGAAAAGCTGTGACTCTAGATTTAATTCTGAGCAATAAATGCAGACCATACATATAACAACTGTTCTCCTGGCTAGTGACATAAAGAATGCCAATTTTCTCTAAAATGTTAAAATGCTGGAAAACTAACCAAAATTGTTTTAATTGTGTGTGTGCATGCACAGTGTGTACAAAGAAGAACCATGACCAAGAATCACACTCCATGGGATAGATAGATGATATAGTAACAGTTGATCACATGAATCAGATAAAGTTACTTAATTCCTATTTTGCTTTCTTTACATAATTGAGAATAATATTTAATTATAAAATGTTAATAAAGCATTAGGAGGAATTGAGGCTCAAGATCTGAGAGAATATTCATTCAACGAAAAATTATTGTGAAGCACTACACAAAGTTTGGGGAGGAAAGAAAATTGATAGATGTTATTCAACTATTGTGCTTAGGGACAAATCTCCAGACTCAGAAAAATGACAACACAACCACAACAACAATGACCAAAAAAAAAAAAAAATCTGTAAATTATGTTGTGGTGATATTTGGAATACAGTAGAAGAGTCACACATTTGGAAATAGGCAAAGGTCCAATTTTAAAACAGGAAAAAAAAATTCAGTAAGTATAGGTTAGTAAACTTGTTGTTGATTCTGGGGCAATTCTCACAGAATGTTATGTAGATGGCTCCTAAGAAATGCTTCCCAGGAACAAGCAGTGGTTCATTAATAATGAGCCATGACAAGGGAGCTCATTTCTTATTTTGAATAGTGTGATAGCAAACCTTTTATGTAACTCCCAATGATCCAGGCATTCTGATATTCACCTTGTGTGGTCTCCTCCCACAATGAATCAGTGTTGACCCTGCATGTAGAATATGAAGGAAGTGATCATGTATGATTTATAAAGCTAGGTCATAAAAGGCACTGAAGCTTCTGGCTAGATCAATCGGATAGCTTGATTTGGGTGAAGCCACTTTCCAAGCCTTGGAAACACTAAAGTAGCCCTGTGCTAAGGCCTACATGGAGAAGAACTGAAGTCATGCCAAAAGCCAACACTAGCTTGCCAACCACGTGCGTGAGTCAATTTAGAAGTGCATTTCCCATCTCCATTGAAGATGAAAAATCCATCTTAAGATAATAGCAGCCCCAGACAACATCTAACTGTAGTTTCATGACAGACCCTGAATCAAGCTGCTCCCACATTTCTGATCCACAAAGAATATGAAAGGTAAGCCACTACATTTTGGGATGATATGTTATGAAGCAACAAATAACTAATAAATGGGTTGCTCATCAAGTTGCCCAGGATACTATTGTAGAGAGTATATTTTAATTTCATGAAAAGATTTTATCAGGTCCTTTTGGGCAAGAAAGACAACTGTGAATAAAGCAAGGATAAGCATATTCATGACTGGCTGAACAAAACAGTTGACTAGTATTCCATGGTAAGTAGATACCACATTTTCTTTATCCACTCATCATTGATGGGCACTTAGGTTGATTCCATATATTTACAATTGTGAATTGTGCTGCAATAAACATACTATGGAATACTATTCAGCCATAAAAAATGAAGTAATGTCTTTTGCAGCAACTTGAATGGACTTGGAGATCAAGTGAAGTATCCTAAGTGAAGTAACACATACACAGAAAACCAACTACTGCATGTTTTCATTTGTAAGAGGGAGCTAAGATGTGGGTCTGCAATGGCATAGAGAAAGGTACAATAAACATTTTCCTGAGGGGGAGGAAAGTGAAAGGAGGATGATGGACGAAAAAAATTACCTATCGTGTACAACGTACACTAATGGTGGTGATGGGTACAATGAAAGTCCCAACTTCTTCACCACTATATAATACATCCATGTAACCAAAAATCATGTGTTCCCCTAAAGCTATTAAAATTTACAAAAAAAGTTGACTAATGAACCAATGGCAAAATGGACATTATTTTCAATATTATGCAAAAATATAAGGTCATGCTAGACATAAATCAAATATACATAATCAAATAGAGCTTTCTGTGGTGGTGAAAATGTTCTAGATAGTAGATACATGTGACTTAGCACTTGAAAAGTGACAACTTAGAAACTGAATTTTTAATTTTATTTAATTATAGTTAAGAAAAATTTAAATTTATATAGACACGTATAGCTAGCAAGTACTGTATTGGCCAGGACAGCTCTTTACATTTTAGACATCAGATTTGCTAAAGTTTAGACAAAAAAATAAATAAATTGAAAACTAAGAACAGAAACTCTAAAAGGAATGTGGTACAGATTTTCTGCCCTTGGCCCTGTGTTCAACTTATTTATCAATGTATTAGGTGACAACACGAAAGACATGAATATAACTTTTGTTGATGAACTAAAGCTGGGAAGAATTATTAATTTATATGTAACAGTATTTTTCCTGGGCCTGGCACTCCAAGGTCAGGGCAAGAAGGGAGTAGAGCTAGAGAAGTGATTGGACTGAGACATAAGGTAGTTTTTAGGGTTAGTTCAAAGGAAAGAGTCCCAAGGCCAGAACAGGGTAGAGGAGACAAGCAATAAATTGGGCATGGGTTTGGGAGGCAGCGAAGCAGACAAGCTGAGAAGATAAAACTAGAGATGAGACTGGAGCTGACAGGAAGCAAGAATGATGAATGAGCAGGGGGTTAGGAAAAGGAGGCAGGGGGCAAACTGACATGGATCAAGGAGTAAGCACAGATGAAGGCCAGTGCATGCTGGCTTTTGGCTGCCTTGTTCCTCTTGTTGTTTTGCTTATGGCTTTTTGCATTCCCTCTGGGCATGGGCTGGAGCATTAAAGCAGTAGGTTCATTCTGGAAAAAATCAGATTATGCAAGAGGCTGGAGTTGTTGGCCTAAACCAACCAGATGACATTTTGCAGAGATAAGTGTGAAACGCTGAAGCTAAGTTTAAAAAAAATCAATTCCATAAGCATGGGATGTGATAAACCTAACAAAAAATAATAATGATCCAGTGTTGCAGTAATACCAGACAGAACAGAATAATATATAAATTAAGAACAATTGTCTTAACTGACCTGATATACCAGTTCAGATATCTGAAGTGTGACAATTTCAGAGTATTACATTTTAAGCAAACTAAATAGTTTCCAACCTAGGGAAAGTAGTAAGATAGTGAATGATTTAGAAATTATTACATATATGGAAACTTTGAGGAACTGTGACATATAGCATTTGGAGGAAAAGGCTTAGGAAAACAGAGTAGCTGTCTTCATGTACCTTTAATGCAAGGTCACAAGAAAGAAAGATCAATAGATAAGGTTACAAAAGGTAAAGTTCAAAGCAATTAAAAGAAGAACAGTCTAACAATTATAACTATAAATAATTAGCTGCTTTCTATAAGAGATAGTTCTCTCCAACTATAAATAATTAATACAGAAACTAGATGATCATTTGCCTTAGATTTGTATTTAAAACTCGTGGATTAAAAGATAGATTGGACTAAAGAAATTCTAAATCCTTTACAATTTTGAGAAACTGTGCAACTGTATTCTTTTTCTCTATGTATTGTGGTCTCTGGCTATTTCCCCAGAAGACATTGCTATTCTGTGTCCAACACAGGGGCATGTACTATCCTTAAGTCACACCCACAAAACTATGTTTTATATAAGGTCACAGAACACATGTTGCACTTGGTTAGAATGCAAAGACATAACTAACTATTTTTATATGTAGAGCAAGTGCCAAGCAATGCAAACATTGCCACCACTCCTTCCCTCTCCCCCATTCCCCTCCCACTTTTAGTCATTGCTATGCAAATTGCACTCTCATCACAGTCTGCATGTATCTACTTCCATCTCTTCTGCTTTTCTCTTTGTGGTATTGTAACACTAAAAAAGATCTTCAAGATTAGGTAGTGTGTGTGTGAAGGGAGTGGGCAACGTGCTACCTCTGGGAATGTATCTGAGGGATTGTGCACTCACTCAACCATAAATTATGGATATATCCAATCAATTACCTCTCTTATAGTTCTTCCATGGGGAATCTGTGTGAGGGTAGTCTTTGCCCTACATGATATACATTCTCTTCCAAGGAGAATGCTGAAAGTACAGCAATTATATTCTTTAAAATTTTTCTCCTTTACTGGATTTTTTAAAAAAATTACAATAGTAATACATAGCTGTAACAAGTCAAACCATACAGCATTGTGTAAAGAAGAAATAAATAAATTACCTTCTCCCATCTCAACCCACTAAGGTAACATTAATAGTCTGGGTTTTTATCTTTTCAAAGTTTTATAGTTGCTTATATATATATATGCAAACATACACAAACTTACTCTACAAAATAGGAAGATAAGATCATATTATACATATTATTCATCAGTTTGCCTTATTTCAGTTAATCTGTTATAGACATCAAGACATATAGATGTAACTTTTTTAATAGCTACAAGAAAAGATTGGCAGGTTTGATCACATGAAAACTAAAACAAATATATTTGCAACACATATGACCAATAAATATTTAATATTCCTAATAGACACGAACACCTACAAATTGGCAAAGAAAAAGAAATTATCTAATATAAAAATAGGCAAAAACAATGAATGACCAGGCAGTTCACAGAAGAAGATATATAAGTAGCCAATAACCATATGAAAACTTGTTCAACTTCACTAGTAGTCAGGGAAATTCTTTCTTTCCCTCTTTCCTTTCTTTCTTTCCCTCCCCCCACCTTCCTTCCCTCCTTCCCTCCCTTCCTCCCTTCTTTCCTTTCTCTCTCTCTCCCTCTCTCTCTTTCCTCCTTCCCCTCCTCTTCCCCTCCCCGCTCTTCTTTCACCTTTATTTGCAATGGATTTTTTCATTCTGCTTCGTCCATAAAGAACTATAAGCCTACCTGACTATTGTGAATATTGTACAAGTGCTTATTTTTAAACAAAACCAACAATAAGAAGTATTGTAACTCAGCTGCGTGTGCTTAAATCATTTTGTATGATCTTGAATCTTTTTATCTTTTTCTTTCAAGTGTGTGCATGTGTAGGAAGGGGTGATGAGGCTTATCACTCATTTCATTTTATCTAAATCTTCGGGATTCTTGTTTTCAGCTTGTTTCTTGGTATATGGCTTGACCTTATCTCTCTGGTAGACTTACAAGAAGGCTTTCAACTACTATGGCCAATGTGCCGACTAAAATTAAAAGTAGCTATTTTTGTACACCACCCAGCCAGACTAATATGACAATCATAATTTTCCTGAGAATGAAGTTATCATTATAGTAATGTGCTTTTATAGAGATCCTTGTGGAGATTAACAACCTACTAAAAAGACAGTCCTGATACTAAATTTAGGCTAAGATAAAGAATAGCAAACATTGAACAGTTTTCCAGATTGCAGCTTAGAGGTACTCGGTCAGATATATCTTAGTAAAAAAACTTCAGTACTGCCACCTAGAACTCTTTCATGGTCTAGACAGACCAGCATTATGACTCAAAACCAGAGAAGATTATTTGTAATAGATTTATTGAATGCTTAAAGCATGCAGGCACTGTGCTAATGTTTTACATTCGTTATCTTACAGGAATTCTGAGGATACTATTAACATCTCCACTTTTCTAAGACAATTGAGACTCACAGAAGTTAAATAATTTGCTCAAGGCAGAGCTTGAACCCAATTCTGTGAAACTTCAAAGCTACGAGTCTATGACAGAGGTCAGCAAACTTTTTCTGTAAATAGCCAGATAGCAAACATTTTTGGCTTTACAAGTCATATAGTCTCTGTTGCAACTACCTTACTGTATCATAGTAGTACAAAAGCAGCCAGAGATAACACGTAAACAAGTGAGCATGGCTGTGTTCCAATAAAACTTTATTTGCAGATAATGGAATTAGAATGTCACATAATTTTCCCATGTCATGAAATATTGTTCCTTTTTTTTTTTAACCAATTAAAAATGCGAAAACCATTCTTAGCTTGTGGGTCATACCAGATTTGGATTGTGGGTCCATAGTTTGTCAGCCCCTAATCTATGGCATCTCAAAGGTTGCAAGGCCTGTCTGTCACATAATTGAAGGACTTCATCAACTCCTTTGCTTTTCCTTAATAACTCATTATGGGTCATTCAGGCACACATCTGAATCTTTTTTGGACCTACTTGTCTATTCAGTACCATATATGTACTGATTTTATCTGGCACAAAGTAATCCTTTTCTAAGGACTCATTCAAATATTCTAGCATTCACTGAACAAGCCTATATTTATTACCTTATTTTATTTTTTTAACCTGGCACTTTTTTATTTCACTTACCATGCCAAAGATTTGTCCACTTTGCCAATATTTGTTCTAGAACATATTCATTCTCCAACAGTTCAGGAGCATCTTCTATATAACAATTAATGAATTTTATAAAATAACAAATATGTCACTTTTTAAACACTAAGAGTGATTGAAGGGTTATAAAATTGTCCATGAATTCAACAATGGATAGCCTTACTAGAAAGCTTGTGGACATTACAGTTCATTCCAAGAGATGTTCTATTTTTCTTTCCTGATGCTTTTAAACATTATACTTTTGTCCTGTATCCCTCAACATAGAAACTATAAGATCTATGACCGCAAAAGTCTTACTCGATAGAGCCTAACATAGTGCCTGACACGTAGTGGGTACTCACTTGTGGAATTACTGAATCATTATGTCTCCCTGGTTAGCTAACAAATATATATAGCCATCAGAAATCATGTACCCTGATGATTTGGGTGAGTCACAACATAAAGTAGTCAGTCTCTTCATAAAGACTTACAGTTCCCAAAATGCTATAGGCTCATAGATTTTCTAAAGCTTTGGGCACAAGAAAAACAGTAAACAATTTCTAGACTTTTTCTTTGTCAGAAGAATCTCTGGCAGACCACAAAACTTCTTGAGACAGATACTGCCTAATCGTCCACAACTTCTGGTGATTGATGAAGTGGAGGACTCCTCAAGTTAGTTTGTACCTTGAAGACCAGAAATTAGGCCAGTTACCTTCAGACAAATTTATTTCTCAGTACCTATGAACTTGGCTTTGTGTCCTAAATGCACTGGTATCTGAATAAATGTGTATATGGTAGGGAGGTTAATAAAATCAAAATTATGGGTGTAGTTTCCATATGGTTCTTTTAGCTTTTGCTGTGTTCCAGAATTACAAACTTCAGTACAAACCATTTTCAACTCTGTGGCGTAAATATGCCTTCTATCACAAGATGAGCAGAAAGGATATATATAAATAGTTCAATACAAGCCTCTCACTACTACCTTAAAATAAACTCAAAGCCTATGTCTTACTAGTCATGGTGGGTCAGAAGTGTCTGTCACCTTGTAAAAGATTTCCAAAGGTAAATAAAAATAAGTCAGAAGTGAGGGAAGGTTATTATTTCACTGTAAAAAATAACGTCACTATCTGCAATATCTCCAGGCACTGGTGGATGAAGGTAAATTTAAAAAAGGTCACAGAATGACATTCGACTTTTTTGGAAAGAAGGGGAATTTGTTTATTTAAGGAACAATTACAGTGCAACTATTATATGCTAAATAGATAAACAAAATGATAGTTTATCTTAACTAGTGCTAGAAAAATAATAAAAAGGGTGTGAGGAAGAATAATAACAAAGGGGACTTCCTTAGTCAGTAATGTCACAGTGAAAAATGGACACTTAATCTGCAAATGCTACCTGTTAATTATGATTCATTTTGCTCTGTTCTAAACTCAAGTCTTTTATTTGGGTAGAGAGAAGCTTTTCTAAATGACAGTGTTTTCCATTAAAGAAATTATCTTTCCTAGACATTAAAAAACTGTTGGTTAGGTACAGAGGGAAGGGAACTGATATTTATTTAACATTTGCCCTAAACCAGACCCTTTACACATATCATTTCATTATCATAATAGCCCCATGAAGTCTATGTTCTTGTTTCTATTTTGTAGATGAATAGATTGAGATTTAAAAAGGTTAACTAACTTGCCCAAGGTATATGTAGGAGACTGGGATTTAAAAGTAAAGTGTTTTGCCTCTGAAATCCATGTTTTTGTCATTATATCATGATGCTACCCAGTGTATAAGTTAATTCATCAAGAATAGTAATTGCTATGGTTAGTGAGGAGGTACTACACTAACAGCTTTAGGAACATGATATCACTTAATCCTTTATTAGTTACTGGAGGAACTGCTAACCCACTCTACGTATAAAGAAATCAAAGCCTAAAGAGCTTAAGCAAGTTGCTCAAGTCACATTCCATGTGGTCAATTATGGATACCCACATTCACCACGTGATGATTTTGAGAAGTTGATAAACTTTTCAAGTTTTAGATTTATGGCTGGACCAGTCTGATATTCACAAATTGGGGTTCTGCCCTGAAGCCAGTTTGAAGAAATTACTAGTTATTCAACTGAATCTTTATATTTATTTTTAATTTTTAATTTTTTTAATTTTAAAGATGTATGGTACAATTTAGGATTAGTACGCAAGTGGTCATTGTATAGATGAAGTTTGGGTCTCCCTTTGGTCCCCACTTCGCCTGGTTTGAGATCAGGAACCCTTATTGATGTTATATGCCTTTCCTTTTCTCCTTCTCCTGGCAGTGTCCTGATACTGCCAATCTCTTTCTTGTAATATTATGATAAATGTTCAGGGTCCGCTTATGAGTGAGAATATGTGGTACTCTGTTCATTCTTTCTGTGATAGATCACTGAGTATTATAGACTCTAAATCCATTCAAGTTGCTGCAAAATCCATAATTTTGTCCTTCTTTATGGCTGCATAATATTCCATCGTGTATATGCAACCACATTTTAAAAATCCATCCACTTTTTTTTTAAAGCCCTTGCCATAAGAGATAAGATAGACAAGTGGGGCCTCATCAAACTGAAAAGCTTCTGCAAAACAAAAGAAACCATCAAGAGGGCAGGGAGACAGCCCACAGAATGGGAAAAAACAGAGTCCTGACATCCAGAATCTACAAGGAACTCAAAAGTGCCAAAAGGAAAACAACAACAACAACAACAACCATTTAAAGGTGGGCAAAATATATGAATAGACACTTCTCAGAAGAAGACATATGAGCAGCCAACAGATACGTGAATAAAAGCTGAGCCTCACTAATCATCAAAAAAATGCAAATCAAAACCACCTAACTCCAGTCAGACTGGCCATCAACAATAACTCCAAAAACAACAGATGCTGGAGAGGATGCGAGGAAAAGGGAACACTTCTACACTGTTGGTGGGAGTGTAAACTAGTACAATCTCTGTGGAAAACAGTGTGGAGATTTCTAAAAGACCTAAAAATCTACCTTTCATATGACCCAGCAATCCCTCTATTGGGAATATACCCAGAGGAACTCAAATCATTCTACAAAAAGGAGACCTGCACATGAATCCTTATATTTAATCAGTACAGGTACAGTTTCTCTGGAACCAAAGTGCGTCAGTAAAGCAAGATCATTCCTCAAATGTAAAACAAATGGAATAAGACAAGAGATACTGCTTGTAATTTTTTTTGGAGCAGGGCAAAGATAATGTCATGGAAGCCAGAGGTCACATGAGAGTCTAAGCAAGAGAGTTAATTAGACTGACTGTGAGATGTAAAATGCTCACCTGTGAGCCTTTCTTCCTTTTTAATACAGTTTTCAACGCATTCCTTCTTTTTAGATGTATTTTTGAACACTTTCATCATGGCAGAAGTTTTGCAGTTCCACCCAGTTAACAATTATCAGAAAACCTGATTTGCCTAAGCAGTTGAAGAATATCTGAAATAGAGAGAAAGGAGGCTAGGCCCTAGCAAACTTATGTGGTTGAGGGTATATCTTAGGATGTTGTTCTTTATGCAACCCTCCCTCTACCTAGAGAAAAAGTGCTCCCTTCATCATACAAATTCTCCTCAATAGCCTGGGGTCTTTGCTGCATTTTAATCTCCTCAAGACTTGCTCTGAGAAAAGGAACTCGTCAGGAAATGACTGACAAAGCTAAATATGCTTGCTATTTATGAGGTGGTTAAATTTTAATAGTATTAATAGCTAATATATACAGTTGACCCCTAAATAACACCAGTTTGAACTGTATAAGTCCACTTATATGAGGATTTTTAAAGTAAAATAATACGAAGTGTTTCTGCTGCTCCTTCCTCCCCTTCCACCTCCTCCAGCTCTTCTATTTCTGCCACTCTGAGACAGCAAGACCAGCCCCTCCTCCTCTTTATCCTCTTCAGGCTGCTCAAAGTGAAAATGACAAGAATGGTGAACGTTATAATGGTCCACTTCCACTTAATGAATAATAAATATATTTTTACTTTTTTATGATTTTCTTAATGACTTTTTTCTCTAGCTTACTTTATTGCAAGAATACAGAGTATATACATATACAAAATATGTATTAATTGACTATTAATTTTTCTGATAAGTTTTCTGGTCAACAGTAGGTTTTAAGTAGTTAAGTGTTTGGGAAGTCAAAAGTTATACATAAATTTTCAACTGTGAGGAGGGTTGGTGCACCTAACCCCCACATAGTTCAAGGGTCAACTGTATTGTGAACTTAATCTATTCCTGGCAATGTGCTGAATGCTTTATCTAACTGAATCTATGTGATAATCCAATAAGGCGGTATTATCATTTGCAGTATGCTATGATTTGAATATGTTTTGTCCCTACCAAAACTCATGTTGAGGCTTTGCCCCCAATGTGGTGGTAGTGGGATATGGTGCCTTTAAGGGTGATTAACTTTTTTTTTTTTTTAGTTGCAGTCTCACTCTGTCACCCAGACTGGAGTGCAGTAGCACACTCATGGCCACCACTGCCTCAACCTGCTGGGCTCAGGTGATCTTTCCCCCTCAACCTTCCAAGTAGCTGGAAATACAGACATGCACCACCACGCCCAGCTAATTTTTAAATTTACTGTAGATATGAGGTCTCGCCAAGTTGCCCAGGATGGTCTTGAATCTGTGGGCTCAGGCAATCCTCTCACCTTGACCTTCCAAAGTCCTGGGATTATAAGCATGAGTCACTGTACCCAGCCTTTGATTAGCTTTTTAAGATGGATCAATGCCTTTCTCTCAAGACTGAATTCGTTTCCACGAGAGTGGGTTATTCTAAAGTGAAGCTTGGTCTCTTTGCACATGCCCACTTCCCCTTTTGCTTCTCTTTCTTGTTGTGATGCAGCATGAGGCTGGTGCCAGGCTTCTTACACTTCCCAGCCTTCAGAATTGTGAGCTAAATAAACCTATTTTCTTTCTAAATTACCAGTCTCAAGTATTCTGTTATAACAATACAAAATGAATTAAGATATAGCATCACTCTCATTTTATAAATTTGGGAAAATGGGCTCAGATAGAGTCAATAATTCCCCCCAATGCCACCAAGTTAATAAGTGGTATAGATGTGATTGGAACACAAGTTTGACTGACTTTGAAGCTTGTATTATTAATTACTACAGTGCCTTAAGATAAAAGAATAAAACAATAACTGGGAAATTTAAGTTCCAGCACACCGGATGAGGAAGTTTTTTGTGGGGTAATGGGCAAGTGGAAAGGAGACAGTTGATATCTTCATGATAGCTCCATAATCACCATAAATTATGCTTCCTATTCCACTCAGCATTCATAATAACAAAGAACAGTTTTTCTAAGCCCAATGTCTCTCAGCTTATATAATTACTGAATGGGTGCAAATATAATTTTAAACATTCTATTCATGAATAATCTTGTCTGATTTCATTGCTAAATATTACCTTTTTAGAGAAAGAAGAAAAATATGTTTTTTTCCCCTGATCATTACCAGCATAGGTCCCAAGATGTTTAAATTTACATGCCACTTGATACTATTGATTTATTTGCACTCTCTGAAAATGTATAAACATTGCTCAGTGGTATGGCAGAATCCAAACATGTACTCAAGTCTACTTTTCTTGATTTGTGGATTCAACCCACATTACTATTGTGTCATGGTGAGTTTGGGGGTGAAAATGAAATAGTCTTAATCCCCAGAAGAAGATATAAAAATCTGAATTGTGTGGTGCAGTCATGAATTTTGGGATCTTAAGTTGAATTGGCCTTGTATCAGCAAAGGGAAAATACAGTGGCTTTTTCTTCTCCATGCATCTACTGACAGATAATATTACTAATATAATTGCCATTTAATAGGCTTATTAGCTGCGCTCGGTGGCTCAGCCTGTAATCCCGTGCCTTTGGGAGGCTGAGGTGAGTGGATTGCCTGAGTCCGCGGGTTCAAGACCCGCCTGGGCAGCGAGACCTCATCTCTACAATAAATAAAAAAAAAATTAGCTGGGCGTGGTAGCGCACGCCTGTAATTCCGGCTACTCGGAAGGCTGAGGCGGAAGGATCGCCGGAGCCCAGCAGGTCGAGGCTGCGGTGGCCAGGAGCGGCCACTGCACTCCAATCTGGGCGACAGAGTGAGACTCCAACACACACACACACAAAAAAAAGGCTTATTTTAGGAGATAGCAATTTTAGCAATTTGTTTCTCTCAAAATCTTGAGTTTATTTCAGTGGATCCCTTCAAAAAAAATTCACAAGTTATCTGTTTCTCCCTTTTCCCAATATTCCCCCCACTGTATGAAGTAAGTTGGAAGAGAAGTACCTTAGCCTTAATACATTAATCACACTGTACCTTTTGTCTCCTTAATCTCCTGAGCCAAGATTGAACTCTAGGTTTCACACTATTTCATTAGGCATTTAAAATGGGACTCCTTCATGTTTTATTTTAAAATATCATCCTTTTTATTTGTGCAATAGTAACCTTTCTCACAGTATTTCTTAGTTTCTCAGGATGGCAAAATATACCTTTTCCTCACAAGATTAGCTTCCGTGCATTATTTCTCAAGTAACTCTGGTCATTGGAGGCTTTTTTGTTTACCTTTACAAACACACATTCACACAGTGAATTTCTGTGGGAGGAAATTCTCAACAATATTTTTTTGCATAAATTTGTCTGGTGACCAAATTTCTTTCTTGTTTTGATTGTTTGTTTATTGGTTTAGGGTTTGAGTTCCTTAGGCCTGTGCCATCAGCTTGGACTTCAGTTTTAATAATGCAAATGAGGACTTCAATAAATTAGAACTTTTCTGTTTGGGGCTAAAATTCTTTAAATATTATTTAAATATTTTAGATTTATAAATGAAAGTTAAAATTTTAAGTAATACTATCTAAATATTTTAAATGTGTTTTCAAAGCAAACAACTTTGTCATAAGAATACCTCCCAAAATAATTAATACAAATACTATTATTTTGTTGATTTCAAAAGGACAAAAAAATACTTTCAGGTCTATCTAATGCAGTTTTACTTTGCTATGTAGCTGTTTGTCTTCTAGTGTCCATGTTAAACTTTCATTGTCATTGAACGGCCAAGTTTATTATTATATAATGTATGTGTTATTATAGGATAACAACTGAGCTGCACTGAAAAGAAAGTGTTTCCTAATTATATGCCTTTGTTTTTCTCTAAATATAATTTGAATATATCACCATGGTGTCTCAATATTTCCTACAGACATTCTGAAAGAAAAAATGTCACTTTACTTTGTTTTTATTTTCATTTTGAATTGAAAGCTTTTAATATTTTTCCCATTTTTATTTAGCTTTTTGTGTTTTGCCATGCATGCCACTTTCTATATGAGCTGTTTAGTCACTTGGGTGTTAGTGATGTGATGACAGTAATTTCATGAGGAAAGAAAGGGTCCTGCTGATTCCCATTGTACCTACATATGGCTGGCTATCTGAACGTGGGAGATGAAATAGGAGGCTTAGCTCTGTCATAGGGAACATCCAATTAAGAATGAGTAGCTTTATGTAAATGCGTATTATTTGTTCACTACATTCTGGTTAGCACCCTGATCCTCTTGGGCAAAAAGTTGCATTAATTTTAACATTCTGGTTAGCACCCTGATCCTCTTGGGCAAAAAGTTGCATTAATTTTCAAAGCTTCCTGATTGATTCATCCCTGATTAAGTATCTTGGCCTCCTTTTGAAGAAAAGTTATCATTACTGCTTTTGTATCTTTTAGCTAGAAACTCATATCGTATTTTATTGTTATCCATGCCCAGCAATAGGGTGATCAATACTTGAATGGGTTTGGGTGAGTATAGGTTGAGAAGAGTAAAGTAAGAAAAGTAGCACTCCTGTGTTTGGTAGCATTCAGTCTGGCCTCTGATGTTGAAAACTACTCTGTTTCAAAAATCTACCTTTTGACATTTTTTAAAACATCATGAATTAAGTGTGATTTTTCTTATTTTTTTCCTTTGCCCATCATACAAGAGAAATTTTGTCTGCTATCTTCTCAACTCACTGAAGTGAAAAGCTGCAGGAGATTTCAACTATCTCTGCTCATCTTTCCTCTGATCAATATAAATTACAATAATCAGGCTTACATTGTAGTTTTCAATTTCTCACAATTCAGGTCATGGTAATCTCTTTCCTCAGCTTCTTGGGTGGCACTTTCAACAGTTAAGAAATGAGAGTAAGGCAAACCTGGGCAACTTGGCGAGATCTCGTCTCTACAATAATAAAAAATTAGCTTGGCGTGGTAGCCTGCACCTGTAGTTCCGACTACTTGGAAGACTGAGGTGGAATGATCGCCGAGCCCAGCAGGTCTACGCTGGGGTGGCCGTGAGCGTGCCGCTGCATTCCAGCCTGGGAGATAGAGTGAGACTCCAACACACAAAAAAAAGAAAAATAAAGGAGAGTAAGTGGTAGGAGAGAGAACGGAAGAAGAAAATTGAAATACAGAGTAATAACTGGGAATACTTTTCCCAAGAAATGGAAGGCAGTATAACAGAAAGGGACAAGGATGTCGACATTCCAGAAATAACATCTAAATGGTTTTGTAATTAGATTTGATTTTACATTGGGGAATAATAATACTTACTTCATGAGTTATTGTGGAAATTAAAAGAGAGAATGTATATAAAAGCATTTTGCAATAAACAGTCACAGAGATGTTATTCTAAATGTCAATCTGCAAGTCTCTTTTCTCTATCTTTGTGTCTGTCTCTCTTTCTCAAAAGAAGCCAGAGAAAATCTTTGTGGTTCTGTCGGTTTTTTTGACTGAAAATCCCTCAGAGTGAGTATTGGTTCTGTAGTCAGGCTGTTGTGGATTTGATTCTGAATTCTGTTACTCTCTAGTTGTGTTTTATCGTTGGACCAGTCACTTAATGTCTATGAGTCTTAATTTCTTCTCCTTAAAAAAAAGACAATAGTATCCACCTAACAGAAGTATTAAGAAAATTAAATAAGATGATATGTGAAAAGCATATGCACAGTGCTTGGAACACAGTAGGTATTTAACATATTCTACATCGGTCCCATTGTAGGTGACTATAAAAACACAAACGAAACTTTGTTCAAGTAGAATCTCTACTTTGTCCTACTTATCAAATCCCATCTTTTCAAAATGGCAAGATTTCCTAAGTAGATTTGTCTGGATTTTATGTTTTGGTTAGGATAATGATTACAAAGGCAGGAAAATTTATACAGGAATCTGGAAAAATCAGACTCTGCAATATTTGCTCAGTGTTCATTGTGGGCCACTCGTGGAACTGCATACTTGTTGGAACAAGCTTTCACAGAGAAAGGCCCATATTCTTTGGTTAAGATTAGAGGAACAACTGTGAACTCCTGTGAAGAGTCTCCAAATGAATGCATTGGCACTTTTGATAACATTTTTCTCAGCACACTGATATTTCTGTTGACTTTGATTATTTCAATACATTTACATAGAGTTGTTAGGCCATTTCCTAGCAAAGTAGGACTTAGCTACAACAAAGCCTAGTAGTTTCCATATGTGGGCCTTAATATATCAATTATCTTTCTAGGTTTACTTTAGAATGCTTGACAGGAACATAAATTTACTGATATCAGCCTCATCTGTCATTATAATTCACAAATAAGGTTTTCTTGTCTTAGTGATATCCTTGCCTTTCAAACTAGGCATTATCTTCTAAGTATTTCAAATGCTCAAGATTTCTTTTTTTCTTTTGGGAGACTCATGGAAGAAATTAAGAATTAAGGGACTGTCAAAATTCTACTACAAACAGCGTCTTATTACTTATGTTGGGCAAAGAGTAAAGAACATTTCATAGAAGTTATAGCCAAAGCTAAGCCTTCTTACATGGTAGTCCAGTTGTAAACATTTTTCTGTGATGCTTATAAACATTAGGAACTTACAATTTTTGGAACTTACATGTTTACCCAGATTTCAAACATAAATTTGAAGGCTTCTGCAAAGGGACTGGACAGATTGATTGTGGGGGATTTTGAATTTTTTCCCTTTAAAAACATCCCAAGGAATTCACAGAGACATTTATTCTCTAAAAGAGATCCTGTCAAGTTTAATCAGAAATGAATAATGATTTAGGGCCTAGCCCATGCCCAATGGGTAGAACAATGGACATATTTAAGGTGAAACTGGACTTGATATAGGGGTCAACATGGTGCAATTTTTGTTTGGTTTTGTTCTGCTTTCCTTCTGTCACCAGACAAGATCTCCTCTCACAGTCATAGAAAGGTCATGCAGAGGAAAAAAGTGGTGGTGGTGGGGGAAGAAAGTCAGATAAAAACTGAAGGCAGAGAATAGAGAAAATATCAAGATATAACTGTTTAGGGTGTCACAATAGGAACTGGGATGCAAAATAAATGTGAAGTTAGAACCAGGAACCCCAAGAGACCAGAGTGGTCTAAAGCAACTAGGTGGCAAGGAGTTCATTAGTTTAGGAAAGGATCTGGGAATTTGATCTTATTAGAGAAGTAAAACTCCACTTTCTATGTGAAAACCAGTTTTGAGTCCTAGTTTTGGGTCTTGGTTATAAAATTGTTTTCAACATTTTACAGGACAATACTTTCCTATGGAAATAGCATTATTTTCTTGACCCGGGTATCCACTCAACTGAGTCTATTAGATCAGTCATTTAGATAATCAAACTCAAAGTGATTTAATTTTTAGAAATTTATTCCCTTCTGTTTTGCAGTGATCTATGAAAATTATCAATGTGTCAATTAAAATATCTTGATCAACTTAAAGAGAATAAATCCCATCACACTCCAAGAAAATCAGGGTAAATATTATCACTCTTAAATTTACAATCCATCTGGTATCCTCCCATTAATTTAGCAGCTTAGTTTCCAGTCTCCTTGGTTTTTGTTTTTTGTTTGTTTGTTTGTTTGTTTGTTTGTTTGAGGGAGGCTAGGTTAGGATGTAATGATATGCTAAAATCACAATACTTTAAAAATGACTGACATTTAAGAAAGTTCTAACATTTATCTGCATGGAAGCTTGAGGTACTTGCCCTCATATAGATTAGAAGATTAGGGTGATTGATACCCTACCAACTTGATTGTTTCATACATTATCTTTTTTTTTCTTTTCTCCATCCAAGCAAATTGGTTTTGTAACTCTGAAAATGTTACTTAACAGAGACTGAGCCTCAAAAAATCCTCATTTGTATAATATGGTAATATTGTTTACCTCACAGGGTAATTATGAGAATTGATGAGACAAAATATAGAACATGTATATGGTAGAAAACATGAATTGTTCCCCAATATTATACGATACTTTTTTTCCCTTAAAAGTAGAATGATTAATTTTATCTTGGTATATAGCCACTTGGAATGCTCTATTTCTCATGCTTTCTTGCATCTGGGTGGGCCATGTGACCCATGTGACCAATGGGTGTCAGATTGGAGAAGCAAGGAACTAGGGGCAACTTCCAGCCAACTGTCAACTAAGAACTGAATCTAGTTAAGTGACTTGTGAATGAGCTTGGAAGCAGATTTGTCTGCAGTCAAGCCTTCACATGAGACCACAGTCTCAGTAGACTCCTTGATTGCAGACTTGTAAGAAACTGTGAGATAGAAGATGCAGCTAAGCTATGCTCAGATTCCTGACCCACACATCTGTAAGCTGTTCAAAGTGGTTACATTTTGGAGTAATTTATTATGCAGCAATAGGTAATTAATACAGAGATAAATGTAAGAGTGCATCATGTGACTTTCAGAAAGTATCTTTACATAAAGAAGGTGTACCCTTCTTTTCTGTTTCTTTTTCTTGACAGCTGGATTAAGGATATAATGACTGTAACTCTAGCAGCCACTTTGAATCACAGAGCAAAGCAACAAGTAAAAAGGAACCTGAGTTGCTAAGATTATCATGTATAATGTTACTCTGGATCACCTATACCTACCTATACAACACAGAGAGCAATACCAACTTTCTTGTGTAAGCACTATTATTTGTTGTTTTGTCGCTTAAAGACAATTCTAGTCTTAACTAATAATTGTGTTTGACACTACTCTTAACACATGGTTAATGTTTAAGAAATACTAGTTTTCTTTCTATTCCAGCATCATGAAAGAATAAATCCAAAATATCTTGTGGCATAGTTCTTGTCTTTCAGGAATATATTGTCTAATTTCAAAATGGTTTAGCTGAACTTTTCTACAACTCCATCTCCAGCAGACTCTTAACACTTTAATATACCAGCTTCTCTAGAGAATGCCGCATCCAAGCTTGGTGCATTGGCTCACGCCTGTAATCTCAGCACTTTGGGAGGCCTAGGTGAGAGGATTGCCTGAGTCTAGGGGTTTGAGACCAGCCTGGGCAACTTGGCGAGACCTTGTCTCTACAATAAAATAAAACAAAAAAATTAGATGGACGTAGTGGTGTTCACCTATAGTTCCAGCTACTTGGAAGGCTTAGTCGGAAGGATTGCCTGAGCCCAGTGGGTTGAGCTTGTGGTGGCTGTGAGCATGCCACTGCACTCCAGCCTGGGCAACAGAGTGAGACTATAACTCAAAAAAAAAAAATGCTGAATCCTTTTTGATAATGAAAAACATATATTTTGTGACAGCAATATTCACTTCTAATACTATCCATTGGTCAAAAAATTGGAGCTTTATGCATGTTTGTGTTTTTTAAGTAAGTAAAATTTACATATATAGCTTATTCTGATTTTGTCACTAGCAAGTTGTATGAACTTGCCCCAGAACCTTATTACCTCGAGCTCCAACCTCCCCATTGACAAGAGAGGAATAATAATATTACCTTCCTTAGATTAAATGAGATAATATACTAAAATATTTAACACCGAGGACCATATAATAAAGCACTACTTAAATGATAATTGGAATTATCATATTATTTGAAATGTTATTATTAATACATTTCTCTAGAACAAATAATTCATGTTGATCTTGACCTTCTTTAGTTTTAATAGGTTTTATGCTGGCTTTGAGGTCCCCTGGACATAATGCCGAAAATTGAAAAAAAATGAGTTTAAAGTTAAAATTTTCAAGCATGAAGCAGACTAAGATATCACACACACACACACACACACACACACACACACACACACACACAATCAGTGGTGAGGGCCTTTCCAGGCATGTTTCACATTTCTTTCCATGAGGGGGATCATCTCCTATTCTCATACCTACAGTAGGCCCAATAATGACCAAAAAAATAATTACCTTATTTTTCTTGAAGAACTTCACAGGTGAATACTCCCCCCCCAACCCTACCATACGTTTCTTCAGTCTTCTGATATAATGTGTCTCTTAGCTGTTCAAGAAGTTCTTCCTTATATTTCACTTTGTGTATCTTGACTCATGGAAACATCTAGATACTTGAAAGTTTCTTCACTATCTGATCACTGGTATCATTTGCAACTATACTATGTATGCATTTAAGCCTGAAATGTTGCTCACATTTTGGTCTCTCCTTTGGATTGTCTGCTGTTTTGTGCTGTGGGGGTCATCTGTGGGATAATTAATTTTGGCAAATGTTTGCTGGCCTAGTTTTCTGGAAGCCAGGGCTAGTCATGTAATCTGGTCCCAGGTTTATATAAATTTTTCTATGCTGCTTATCCAGCTGCTTTGGCTTGCCAGAGACTGCTCAATACTAGATTTTTTTACACAAAGCTCTTTGCTCTCCACCCCACCCAAGAAGCTTAGCTCCCTCAGGGGTGTGATCAGAATTGAAATCACTGGAAAATTATTGTAGCTTTAATTGATGATAAAGAAATACTGAGTTGGCCCCAGGGTTTATCAGGCTCAGATATTCTGTAAAAATGATCTTTTAAAAGAGCAAATAGCATCTACAAGCTTTAATGTTAATGAAGAAATACATTTTTCATTGAAGAAAATATGTTCTAACTTATTGTAAGATTTTAGTGTGTTTTTTTTTTCCTTTTTCTTGTTATGTGGCTAGATCTGGCTACACAATTTCACCACCTAATCTTCTTTCAAATATTTGAGTTAATATATATGTCTATATATTAAATGTGTATATATATATAAAATATGTATATATATAAACTGAAGTTAGCAGACTTTTAAAGAGCATATTTGAGACTCATCGAAGATCATGGTTTTAACCAATGGTACTAACTGCTCATGGATTTTGTGGGTTTTTGTTTTTGTTTTTGTTTTGAGTCTCACTCTGTCGCCCAGACTGGAGTGCAGTGCCCGCTCTCGGCCACCGCAGCCTCGACCTGCTGGGCTCCAGCGATCCTTCTGCCTCAGCCTTCCAAGTAGCTGGAACTACAGGCGCTACCACGCCCGGCTAATTTTTTTTAAATTTTATTGTAGAGATGAGGTCTCGCCAAGTTGCCCAGGCGGGTCTCGAACCCGTGGGCTCAGGCAATCCACTCACCTCGGCCTCCCAAAGCGCGGGATTACAGGCTGAGCCACCGAGCCCGGCCTGTTCATGGATTTTAAAGTTCCAAAGAAACCAATAGTTTCCCCAGTTCATGTAATGTCCCAACAAAATGGTCTTAAAGTAGATTTTTCTCTCCCTGTCTTGTATTATGACAAATTCTATCTTATTTACACACATTAGGGTATTCACAATTTTTAAAAGCTGAAAATAACAAGTATTGGCAAAGATGTGGAGAATTTGGAATTCCCATAAATTACTAGTGGGAATTTAAAATGGTGCAGTTACTTTAAAAGTCAGTTTGGCAGTTCTTCAAAAAGTTAATTATAGAATTAACATATTACCCAGAAATCTCACTCCTAGGTGTATACCCAAAACAATTGAAAACAGGTGTTCAAACAAAAGCCTGTAAATAAATGTGTATAACAGCACTATTCACAATAGCTAAAATGTGGAAATAATCCAGATGTCTATTAACTGATGAGTGGATAAACAAAATGTTGTTTACACATACAGTGGAATATTGCTCAGCCATAAAAATAAGTGAAGTACAGATGTATGCTACACCATTGATGAACCTTAAAAACATGCTGCTAAATTAAATAAGTCAGTCATAAAAGGTCACATATTGTGTGATTCCATTCATATATACTATCCAGAATAGGTAAATCCATATAGACAGAAAGCAGATTGGTGGTTTCCAAGGCTGGGAGAAGGAAAGAAGAAGGAGTGAATGCTTAACGGGTGCAGGGTATTCTTTTCCTGTGATGAAAATATTTTGAAATTTGATAATGGTGTTGGTTGCACTAAATACTACTGATTTGTATACTTTAAATGATTAATTTTAAATTATGTGACTTTCACCTCAGAAAATGTAAAAAAAAAATTATGTATTATTGGTTTAGCAGGAAAGTCTACCAAATTCTTTAAAAGGTAGTCACCATTTATGTTGCTTTCATGGAAATTTGTGTTTCAGTCATGGGTTATAAGTTCTGCATTTTGCATTTCTAACATAAATTGGGTTTAGAGAGCAAAAGATACAGAAAAAGACCACTTAAAGATTAAAGCATATATTTTAAAAAAATCATTACTAGGTATTTGTCAGCCTAATATCAAGTTACAAATTTCCTTAATAGTTGTCTAGGTCAACCTAATCCCTTATTACAACTCTCTTGGGTGTCATAGATCATGGCCATTGAAAGTCAGTGGGTCTAACTGAAACATTAACTGTTTTCTGTTTAACCTGTTACATGTAATTCTCTAGTAACAATATCCTGTCTGTAGTTCCTCAGATTTGCATGTTATTTCATTTCTTGATTCCTTTTAATCGTGTGTCTTTTTTGTTTGGAATGCCCTTTTTACCCTCAGTTATCTAGCAAACTTCTGGTCCTCTTTTATGACCTAAGTCAAAGTGTCATCTCCTCAAGAAGGCTTAGTTTCTCCTTCCTATATTCTGCCTGACATGTTGTACATTCATCTCTTAATGTACTTAGGACACAGTTATAATCACATGATTGCATGTCTGTTTTCCACACTAAGCTGTGCATTCCTTAAGAATAGGATTTATAGCCGGGCTCGGTGGCTCAGCCTGTAATCCCGTGCCTTTGGGAGGCTGAGGTGAGTGGATTGCCTGAGCCCGCAGGTTCGAGACCCGCCTGGGCAGCGAGACCTCATCTCTACAATAAATCAAAAAATCAGCCGGGCGTGGTAGCGCATGCCTGTAATTCCAGCTACGTGGAAGGCTGAGGTGGAAGGATTGCCGGAGCCCAGCAGGCGAGGCTGCGGTGGCCGAGAGTGGCCACTGCACTCCAGTCTGGGCGACAGAGTGAGACTCCAACTCAAAAAAAATAAAAAATAAAAAATAAAAAGAATAGGATTTATATCATTTTTGCTCTTGGCTGTGTTTCTAAGTGCCTAGAAAAGTGCAAAGCTTGTAAGAGAAACTCAGAAAAATTTGTTGAGGCACTTACTTATACAAAAGACAGTTTAATAATATTGGTTTTCTTGGAGGCAGAAGAATAATGAAAAGACCCTTGGAAATCTAGGATATCTGTGGATGATTTCAGCTGCCACAGAATTATTCTTGAGAATTTTAGCCACAAGGAATCCTGTCTCAAAACCTCAATGATTTATCTCTTCCCAAGATATAATGTCTCTGCTGTTTTGTTCCCAGCTTCTCCATTTGAGAAAGGTTCCTGATTATTTGTGCTGGCAAAAGTATTTCCTGTAGATGCTCTTAATGTAAAATACAGCATTCTGAGATCATGGGATCTACACTGAGGAACTTTTTTCTATTTGTATCTGCTGCCATGGCTCAATTGTTCTGAAGACTTGGACACGTTTTTTGTGACCTGATTTTCTCCAAAAAAGACAACTCCCTCATCCCTAGAGTCCTTGAAAGTCTCTAGAAACTTTAGCAAGGCAGATGAGTTCGCCAACTTCAGCATTCTGCCAGTTTCCATCCTGTACATGTTTTTTAACCCTCAGGGTAGAGTGGATGCCTGGAGATATTCTTTCATAACATTTGTTTGGCAAGAAAAATAGAAAAAAAATGATAGCAGCCAAGGGTCACAGTTTCTACATTCTGCAAGAATATCTTTAAGCATATTCTGCTTTTATTTCTGCACAGTAAAAAGCTCATAGCTTTGTGACAACTCCTCACGTTATCTTTTTTTTTTTGCTTTGTTTCTGGGAAGGGGCTATCACAGCTACAATTCTAGATTACTCACATTCTTTGCATTTTTTCACTTGCGAGTGTTAAGTTATATCCCTACCTTCCCTTTTCCTATGAATTCTTGTATTTATGTTCAGTTCTTTACTTCTAAAAGAGGCACTCTTAATTTGGGGACCACTGACCCTTAATGGCAGCCATTGATGGGCTTTTGGAGATACACAAAGGCCTTCAGATTGTGAGCTGAACAAAATTACGTACATTTGGATATGTGTGCGGTTTTTTTCCTGAAAAAATAAGATCTATATATTTCACCAATTCTCAAAGCAGTCTAAAACTGTATTCAGAACTATTATCATATATAAACCTAATAAGATATGTTTTAAGAGAACTCTTCAGAGAATAAAATAAGGGTATCTGAACTCCAAATAAGTTTCCTCTCAAGGGGATGTTTCTCTTTCTTTAGGGAGTTATCTTGAAATAAGACTAGAACTTTCTGGATTGTAAAAACTGGTTTTAGGATTGAAGCTTCACACCTTGAGATTGAGTCTCCTTATTCAAGCTGCTGAAACTTACAGACCACTAGCTGAGCTGTTGGAAGTCACATAAAAATCACCAGTTGTAGCTTCTACAGGAGAAACAGCAAAGGAACTGTTGCTGGATTTATAAATCTCTTTCAAATATTTGAGGTCCAGTTGTTATTTGTAGGTTGCTGAAGAAAATGTTCCAGCATATTAATATCTGTGAATTTATATGTGTAAACCTGTGTGCATTTCTTTATCAATCTGCATTTATTCAGCACTCTAAGATGATTTACACCCTCCCAATCCCTGAAAACCCAGAGGACAAAGTGTTACACATACTCCCAATTATTTATGCATAAAAATATGAGGTTTGGCCATTGGACCCACTGACATAGCTAAACATTTTTGGCCTACTCACAAGGTAAAGAGTGGAGATGTGGCGGTTTGTGGACTTACATTCCATAGTCTGCATTGGTCTGTGGGGGAAGTGAAGAGTGGGGAGAAAAAGAGCTCCTTCAAATTCTCAGGGTTGACTGAGAACTCAACTCTCAGAAACAAAGTTTCATCCATTGAGGCACAGTATCAGAACTGAGACATTTTCAGGTTTTGTCAACTTGGAGCTCTGATTTCTGCCCTTAAGTCAACCCCTTCCAAACATCGTTCCTTAAACATATGCATAATTGAGTTTAATGGGAGGATGTTACATATGGAGCTCTTAGTTTGCAGTTGATGTTCTTGTATCTACATTCACCATTCACCTAGAATTGACGGACTCTCTGCTTCCCTACATTTTGTTGCTTGTCTAACATAACTGAAAAAGCAGGCACTATGACTTACACTTTGGATTCTCTGCATGTCTAGTACAATGTTCAGCATATAATACATGCTTAACATCTACTGATTATTTCAATTTTCATGTTAACTAGTGACTTCTGACCTTTAATGACTTTAAAGAATATCCCTAATGCTAGCAATGTGGTGCTTAAATTTTAATTTACAGGTCTAAAGCCAAAGAACAGAGCTTATTGGACAGATATGACTATGGAGGGTCAAATGCAGTCATTCTTTTCTTAGTGGTGACCAACTAAATTTGGATCTAGTTAGAATGGACATGGCTCTAGTAAGACTGGACAAAACTGGAAGTCTCCAGGACTTACTTTCATTCATACAAGCATGGCATATAACCTTTCAAATGTGTACATTGAAACACTGGGAAAATAAGCCGGTTTCCAAAGTTGGACATGGTAAGGTCAGTGTTGTTTAATTCAAGTAAGTTTGGTGATATGCAAGAAAGTTTTACAGAAGGGAAAGTCAGATGAGCTTGTCTTTTAACAAGATTTTTTCTCTAGGAGTTTAAAAACCATATATTATAATTCAGTTTCTATGAGGGCATGTATTTATATTTATTTTGTTCATTTCAGTATTCCAGTAACTAGAACAGTGCCTGGTAGAGAGGGTGCTCAGTAAAACTATCCGAGTAGACTCAATCAATGAACAAGAACTTACTGAGCAGTAACTATATGCCTAACAAAATGATTAGTTATCTCAAGATACAAATAACATTTTGGAAATGGAGCAGTCCTTACTATTCATGAGTTTAGAATATATCTGAGAAGATGAATGGGAAAAATAATTATACGCTAAAGCACCCAGACCAAGAAGAGAAAGATTTAAGTTCTCTTTCTAGCTTTGCTATTCATTAGTTGGGTTAGCTTGGATAAGTCACTTTTTTTTTTTTTTTTTTTGTAGTTCTGGCTACTTGGAAGGCTGAGGTGGAAGGATGACAAGTCACTTTTTTAGGAGCATTGTTATTTTCTCATTTGTGAGTTAAGCAAACATAGAGATTGAACATATGATAGTTCTATGTTTACAAATGCAGAAGAAGAAGAAACTGGGCTGTAAGAGTCAAAGGAGGTGTCACGTAAAAGATGGACCGGAACTTTAATGAGTACTATTTAACTTTGTAGAGGGAAGGATGGGGAGATTTACAGGAAGAAGTACAAGGCATGGGGTAAACTATGAGTTTGACATAGCCAGGATGACTTTAATAGCAGAGAATATGTTTTAGAGATTAAGGCAAAATAAGGTTGCCAAAAAGAGATCTAAATACAATGCAGTTATATATAAAGTGTGTGTGTGTGTGTGTGTGTGTGTGTGTGTGTGTGTGTGTGTGTGTGTACATATAGTGCTTACAAAAGTACTTGATACACAATGCACTTGATATATGTCTCAACCATTACATATGCATGTGTATATTTATGGGATGGTGGGTAGAAAAGAGCAGGGAGGAGAGGAGGGAGGCGAGCAGCAGGGGGAGGGGGAAGAGAAAGAGAAAGAAGGGGAGGAAGGAACAGAAGGTGAAGGAGAGGGAAAAAAGTAGCAGAAAGAACAAAAGAATGAAAGAACAAGAGGGAAAGGAAGAGAAGGGTGGGGGTGGGAGAGAGAGAGAGAGAGAAAGAGAGAGAGGATAGATTAGTCTGATGGTAGTGGTGAGAGTGATAGGTACACAGCAATCTGAGCATAAAGTCATGGGTATGCAATCACAGATCTGAATTGAAAATATTCTTAGATATTAACCTCACACTTAAACTAGAAATATTTTCTGCATTCTTCCAGTCAGTCTCTGATGGTTTGAAATGACAAAGTGTACTGTTTTTCAAGGCAACACATTTGGTTTATGGGTAGTTTGTATCCTTAGACGGAGCTTTCTGATCCTGAGCCTAAATTTGCCTCCTTGTGAGTTCTACTTATTATCCTGGTTCTTCCCTTGGGGTTAGACTGATTATGTCTAATTTTGTTTCCATATCACATTCTGGCTAAACTTTCTCTTGTTCAGGAAAACAGTTTCAGTTCCTTCAATCATCCCTTCTGTTGCATGATTTCAGAAACTTCACCATCTGGACCATCTTCTTCTGAAATCTCTCTAGACTGGTAAAAGTCCTATTAAGATGTGGATGCCTAGAAATGAAAACAGTCTATCAGATGTGGTCTGACTAGTGCTGAGTTCCTCCCTTGGACTGGGCATTATGCTTGTATTGATCCAGTCTAACAATGAATTTGCTTTCTAAGCTGCTACATTACACTATTAACTCATTTCAACTTGTGATTACCTATAAGCCACAAGTATAAAATGGCCTGTTGGCCTGGTGAAATTTTTCTTTATTATTTTGGCCTTTTAAACCTTTTGGGATCTTTGTGAGTGGAAAATTCAGGGAGCTTGACAGGTTGAAAAAATACTTTTTAAAAACGTCTAGGGTTGATATTATTTTGGGGAGAAGTGAGTGCTGAAGTCACAACTCACTAATTCTGAGTAGTTGGAGGACCTATTTTCTGAACTAGTGAAAAGACTGAATGACATTCTAGTTTGAAAAAGAATGCTGTTTTATATAAAAAATAGTAATAGACATAAAGTCTATGATGGTATTTTCAAGGAAAGAACATTCTTTTTTTTTTTTTTTTTTGAGTTGGAGTCACACTCTGTCGCCCAGACTGGAGTGCAGTGGCCGCTCCCGGCCACCGCAGCCTCACCTGCTGGGCTCTAGCGATCCTTCCACCTCAGCCTTCCGAGTAGCTGGAATTACAGGCATGCGCTACCACGCCCGGCTGATCTTTTGATTTATTGTAGAGATGAAGTCTCGCTGCCCAGGCGGGTCTCGAACCCGCGGGCTCAGGCAATCCACTCACCTCAGCCTCCCAAAGGCACAGGATTACAGGTTGAGCCACCGAGCCCGGCTGGAAAGAACATTCTTAACCAGCTATAATAAGTAGGCATGACTAGTAATTAGCAGCACCCTTCCTTGCATACATTTCATGATTAAAATGCTTTAAAACAGTCCCCACAATATTCAGTATTGGGCATTTATTTGCTGAACCAAAACTTTCCCCTATACAGCAGTTAAGAAAATACAAGCATCAGTTAATGCTTTTACAGCATCTACTGCATATACAGGGCTCTCTTCTAAGCACTTTATATACACATTTAGTCTTTCTAACAATTCTATGAAGTGGACACTATTGCTAACATCATCCTCCTTATCCCTATTTTACTGCTGAGAAAACTGAGAGACTGAGCACCTTAAGTAATTTTCCCAGAGTGAAATAACCAGAAAATACAAGTCTGGAATTTGAATTCAGGAAGTCTGGCTCTAGAGTCGGTGGTCATATTGCCTCTTATATCCAAATACTCATCCTAATCAGAATAGTAGATTCAACTAATGTCTTAGAGTATCTTGAAAATGTCCCCAACTTACTTTGGCTAGGAAGACCAAATTTAAGGATGAGTTAAGCTCTCATAGTACAGACAAATAAATCTCTCGTGCAAGTGGTAGTGGCAGTTATGGGAGAGGAAGTTTCACAATCGATTCCATTTCCTTTGTGTAAGTAGTGTATTTGGTTAAAAATTAAGGATCTCACAGATGGATCTATGTGACATAAAGACATTTGAAAAGATTTAAAGTTTCATGAATAGGCAAGACATTGACTGCTTGCCTCCTGAAAAGTTGGATGGATGGATGAATATATTAAGAAACCAGTTTATGAATTGCATTGTTGAGAACATGATTAGGATAATGAACAGAGTATGGTCAATCAGAAATCTTGGAATATGGTTTTGGCACTGTCATTACGTTCTCTAACTTTGGATAAGTGACTTAACATTTCTGAGCCTCATCTTTAAAATAAGGGATTATATGCTCTCTCGAACCCTTCTAACTCTAACATTCTCTGTTTTAAGAAATTAAAGAAAACCAATGGTGGACAAGTAGAAAAAACTTTAAAGAACTTCTATGAATGAAATAATAAAGACAAACCTTAGATTCATCATTTTTAATTATCCTTGGGTTGTGGTTGGAACTGAAAAGCAAAGAGGGAGATCGATGATCCTCATCTTCCACAACCTGGCTCAGAACTGGGTTTGCTCACATTAAAGGAAAGGAAAAAAGAAATCTTTCAAACCAATAAAGCTAATTTCATGTGAACTGGCATCAGTGCAAAATAAATTAGATGAGTAGTTTACAGTATATCTCCCATAATAATCTGGCTTGTCTTGAAACATTGAACTTTTAAAACAAATTTTACTGCCTGGTCCATGGCTTTGTGGTTCCACCATGTTCAAGGAAAAATGCTGACAACTTGTTTTCTGTTTCCACTGGCAGCATTACTGTTTTTAAATTGAAATGATAAATGGTAGGGTACAGTGCAATGGTTGAGCTCTGAATTCTATAGTGATATTCTATACTTTCTCTAATGCACATATTTTTATTTCCAGGTAGATTTCTGCTGCATTAGAAAAAATGGCCATCATCTCAATAATTGTAATCAAATTATGTGAGTTTTTGTTCTAATACTAAAAATAAATGTCCTAATTTAGGCTTCTCTTCATTATATGGGAGTACCTTTGAGAGGACCAGGGGATTCTGAGAAGAAAACTTTTCTTTGCTTTTTCTACTTGGGGAACGCAGGTGTTCGGAATATTTTCCTAATTTATTTTTATCCATGCCTTTTGAGGCATTTGAGAACAGTTGATTTGCATTTTCTTCACTCACATTGCCAAAGATGGTGCTAGAGACCTGGAAAGACGAACTTTGATCTGAAGGTAATTTTGCTTGCCATGTGCTTGTGTAATTGAGCACTAGCTGGTGATCAAAATCAACTCCTCAAACTTGAGCTTAGTCCTTTGATGCCTTATTTGGGGGAAAGCTTAAAACTTTATATTTTCATCTGTCAAATGAGCTGTTCTACATCCCAAACGACATTGTACTCAATGATTTTTAACCACTTTGAAAGAAGGAGAAATTACAAAAGTTTGATATTTGTGTTGAGTACTGTGGTGTATATTAACAAAATTATGCATAGGTAAAGCATAATTTTGTTGGGATTCCTATAACTCTTCTTCTTGGTGTCCACCTAACTCCAACCCCTAACTTCAGCATATTCCCAGTATTACCCATGTGCTCAATGACTTCATAAATTCATTAATCCCTTCTATTTGCTGTCTCTATCTCCTTTCATCTTTATTAAAACTTAACCTCATAATTGTAGACTTCTGTATGCCATGGCAATATTTGACACTTGTTCAAGTCACTTTGTTTCTGGGTCTCGGTTTTCCCAAAGTAAAATGAAGGGATTGAAGGGTCTGGCCTTGAATTTACTGTCCAGTTCTAAAATTGCATGCATAAATAACTACATTATATGTTATCTAGTAAATGTGCTTTCCTTATTGATAGGAGTTTGTTGGAATCACAAAGGCTAGATTATTACAATTCCATGGGACCATTATGATTTAACCTAGTTAATATGATCATAGATATTTGGGGGACTTACTCATGAAATTTGATTTCCTTCAAATCACACTCTATAAATGGCTACATATTTTGCTTAACTTAATGGCTACATATTTTTACGTATTTTGTAGTTAACTCTCTCTGTTGGTTTCCATGTAGCATATATCTCATAAATGTAAGAAGAGATTTCTTCTTTACATTTAGCTTCTTATACATTTAGGTGAGGTTAGATCCTCTTGAGAAATAAACAATATTTCTGAGGAGTTTCTTTAGCAAACTTTCTTTTGCTATTGGTATCATCCTAGCCATACTTTCCCAGATAGTTCATTATAATAAACTCTTCCAAGATATTGTCTCACTCCAAAAAAACAAAACAAAACAAACAACAAAAAATTCTCCTCCCATTAATGCTACTTATGAATCAGATGGTTTCCTTAAATTAAAAAAGCAAAACAAAACAAAACAAAAACTTCCTGAAACACAGCTCATCTAGTTATATTATCAAAAAGTTTCCTAATTGACTTTTGGGCATCTAAAACTTCTGTAACAAGAAACTAGCTTGATTTTAGCCAGGTTAAGGAAAAAGACAAACTATGGTGGATTTTCGTTTTGTTTTGTTTTGGCTTCTCTTTCCTTTAAAACAAAGAACAAAATGACAAATCCAAATTTGAGACATCTGGATGTTTCCCATCTTGTGGCTTAAACATCTGCATTTTTTCACTTCTCATCCAGATGTTTTGGTCTTATGTAAACCTAACTAAAGTAAGGCAGAATATCAAGCAATCATCTGGGGATTTTGATTAACATGGACAGCAAATCTGAATAATCCATGTTCTGAGAGTCCTGTTTTTTGTCTAGCTCAGAACATGTTACTAATGAGGTCAAAGTTACCGTAGATATGTTCCTAGAATGGGCCAGTTAGCTCTGATCTGTTCCATGACCACAGAATGCACCTCTAGCCTCAGCCAGCTGTCTGAAAAATGATTGTCTTGGTTATACAGGCAATCATGCAATAAATGAAATTAATCTCTATCGCTAGGAAAATAAAATAAAAATGCATTTTTTGTGAATGGAAGGTTAGTAGTGCCATTTTTGTATCAAGTAATAATTATAATAACTCCTATATAGTCCTTATTCTATACCACTGTTCAAAGTATTTTGCATAAATTACACAACAATCCTGTAAAAATATTATTTACATTTTATAAATGAGTAAATGGAGACACAGAAAGGTTAAGTAATTTGCCCGGGTAAAAATGGATGACATTTTTTTTTCTAGGAATTTTATTTTTTTCTAGGCATTTTCCCACATACCCTCTATCAAGAAGATTGAGAACTCTCAAGGTATTGGCTGCCTATAAAATATATCAAAGGGCGACAGAAAATCAGATATCATTGCATATTGAATTTATTGGTGGAACAGCTACTCTGGCACACCCTCTGCCCAGTAAAGTAGGTTAATCTAATTATCTATTCTTCCACCCAATATGGAAATTATAGGTATTATAGTACCCTTAGCTCCTAAGTGGTTAGGAGCAACAAAATATGTTGGGTGGCCACATTGAAATAAATTGTCTGAATGCACTGAGGAAGAGTGATTTGTGTGACTGGCAGAAGGCTTAAGAAACTTTGAAGCCGGGCTCGGTGGCTCAGCCTGTAATCCCGCGCCTTTGGGAGGCTGAGGTGAATGGACTGCCTGAGCCCGCGGGTTCGAGACCCGCCTGGGCAGGCGAGACCTCATCTCTACAATAAATCAAAAAAATTAGCTGGGCGTGGTAGCGCATGCCTGTAATCCCGGCTACTTGGAAGGCTGAGGTGGAAGGATGGCCGGAGCCCAGCAGGTCGAGGCTGCGGTGGCCGGGAGCGGCCACTGCACTCCAGTTTGGGTGACAGAGTGAGACTCCAACTCAAAAAAAAAAAAAAGAAAGAAAAGAAAAGAAACTTTGATCTCTAACCACAAATTTACTTAGGATCTTAAAATGCCAGACCTAGACAGGATGTAGAGAGACAATATAATACATTTTTTTCTATTTTTAAAAATTGCAAGCAATTAAAAAAATGCTTGCTCAAAGACTCAAATGAAAAAAAAATCCCTCCTATATCTTGGAAGGACTGTAGGAATTTAAACTTCATGGATTCTCCCAAATCCACTGGTCCATTTGATCCACAAATGAAATGTGAACACATACTCTATGGCCAGCACTATTAGAAGTGGACTATCGTAAGGAATAAGGTGAGGCCACTGATCTTTAGAAACTCTTTATCTATTCTGGCATTTTCGATTTTAGAGGTAAAGACTCTCCTTACCTATGTTTTGTTTCACCTTCTGGCATTGTGAAAAACAAATCGCTCAGAATCTTAGTAATGGAGACTATGTTCACTAAAGACTATGTTTCCTTTTTCTTCTGAACGAACATCTAGACTCCATTTCTCACCCACCCACTGTTGCCCCTTTAGAGTGGTTTTCTTGTTCCAACATCCATGCCCTCTTTATCTATCTACAGGCTGAAGAGAGAGGACTCCTTGGATTCAGGGGCGATCAGAGCAACGACATGGAAAACACCTGTTTCTAAATAACTGTGGAGCAGAGCCTCTCCTCCTAATCCCATCCAATCTTCATTAGACTGTGATGTGAACAAGCAATACATTTTTTACTGGGTTAAATACAGAGACTTTGGGAATTGTCCTTAATAACAGTTACCTACCCTGAGTGATATACTCTCCCTTATGAAAAATCCTTCATAATTTAAAGACAGTAATCAGCTAATCACTTCATTTTCAATTTTGACGAAAATTGGGTCCCAGTCTTATTAGTTTACCAATGCCTTTCCTTGTTTTTCTTAGGACCACACTCTGAGCCTCATCTCAGTACTCCAACACAGTTCAATTTATCTCTTGCTGTTCTTTAAGAACCATGTCCATTTTCTCTATTTTAGAACTGCAGACAATCTCTCTCAATCCCAGTCTCCTGGACTTTGTTTCCTTCTGATTCAATCACTTCGATGTCTTCATTTTAGGATCACAGATATTTATTACAAAATGAGGTGAAAAACTTAAATAGAATCAGAAGATGGCACCCAAAGGACCAAACTTCCTCAATTCCTTCATTGAGAATTTGGGATTATAATCAGCGGAGCGAATTTGATTATTTGCAGAAGCACTTTGCCTTTCCTGACTGCTACTCTTCTTCAAATGCTTCATAGGTTGTTCCAGTAGCAAATATACCTATTATTGTGTTGCCTCTATTTTTGTCCTGAAAGCATCAGGATGTTCAGTTAAGATAAACACTCAAAAAGAATTCCTTTGACATAACTTTTTTGATCCTTGAAGTGTTTATTAACTCTGTTTTTTTTTTTCTTTCCATTTTCCAGTTTTTGTATCACTACATCCTATTTCTTTTCCTCCTCGGATATGCCTTTCTCTGAGAGTATCTAGGTCACCGTGCTTGGTCCATCTCTTATCACTTCACACCTGGACTGTGACAATAGAGCTCAGGCTGCTTTTCCTGCCTTCATTTCTCCCCTTATTTTTTTCTGCATCTTCTATCAGATTAATGCTCTAGCACCTCTCTCAGCCTTGTTTCTTATTATGTCCTCACACAGATTTCTGCTCTTGCCAGCCAACTTGCTAGCAGCTAAATGAGACTTACTCTTCCTTCAGTCTTCACATGAGCTATTCTCTGCACTTGGAAAATCCTCATTCTTCACCACTGTTTCATCTACTTCAAACTTATCTCCTGCCCAAGCCAGCACTGAATTTCCCCACCTCATTTATCCACTCTGAATGTATAATATTAATTTTCCTACACTAGAATGTGTCTTACTAACATCCATTTCTTTGTGCATATTATGAGTAAACTATTTGAGAACCAAGACTTTGATTTTTAAAAATATTTCTATTATATTTTATTCAGTGTTCAGTATACATGGTCACTCAGTAAATACTCATGATTGACTTCATACTATCTGGAAAAAATGTGGTTGAGCATACAGCAGTGAGTATTTAGGTAGACAAGTTAGATGAAGGTAGGTGATCTTACAAGTCAAGTTCTGGTCTCACAGTAATTAAATGGAGTGCTGAATAACTTTGTAAAATTGTGCAGCCATAAAGGACAAAATTACGAACTTTGCAACAACTTGGATGGATTTAGAGTCTATAATATTCAGTGATGTATCACAGAAACAAAGAGCTGAGTATCACATATTCTCACCCATAAGCAGACCCTGAATAATTATCATAATACTATAAAAAGGGATTGGGAGTAGAGGGAAACTGCCAGGGGAGGGGGGGACACACTTCATCAATAAGGATACCTGGTGAAGTGGGGACCAAAGTGAGGCCCAAATTTTACCTATACAATGACTATTTCTAATCCTGAATTGCACCCCATATCCTTAAAATAAAAACAAAAACAAAAAACAACAAAAATTTCCTGTGGTTGATTTTTAGTTCCAAACAAAGGCAAGTTTCATATGAGAATTTGAAGCAAATGATTATTGTTTATCAAACTACTACATACATTCCCCAGAGAGCCTTAATACTCAACATCGTGACCTCCTATCAGATATCTTAGAACAAAAAATGCATTAGTAATAGATAAATTGGAGTCAGACAGTTTTCAACATTAAATTCTGTTCCAGAAAAGAGCAACAACAATTGCAAGTGTTCAAACTTAACTGGTTACTGTGGAACTATTTTCTGTCTTAACTTGCATCCAGTTTTATCAGTTCACTATCTCACCTTGGGGAATGAATACAAGGAATTTAAAGATTTATATGTGTAATTTTTAAGATATTTCCCTTGGTCATTACTTAATTTTTAAAGAAAACTTGGCAAAAAATAGTCAATTTATTAAAAAAAAAAAAAAGCCAAATAGCTGCAAATGCTGTAAACCAGTGATTCCATACTCTTGTTAGCCTTCAAACATCAACTGGGTCAGGGAGTCTTTTTCCTTTTCTTGCTAGAATTTTCTTCTTTCTCACACTTACCATTTTTCAAGCTGATATTGAAATTATCCATAGGCTACTACACATTTCCATGTCCTCTTGAACTCCTTTATGAACTCTTCTTTCATAACTGAACTCTGTTTCACCCTCTGATTGCACCATTTCCTCCTTTTTAAGCCCCATTATGTTAACTATCAATCCTCAAACAAAATATTAACCTATCACACGAGGCTACCTTAGGTTCAAGCCTTACCAGAAACCCTCAAGTCAATGTAGACTTTGAATGAATGATTGCAAACAGACCAGGTTTGGTGCAATTCAATCAAGGATTAGAGGTGGTGAGCACAGATATCTTCTCTTCAGGAAACATCCCGCTATTTTTGAATCTCCATAGTTAGATTGGGTCCCATAGATTACTAATCCAATCAGATTTCATATTTTGCTAAATTAAACCCATGTGCATGTCACCCGTCTCCCTGAGCATTGTTCTTTGCAGTTTTAATTTCCTACTTATCTACCTACTGCTTTTGTGCATTTCTCATTTGTCTTATCATTTCGGATATTTTCTGAATATTTCACCATAAAATAACCTCAGCATTTAAAATTATCTATGCTTACATAACAATAGGTTTGCTATGAATGTATGATAGCTAGTTTTATCAGTATTTTTCTAGGTTTCAAAAATACATGATTAAATGAAAAATTTAAAAAATTCCCACTGTGTATACAACCGGGAAAATACATCATGTTCTAGACTAAATACTTATTGTATCCTTATGTGCTATATCTTTTAAAAATCTCAGATGAAAATTAAATTTTGAATTGCCATCTAGAAATACATTTTTATAGATAGTGTACACATTGGTTCCTGAAAATGGTAGAAAAGGTTTCTTGTCAAGTTCCCCAGCACAAGTGTGAATGCTCTGTTTTTGAGTACCTACTAGTAGTGAAAGGACACATTGTGGCCAGCCAACTCAAATTGCTACCCACGTTTAATCATTGTAAATAAAGGAAGCAGAGAGACTCATGTTATATTTTCAGAACTGGCATGCTCAATACAGAACTATTAGTTTAAAAAATACCACTGAACATTCTATATGAATTAATCTAGATTTCTGTGAAAAATAAAATAATAAAAAGTACAATTGGTCACTGAATCATATACTACTCACTTCATGCAGATTAGCAATTTAGTAATTATATATAGTATTGAAGAACAACCAGAGTAAATACAACTTTATAATACTTGGAAAACAGTTCAGAGTTGACAAATTTTCATTTTGAAATACATATAGTTTTTACAGAACAAAATAAACTTTCTCAGTGGAAAAATACGTCTATAAAACACCTACATGTGTTGAACAGGACGTTTCAAAGTAGCAACTAACTGTCCCACTGTGAAGGTGTACAGGTATCACTGCTAAACTTTCATGTACTGTTGGTGTCTAATGTATTTTCTGAACACCTGGATATAGGAAAGCAACAAAGAAACACGTATGTTGAACAAAACTTATAGATCACAGAGAATCAATAATGGAAAGAGATAGAAAGAAATAAAGCATATTATCTAATGCTCTCTTATGAGTTAGGGTTTCACAATTACACGGGTTAGGCAAATAATTTTTACACACTGTGTACATTTATCCTTCTTTATGTCTGTGCAAAGACATGATTTAAGAACCATTTGCACAATGTCAGAATCCACCTTGATTAATAATTGACCTCCACAGGCATCTAGGTGAAGAGCACATCTAATTTGATTAATTGGAAAAAACATAAAGTAGTAATCCACAATAAATACTAGAATAAGGGTACATTCCTTATAGCAAATAGGCAATATCTTAGATTATTCACAGGGATTTTATGGTATGGTACAGTCACAGTCACTATGTGAGGGTGGAGAAGTTTAGCTTATCAAATATACTCTTTGAAGAACCGGGAATAGAGATACTTCTGCAGGAGTCTTGCACACATAGCCAGGCGGATACTGTGTATGTACAGGGTAGTCTGTTTCTCAGCCACATTGCAGGTGAGAATCTCTGCAATTGCTGCTCTATCATTAGTAAATTCGATCATTTGGCACTTCATCTGTGAATATTGTTGTATTACTTATTTTCAATTGCTGACACTTGCAGTCAATATGTATTTAAATTCACACTCCAGCGTAGCTGAAAAAAATGCAGGAAGATGTCCACATCTTCATATAATGCTTATAGCAGATCAAGAGATCATTTGAAAATAATCCAAATGTGAATCTGTTGGGAAACAATAAAATGTGCACTTTGAAATGTTTTTTCAAAGTTGTAAAACTTCCGAAAGTAGCTAGAAAGCCTCACGGGTTGTTCATAATCATCTAAAAGAACTCACAGCCTGTCTATACATTTGCTTAAGAAGTGCACATGTTTTAACCTACCTACAAGTTTGCCTACAGAGGATGTGCTTGCCTAGTAAAACTAAAACCTATTATTATGAGTTGTTGATTTAGAATACAGAAGCTGTCCATTATGTTGAGGAAGCTCTAAACATTTCAATCACATTTTTTGTTAACTGATCTTCTTCCACAAACAATCTTCCAACTGGAGTACCTCAACATTTCTCTCTTGATAATTCCTGATTTTTCAGAACTCTATAGAAGTTCTCTTTCCCCTTAAACTTCATTCAAGATTTTCAAATTCAATTAAAGTCTGTAAGTTGTCCTTATTTCAAATACAATTTAAATGCTGAAATATTTATAAATATAAGCAAGACAGCTCACCTACTAAATTTGCAGTCCATGTGTTATCATAAAACCTATTCTAAAACAATAGAGTTTCAAAATTTCTGTTTTTTAGGAAGAAATCAAAACTGTACATTGGAACAAGGTGCCATACTACAAAAAGCAGGTCCTTCTTTCCCCCCACTATTCTGCAAATATAAACAAAAATATTTAAGTACAAAAAGCAATTTCTGTGCCTTTTTCTTCACTTTTCAGCACCTCAGTGTTATTAGGTGTACTTTATACTTGGTATATCAGAAATTCTGTATACTCATTCAGCTTTTCAGAAGAATTTGAATTTTTCACTACCAAATATCACTGGTAAAGCTAAGCTCTTGGGATGATAAAGGTAGCAAAGAACTGTTCCTATGAAGTTCCTGGGTATCTTTTAGGGCATTAGTAAGGGGTACCTGTCCATTGGGTAGAGTAAGAGGCAGGTTACAATAAGTGTGGTGATTGCCTAAGGAAGGTACTGGCAAGGTGGTGGTTGGCATCTCATGTTTATAACTTCTGCAACAATGCCTCATTTGCATTGAATCAGAATGGTGGAAATCAGGGAGATCAGCTTGAGATGACACCAGAGCGGCTGAGGTACTGCTCATAGCAATAGAGGGTATAGGCTGGAGTTCTCCAAAAAGTCCTTGTTCTGCAGAGTCCAGGACATGGCACCGAGATAACATTTCTTTCTTCTTGATAGGCATTTCATATACTAAGTGCTTCCAAAACTTAGAATTCAGTTTGCTGCTTTGGGGTCCCTTCCATTTGATCAGGGACAGAAGTTTGATGCTGCGCTTTAGTGATTCCACTTCTTGGCAATTCACCTTCCCTTTTAATTCTGTACACTCAATCAAAATCACTTTGATTTCTCCACTGACTAGCATGTTATGGAGTCTGCTTTCCAGTTCAAAAATACTCCATCCCCGTCTGAGAATATAGTCTGGAGTTAGCACGATAATAAGTCTTCTGCTTTGCTCAACACATCTTGTGAGATCTTCAATGTAAGCTACAAATCACAGAAAGGGAGAAAGAGTAAAACAAAGACATTGCCAGTCTTTAAAGCATCAGGTTTTCACTCTAGCATAGCAAAGATCCAATCCTTCACTAAAGTCCATCACATTTTCTTTTCTTATATTCCACATTCAAAAAGCTCTAACGGTAGTCAATATCTGTTTGGGGACAGGGAGATACCCCTTATCAACAAGGGTGCCTGAACGAAGCATATTTGTATACCTAACCCTTAACTGTACCCCACAATATCAAATTAAAAAAAATATATATATAAAGCTCATTTCCTTAATAATAAAAACATAAAAACAATTGCTTATAATCCTTATTTTCTTTCCCCTCATCATTACTTACAATGTTCTATTGGCTAACATAAACTCTGACTTCTTCAGAGATTAGATGTATTTCAGGGAGTTTTAGTTATTTAATATATTCAAAGCAGCCTTCCAGACTAGTACTCTAAGTGAACAAGCAATCAATATGTCGAAAAGAGAAATGAAGCCTTTTAATAAAGGCAAGATAACTATATTTCAAAATTTGGTTTGCTTTTCCACTCTAGTTTTCTTTCTTTTTAATTAATATTACTTATTTTAATTGTCAAATATTAATTGTATTTATTGTTCATAGTTTGCACCTACTGAACAAGTTGGGGGCTATATATACTAAACTACTTGAGAGCTAATGTGATATAGAACTGGTGGAAAATCTCTTGTAGAACCATAGCTTGTTTCTCAGAATACATTCTGTCATTTGCAAATGTACATTCTCCGTTTTGTCCTTCATACCCAGAGACAGAGTAGTAGTGAGTGCCCACAGGTTTAATCTGAACCAGCTGCTTTTTATTCCATGGAAGAGTGGAGGGTAGAATTGGAGGTGGGGGATGGTGTGAAATGAACGATGATGAAGGAGGAATCTATAAACTGAAAAGTAAGTCTTTGCGCTACTTTGTGGAGCAATTATGAAAGTGAGGTGAATATGTTATGGCTTTTTCATGGCAGAAAAACACTCAGCTAACTCTAGGTTTGTTTATCCCATGGAATCCCTTTGCAATCATGCTTCCCAAAGTCGTATCTGCCAAAAAGGGAAACACACACATGTGTTAACAAATGGAGATTTGGACACAGGTGCTGCACCAGAGAGCTCTCTTTACTAAGCAGAGCACAAGGACTTATCTAATGTACAGTGCCCTCTAGCAGAAGCAGTGCTTACAGAAGCATAGCAACATTTGTCACTGCAAATCTGCTCAAGGTTACAGACTGCTCTCAAGAAGTCAGATACACGACATAGTGTGGGGCCACCACAGCCCGGTACACACCATTTGCAAAGAGAAACTTATTTTACAAATGCATATTTTTGAGATGACCTCTTTTTTCCAGGGATTTATTTTAACCACTTGGCAGCAAAAAAGACTTTCACAAGTGAAAATGAGCAAACTTTCTACATATCCTACAGATAAACAACTTTCAAGAAATACACATAGAATCGCCCATTTGACAATTTGTTGTTACTGCTATTTTGGTTGTGACTTAATGCATTTCAGGACTTTCTCATGCAGTAGTTACAATGATTGTATTTAACGGGAATAAGACAGTTTCTAAGTCAGGAGGGAAACTTCTTAAAATTTTTGAGTATTTTATTACGCATTCAGGGGGGAAAAATCAGCAAGGAAATCTGCAAAAGCAAAACAAAAAACACCACACAAGTAACAATGGAGATGTTATCACTTTGTAATTATCATTTAGAGAACTGATGAAATAGAATGGAAGAAAAGATAGAAAGTTTCAATAGGGTGGAAAAATATTATCCCAATGTATCAACAGCTCTGACTTTTCATTTTCTTCCTTTCTTTCTGCTCCCAAAAAGAAAGAAGTTATGTGGGAAGCTTCATCATTAGAAGTTGGATCTGCAAGATACAGTAAAATAAACTATCATGCTTTTTACCATTATCCTTTTCACCTTTCTTCTAAAACAAAAGAAAACCCCAACCCAGAATCATGGTATCAGTGCAGAAGTCCATGAAAATATAATTTTACGAGGTGATTTATGAGTTAATTGATAATTTTTTTTTTTTTTTTTTTTTTTTTTGAGTTGGAGTCTCACTCTGTCGCCCAGACTGGAGTGCAGTGGCCGCTTCCGGCCACCGCAGCCTCTCCTGCTGGGCTCCGGCGATCCTTCCGCCTCCGCCTTCCGAGTAGCCGGAATTACAGGCATGCGCTACCATGCCCGGCTGATTTTTTTTGATTTATTGTAGAGATGAGGTCTCGCTGCCCAGGCGGGTCTCGAACCCGCGGGCTCAGGCAATCCACTCACCTCAACCTCCCAAAGGCGCGGGATTACAGGCTGAGCCACCGAGCCCGGCTAATTGATAATTTTATAGAAGAATTTTTTACAAAATAATCTACCAAGGGATTGCTTTGAGTAGTATTGTTCCTTCATTAATTGCAGCTTATAATTTAATTTTTTTTTTATAATTTAATTTTTAAAAATTGATCTGTACAAACCTTTTCAGGAGCACTCTCACATAAAGCGTATCTCTAGGAACAACACTATTTGTTGGGATGTAGTTTAAATATACTTTTAAACTACACTTTAAAAAAAACTAAAACTATTATTTATATGTCTCTACTTAAATTTTAAAAAAATCACAACCTGTGTGTCCATAGTCATAAGACAAACTATACACATACGTACTAACTCATTTGATTGGGATCTCATGGACTTTGGCTTTGCTAGCCTCTTTCTGGGATGCAGAAAAGAACAGGATAAAATTTTTTCCCCATTAGTATGGTTCTCTCTCTTCACTTGTCTATTATATTTTGCCATTTGACAGTTCAGCAGAATGCAACATTTACGGTTCTTGGGGCTTCTTAGAGACTCATTAAACAGAATTTACATTTGCCCCCAGAAGGAATGCCTGTCAGGACAGATCCCACTACACTCAGCTGCATAGGGTGTGGGTGTTGAAGGGAACCTTGAAGAGAGGGAGTGGTCCCTGTCTCCTGCATACTACACTGGCTGTGCTTATCCTGGCAAAGCCTAGTGGAGAGTTAAGGCAACCATCCAGATAATTCCGCTGAAAACCTGCAGTGGAAGAAAAAAAGGTCTGAATTATCCTGGTTTGCCCTATATATACATTAATCATATGCACTGGAGTCAGTCAGTACATTAAAATTTTCCCTGGGTAGATACAGCCTAAGTGTCCCAAAGAAAACATGAGCCATTTGCTTGGGCCCTGAATCCTGTGTTCCATTTCATTTGGTGAAAAACCAAGGGGAAGTTTTCAGATGTGAAGCCCACATTTCACTTTTTGGGTTGGTGATCAGTAGCTGGGCAGCAACCTCAATGTTTGAAAGCAGCTGGGGAGGTGCCTCTAAGAGCTGCCTGGCTCTAAGGAAAAAAAGGAGAGACTGTGCCCTAGCATCCATATTCTGGCTCCCTCTCTGTTTTTCTCTTTTTCTCCTCCCTCTCCCACTCCTCTCTACCTCTTTCTTTTTTATTTTTTTCTGCTCTTTCTTTCTCTTTTTCTTTTCCTTTCCTCTTTGCTTTCTTTTCCATTCTTTATTTTAGCTTATCCCTCTCTTCCTTTCCTTCCTCTCTCTCCTATCTCCTTCTGCATCCTTCTTCTCTCCCTTCTTAAGTCTTTTCTTTATTTGTCTATGGGGGGAAAAAAACCAAGAAACTAGCCATCATGAAAAATATAAGTAAATTAGGAAGAGACCAAACAGGCAAAATACATATTTTTTACTTGTTAATCTTTAGCCAGGGAATTACTGTTGGCTTCTATGAAGTAAGAGCCCCAAATTAATTCTCCCTCACCCTGGGGTTGTATGTCTGCATCCAATGACTAATTTGGAGCCTGATGCATTAGGCCCATGTCCTGTTTTTGTATGACCTGTGAGCTAAAAATGATTTTTTAGAGTTGCTACAAAAAGAATAATATGCTGCAACAGAGACTGTATATGATCCACAAAACCTAAAATATTTACTATCTGGACGTTTTCAGAGAAGGTTTGCCATACTTGAATTAGAGAGCAAGCAGGGTGGTTAGGTTTGGAAAAGTTCCAAATAAACTAAGCAGAAACAGGTATCAAGTTAAAACATTGCTGGTCTATAGTGTAGTCCCTGACAGGCAGTGAGGTTTGCCCTGGTAGGGCTGTGGTTTTGTGGGAGATATTTTAGAAACCTTCAGAAAATGTTTTAAAAAGCTTGTTACCACGAAGGGATAATAAAGAAATGTTTTTTTTAATAATAACAACAAAAAACCCCCTAAATCCACAGCACATATGAGTACTCACTAAATCTTGCCCTGACTTGTTGAGGCAGATTTAGAAACTGAGTAGCAGGAGTCCCTTAAAATAATTTTTCCACATAAAAATATAAGATGTCCATTAAATAAAGGTGCACTAAGTCATTTCTTTGCAAATTTTGGTTTGATGTAACTTCTAATGACAGAAAAGACCAAAGGGAGTTGTGTCTGATAGACTTCTGTTTGTCTAGACAAGTCTGTGAAACCACAGTGGATTATAAGGCTTGAAATAAAGCCAAGTATATTTAACCTATTTGTGATCTTCACAATTAGATATTTTAAAAACTCCTTTAACATATTTTTGATAGGGTTGTTTAATTTGATATAAATCCATTTTTCACATTATAAGTGCAAAACAGGAAAAGTTTTCCTTTAGGCAATGCTGAGAGTGAAGAGAAAATTAGGAAAATATTCTGGAAAGAAATGAAATGCATTGTCACTAAACACTCCTTGAGATGGTACCTATTAGAGAAATGAAAAAAAAGATCATTTGAGTAGCAACAATATTTGTAGGAAAAAAGGAAAGTGACTACATAAAACTTTGAAAAAGCAAATTTAGTTTTAAAATATCTTTTAGGAGCAGTTGTACAAAATAAAATTCTAGTGCATTTAGAGGAGGAATAGGATTGGGTCTAGAAAAGTGACTTGAAAATAAATTATGCCATTTATTAACAAAGAAAAAAGGCAAACTTAAAGAGGAAACAGAAAGAATGGCTAGAAATTGCTTCTAATGGAATACGTATACTATTCCGAAAGAATTCAGTACTCTCCTAATTCTCAGGCCTCTGAGTCTGCTGCAGATGTAGGCCGAAGGACAAGAAAGAAAAAACTCTATATTCATGAATTTCCATGTAGTCTTGCTGCTACTAACCATCACATTTCTCAAACTAATCAGTTAGCTTTTTTATAAGTTATTTTTTGTTGATACTTCCACTTATATCAAGGACATCATCAGAGGTAGGTAGCATATTTTTTAAAGTTAAAAGACAAATATTTAACCTGTAAGCAAAGGCATAATTTATTACTTTTCCAGATTCAAATACTGGTAGTTTGATATGCTTAAACCTACAGCTATGTACAATAGCTATTAGTGACACAAGATGCATCAAAAGAGATAACACTCCACTATTTTTTGGTGAACATGAGCTAATTGATAGCTATAAACAATGTTATTTGTAAAACATATACATTAATATATCAAGACTTAAAATCAAGCCTACATATGTTTCCCATGTATCACAGAAAAATGTATTATTCACCACAATATATTTGGGGGAAATATTAGACCTTTGGTATAACTAGAGGCATACAGTGAGGTATTTTATAATGTAGTTTCACCAAAAATACTATCTGGGTTTTAAATAATGTTGCTAAATACTAACTTATTGGAAGAGATGTACAGGTTGGCTATATTGGCTGATGTTGCTAAGGCTTGTGTGTCTTGATTCTGCCTCTAGCAAATGTAAGATTCTGTCTATGCTGTCTGTCACAGAGATTAGGGCTACACAATGTTTATTTAGCCAGGTGTGTGTGTGTGTGTGTGTGTGTGTGTGTGTGTGTGTGTGTGTGTGTGTGTGCCCTTTCTAACTGTGTGTGATATTACTTGTCCTACAAAAAACTTCCCTCTTCCCTTTCAAGTCCTTGGCTTGATAATTCAGTTTGGTGTTCTAAATTGCTTAGGCAGGAGTCTTGTTCTCTACAGACTAGTATGAGAGTCCTAATTAATTCTGATTAGAAGTTTGCTCAACAGTTAACATGGATTTTCGAGACCTCATGAGTGCAGAGTATTGTATTTATTTATAGTTCTAATCTTGGAGGCTACATTTCTGGGAATGAGTCCTTTTCTCTTACATTTTACCCGTAGATGGGTGGGGAAGCACGATAGTGGGAAGAATCCATTGTGGGATGCTGCCCACATTTTCATCTCTCTTTACAGAGAATAGTAGTAAAAAATGGGACAAATTTAGAGAATATTGAAAGAAAGATAAAGAGAGAGTAACAAAGAAAGTAAATCTGCAAAATGTCCTCCCCTCTTATTTTCTCCCTTTACTTCAAGCCCTAAAAGCTTGTAGACCTAACTAATTCCCACCAAAGCAAGCTTTCTGATTGTGGAACAAAGCCACTTACTACTTGTAGTCTTTTCCGTGTTTCCTTCAGTACTTAAGACAATCTTATCCTAGTCTTCGACTATGTTTTCTTTTAAGATGGCTATTCTTTGTGCCACCCTAACAGCAGATTTCCTGATTGAAATTCTACACAATAGATTCTAACCCCTACATCAAACTTTGATAAGAAACCTTAGTCCATTGACCTCAGTACATTTCTGGGCATACTGAAGTACAGTTTTTTCTCTCTTGACTCTAGCACAAAAGGGGTGGAGGACACATCTAATTTTATTCTATGTGAGCAAATTTCATATAATATATTAAGTTTTCTTGGTTGTGTATATCACCCCACCTCACACTTTTTAGGTCACAGACATCAGATTGCCTGGAAGGGGTTTTATTACTCCCCAAGGACAACTAAATTGAATGGTGTCCAATCTGTTCAGCTTTTAGAGGAATTATTGGCAATGAATAGTTTCAGATCCATGTACAAAAATGTTTTTGGCATGCCTCACTTCAGAAGTGACTAGGGATCATCTAACACCAGATGTATTCTCCAGTCATTTGTCATTTCATTGTCAGCACAGTCACGTGGCTGATACTAAGCATTAAAAAACTGAAGATTAGAGTAGTGAAGAAAGTCTAGCAAATGCAAGAATGTAATCAGACATTATAATTTTTCCCTTAAATTACTGAATGACTTCTAGGATTTTCGAGTGAAATATGCTCATGGAAAATTGAGCTTGAAAACACATGAAAACATAATTTGACACTCGAGGTCAAATTCGCAAATATAATTTGAATAGACATGGTTTATCAGTCATAAGCATAATATTTTTAGTTTGCTAGAGTATTCTTGAGTGCAGTCATGCATGAATAACTCACAGAGCAATCCCCATAGTCTTCCTATGAATAGAAAAAGGAAATTGAGATTTCAAAAGATCTTTTTTTCTATTCTGAGTCCACTTACACATCTATAGTTTTTTCAAAACTTTCAGCAATAACTGGCTTAACTTATAACTGTGAATAAATATTGCATATGCACTTTTAAACACTGTCTTTGCTTTCTCTTAAAAGGAAACAAACACTATGGGATTGGGATGTTTCTACTTTTAGTTTTAGAATGCCTTTTTCTCCATCTGACAAGTGGCCCACAGCCTGATTCAATAACATTTTATATTTTTATATTTTTTAATCTCTACAGAAATACTGAGATAAGATGGGCCCAAGAATCTAAATGGTACTCATCCAAAAATGTCTCCAATCTCAGGATCTGAATTGCACAGCTGGGTTCTGTTGGTCACATGTCAGCTTCAGAGCACATCTGTTCATTCCTCAAGGATCCACTAGGCCCCATGAACACAATGTGCTCTGTGTAGAGTACTTTATACCACAAAACCCAGCAGCTGCAGGGGTGAGAAAATCTCTACTTCTCAAGTTTGTGTCTCTAGGCATTTTGAGTAGGGTGTTTTCTATCTGGCTTTCTTTTGGTTGCCTGTCACTTTTGACATTCAGATGCCTGTTGGCAACAAAGTTGCTTTTACTGTTCTCAGGGGCAGATGTTTCTAGTCTGGAAAGAGACAGACCAAACTTTTACTGGAAAGTAGGAATTCTTGCCACATTTAGGTACCCAACCTGAGAAAACATAAGGAAGATCCTGGCCACAGGCTCAAGAATGGAAAGATAGTCACTGCCAGGAAAATAATGTCCAGATAGGAGACTTTGCTTCAACATGTAGAAAAATATTTGCATCAAATCTCCCCATCTCTGCTGGTTCATGATGGCCAAAGGACAACATATTCCTGGTAGGACATGTGAAAAGTGTACAGATACCTCCAGCTCACATTGGAAAGTGACATCTTTGTATTCAAGAATTCTGAGAACTCTTGGTATAGAAGAGGGGGGAGAGATAGAGATAGAGAGAGAGAGAGAGTTTTATGTACTTTTGAAACTGTGTGCATTGAGGAAGTTTGTGTATTGATGAGGTTGAGTTGGAATACCATGAGAGTGATGCAAAAGAAACTGAAGACACATCAAAAGTAAAGGCATTAACCCATTTAATGGGTTTGTGTCATAGAAATTTGGTTCACAGAAAATAATTGTTATAGATCAAGAATGATTATATAAAGTCTGCTTTTATAGTCCTCAAAGGCCTCATTGCTAGTTTTTGAAGGAAGGAGAAGTCTTAAGTCAACATGTTTTAAGTGAGATGTGAGGGACAAACACAGCTTATAACGCTGTAACCAAATTTTTTTCTCCTGCAGGAATGTGTCTATATTTATATAGTATAACCTGTTAAATCTGTACCAATGACTGCAAATAAGACCACAGAAGCTTCTTTAATAACACACATACACCAAGTCCAAAATGTTCTACTCTGTCATTCATGTGTAAATCAAGTATATTATTCATATACTTCATCTACTTCCTGAATGCATGCTAAAAATGCCAAGGAAAAACTCGTTAATCGTGACATGGTGACTGCTCAGCTAACTCTGAAATGTTGATGGAAAAGAAAAATTGTCAAAGGGCCTTTTTAAGAGCCTCTGCTGGTTACACTCGCAAATCGGAATTCAGAGTACATGAATTTTCTCGTTCAGGAAGGAAGGATTAAAATCAAACACCCTCCAGTGGTTGCATCTAAAAACTGCATAGGTGTCCCAATTGGCTTACTTGTAAAAGAAGTCTTCCTGTGCACCACTGAGGACACAAGATCCAAGCCCCTGCTCAGTCTGGTGGTTATACAATCTTGAAAAAATTAAAATCATTTTCTATGGACTATAAAACTTCTGCCCATCCCAATAACATTGTTTTGGATGTTTTTATGTTGAATTCTTTTAAATGCCAAAATAAACTAGGTGACTACCTTCTATCATCTCTTATACAGTGTGTTATGATTCTAACTAAAATCCTGTAGTTTTTAGCTGAAAAATGTTATGACTTGTGCAAGCTTCATAGCCCATGGTTAGGGAGGATATTCAGACAGTTTATGATGCACCAACACAACTAATTGATTTCAACCAATTCAGCCAAACAACCAGCTGACTCAATGAGGTATAAAATATCCTCCCACCTGTTTAGCTAAATTAACACAGTGACTTCATTTGATTGATCCGTCAGATCATCAAAATGTAGCTGTAAGAGGACACAACTTTGGAATGCATCCTTCTTGTCCTCATGCTCTCTGAGTCTCACTCTCATCCATGCACAGTATCTGCTTGCTTACACAATTAACAAGTGTCATCTACTGAGTCTCAAGTAAAGTGAATCACCTGCATTCCTTGTTGTCCACATTTCCCTTTCTAAGGTGCACAATGCTGAAGCACTGTTTTCCAGTGCAGAACAAATATGTAATGAAATGTTCAGACATAAAGACTGACTTTTTTTTTTTTTTTTTTTTTTTGAGTTGGAGTCTCACTCGGTCACCCAGACTAGAGTGCAGTGGCCGCACCCGGCCACCGCAGCCTCGCCTGCTGGGCTCCAGGGATCCTTCCGCCTCAGCCTTCCGAGGAATTACAGGCATGCGCTACCACGCCCGGCTGATTTTTTGATTTGTTGTAGAGATGAGGTCTCGCTGCCCAGGCGGGTCTCGAACCTGCGGGCTCAGGCAATCCACTCACCTCAGCCTCCCAAAGGCGCGGGATTACAGGCTGAGCCACCGAGCCCGGCAAGACTGACATTTTAAAGTCATTTGTTGGAGTTGATAAAGACTGTCTATTGTGGGGCTACCAAATATGTACTGTAAGAAGGCAAAAAGGTTGACATTACAGTCCTACTGAAGGTGACTTGACATATAATATAGATTCCCCTTTGGTAATGATATTACCTTAAAACAATTTAGAATAGTATAACTCTAAAAATGGATTTTTGCAGAATTGTATTTCTAAACTCAACAAGATCCAAAACATTAAAAATACATAACAATATAAATTAGGCCAAAACAATAGAGAAGTGTTTGTTTTTAACTTTGCAACAATGATTTATCAATCTCTTGTAGGTATTTTTTTCTAGTATCTGAAAAATAAAAGCAACATACTTATTAGCTGATCTAAGGACCAAGACTATTTTTATGAAACAACCACTGTTATTTTCTTTCAGTAGAAATCTCTCTTTTAGGTTTCACATTCACCTTGTTAAGGGAAAATGCCTTTCAGATACTGTCATGCAAACATTTAAGCGCTTATTTATTTCATTGTTATTATTCTTTCTTGTCTTTAAACTAACACTGTTCAAACAAAATTAACAAGCATCTCTAAAGCACCTAATAAGCTCAAGTTTTCTGCTAGATGTTAAAAAGGGATATGAAGAGAAATGAGATTACAAGCCCTACCTTCATAGGGCTTATAATCTTGCTAAGTAGACAAGACATGGACAGATGAAAAGTAACATAAAATTTTTTTTAAATACAAAATATCTTAAAAGCACAACATTATACACCATGAATGGTAGGGCTAGAGAGACTATTATAAACTTTTCACAGAGGCAGTGATATGGAGAAGGATAAATCGGATCTGCCAAGGCATAGAGGACTAACATGAACAAAAGCCTTGCAGGGGCGCACAATGTATATCAAATGGAAGGTTTGGCTGCAAGGGAGAGTATGAATAGAGAAAATGGAAAAAGCCACTTTGGGGAGACAAATCTGGGATGGCAGCAGAAGTATTTAGCTAAGGGTTATGGGTTTTATCCTGTAGGAAATAAATAGTGAAAATTAGTTTGTTGAACACAAAAGTGAAATGACCAAAGTAGTAGTGTATGACATTAGTGGGGCTAGATGGATGAGAGGAAAGATAAGAAGGTAGAGAGATAATCAACATTCCAAGAGTTAGGTAATTAGGGCCTATACTAGAATGGAAGAAGTGAGAATGGAAAAGATGCAAGGGACACTAAATTTGGAAAAAAGACATAGAGGAGTAAAAAATGACTCTGAGATATGTGGATGTTCCTTGGAGAATCAGTCAATAAAGAATGGTATTTCAAGTCATGAAAATGGGGAAAATTACAGAAAGAAAAGTGTAGAGACCCATGGGAATATGCTTGGGGGAAATCTTATATTTGTGGAGCAGGAAAGTAACAAACCAGCAAATATTATCTTTGTGCTTCTCTATGCATGTTTAAGTTTGCATACCAATGTGTATGTGTCAAGATACGAGAACATAGACATACATGTACCCTCAGAAAAGAGATGAACAACCAAAATTCAGTTGTTCCCATTTGTTTCCTGTCAGCTTAATGATTATGGTAATATGAGTAGTTATGAAGGAACAACATGTTCTAGCAGACAAACAGATCCATGGTCCACTCCCAGCTCTATTGTTTGCCAGCAGTCCGATCTTGGACTTCTTTGACGCTTTGTTTCCTTATCTGTAAGATGAGGATATAAGTATCTACTCTATCCCAATTATTATTGTGGAAATGAAATAAAATAATGCATTTGAAAGTATTTTATGTATTGCCAAGTAACGGAAATATAATCTTTTTACTTTGTTATTATTACATGTGTTTAAATTAACGTGTTCTGATTTGTAGTCACCAGTGCAATCCTCCCCTCGTACAGATATGGACATAGACAAACATGTAAATGGGTTCTAGCACTTATATTTTGCCTCAATGGCATTTTAAGCTCTTTGAGGACAGGGACCATATCTTAGATTTCTTTTTATTCTCCTTACACTTTACTGTGTATGTGTACACACTCTGAATTTTAACAGGAGCAAAGTACATACTGTGACTTAAAACTGAATTTATTCTGAAAGCTCAAATATATCTTCCAATATGTAATATAACTTAAAAGTGCCATTCAAGCCCACAGTGTTCAGCACTTCTTGAAAATAACTTAAAACACACAGTAAGAATACTGTACCCAATGGCCTCGTATACCTTTTCTGGTGGATTTTTCCATAAATCTGGGAATGTGACAAAACACAATTGAGTAACAGGGTTGAAAGGCATAGATTCAAAGTTTTTAGTGACAATGATTGTAGATATAAGTAGAACAATGACAGAAGACGAACTTTGGAGCTGAAACATTGAAAAAGCTTTAACTAACTTTTACAGATTTTTTTGAGATCATAATTTTTGCAGAACACTAAGTCAATATAATTTTTAAAAATATATTAAGGTACAATATTAAGGTACTCCACATCTAAAATATAAGTGAGAATGCCTTAAAAAAAATTCAGATGCTAGAAAGTCTAAATACAGGCATCGGGGGAAACTTTGAACTTAATAAACTCTCTTGTGAGAAACAACAGTCTAAATATTGGCTCTGATATTTGAAGCCTTCATATAATTTTCTAAAAGAAACAGAACATTTTAAATATAAAACTTGAAAGTACTTACTTCCACTTGGAATCAGGTCCCTTTCTGGGATGAAGAGTTTATATCCATAGTGTTTTTCCAGGACATCTGGCAGTATTTCAAGAGCAAACTGCTCTTCTTCAGGGTTGTCACAGTCTAAAGTATCTTGCTCCACTTTTGTGTAAGAGATATAGGCATCATATTCCTTGTTGTCTTAAATATAAAGAACAACAAAAAGGTTGTAACTATTAGCAGATTCTCTTTAAGTATTAAACATCTATAATTTCTAAGAGGCTAGAATAACACAATAATTAGTGTTTCTCTTTAATGATTGGAAAAACATAAGTCATATGCCATATTATAGGAAATCTAATCCATTTCAACATAACCTAGTCATATGATATGAACTGAATTCTTTATGCAATGGCCCATCTATAGTCAGAACAGAATAAAAGAGAGTTATTATTTGTGACTTTCAGCAATTATATGCATTTGTGTTGTTCAATGATGTGTGAATGATTAGCTCAGTGTGTTTGAATGCAGGACTAAACAGACCAAAGTCATGGATTTGAACCCTTTATGTGCCAGTTGGCTTGGCTCTGTTACTTGGTCACAGACTATACCTTGCTTACACAAATATGTGCAAAAGATCCAACAGGAGCTGGGACCTAGAATGTGGAAGATTAAATTAATCCAGTCTCAGTCCTAGAGACACCACTCAAAGCACATGCCATATTTCCAGCTGGTTAGTATCATCATCTGCATATACAAAAAACAGTTCATTACCAAATATTAGAGATAGCAGCTGGGTTTTATACAAGTGCATTGCCTGTTATTCTTGTTCAGGCCATGGCCAACTAATTTGACACAAGTTTCCAAAAGAAGCCTTTGTTTCAAAATATACATCCTTCCAATATTGCCAAATTAGGTTTCCCTTCAGATATTTAGTCAGGGAGTTAACTGTGCTTTGAGAGTGTATTTTTTTCCTCTATTGCTGTGTTGGCTCTGAGCCATTCTCCCCAAAGAGAAAATGTTCATGTATGCGTACATTTTTTCCTGCACAATGTTAATGAACATAGCTACTCAAAAAGTTAGTTCCCCAACGTTTTAGAAGAACCATATAGAAAAAGTTATAGTGGGATTTTCAAAATTGATATTTATGGAAAAACTATTTTTAAAAGTGAATGTAGTGAGACTCATGTGGAACTATTTGTAAACCCAGTTACTTTCAAATAATAATTTTGAAAGACTGGTAAGCATTTCAGGATTTGTTTCTAGAACACATCAGTATTTTCCATTAAAATATATATAATTAAATGTAACTAAAACCTGAACAAAAGGTAGTTTATATAATGAAGCAGCCACTCACTTACCTACACCATGGTTTTGTTCTACCTGCTGAAGAAGAAATAAACTATAAACACAAAATAAGATATACATATTCTCTCTTGGGAGTAGATGAGACCTCTTGACTATCTAGAGATATCTGACATATGATTATGTTGCTATAATTCCAGCCTTCACTACCCCCACATGAAAGAACTTTGATTATTTACGTTAAGGTAGTGCCTGAAACCAGGAGGAAGGGTTAATGCTCTTTAGTATGTTCTCTGGCTGCAAAAGATATCCATAAACCTTGGTTGGGTTACTTGATTGCCTAGAAGCAGATGCACATGAAGGACTGCCCCGGATAGTTGAGGAGATCATTGGCTTACAAATTGGGCACATTCCAGTGTTGTGCATAAAACTCCACTTGGAAGTGAGAATGTTCATAAGCGACGCTAATGTAAGAAACTCCTGGTAATCCTAGCACCTCTGCCCCTGTTCCAATCAAGCTCAGGATGCACCTGCAGGCCCTTGACTTTCTCCAGCTATAATTATTCACCTGGGACTCAGAGCTGCTGATGATAAACATCTGGAAGAATAAAATAAGCCAAAGGACAAAGATCCATTCCTATGAGCAGAATATATTTTTATTCTTGGTAGATAATGTTGCTGCCTCAAACTCCATAATGTCAGACTAGACCCTTGACACTCTGACTTTAATAACTTTCCCATCTCACAAACCTTGATAAATTTAACTGCCTATTAATTCATTCAATAATGATTTGTTGAACATCCTTTATGAGCTAGCCATCTGCAATGGCTACCTGACTCCACCCATGTTACCAGACTGTCTAGACTCCTGTCCCATTGCTTGTCCTGAATATGGATATGTGTCTTCCAACTATGCCTAAACTCATACATTCTTGGCCGTATCCTTATTGGTCCTTACTACATCCTGATGTTACACTTTAATACTATACAGACTTTCCCTCAGAAAAGTATTTCTATATTTGCATATTCCAAATCAAGTTTTGACAAAAATTGTGGATATCTTTGATATGTGTTAACACCCAACATGTCCGGATTATAAATTTGCTTAGCAGTTCAGAAGCACTTCATTCATGGAAAGATGGTTGTTTCTGGTTTCAGTCATGTCACTTTAAGATGAACTAAAGGTGATGAGCTTATGGTGGCTGGCCACAGCAGGAAGCGAGCTCTCAAAACCACCACGTCATCTGTCCCAGAATCTCTAGGATGCCAGCTAGTGAGCCAGCAGTTACACAGATGCCATAGTTTAAAAAATGCACTTTAGCCTTATATAGACAGCCAAGAAAACCTCATGAATAGCTGCAGCTGTTGCTTACAAAGAGGAGCAAGATGGATAGAGCAAAAGTCACAACATGATGCAAATAAGGTTAACAGCAAGGCCTGGAATTTGTTTTAAAACCAAAAGGTAATTCAGCGACACCAGATTTCTAGGCAAGGCTAATGAGTCTTTATGCTAAAAATCATGCTGACTAAGCTCATCTGAGGATCCGGAAAACAGAGCACAACGCAGACAGAGCATTTTAAGGAAGAGGGCTGACACAGTGGTCACCATAGGTATACCGTTCCTAATAAAGAGAGAAATTTGAGGAAAGGAGTCAAACTTTTTGTGGATAAATTTTCCTGTTGTCACACCTGCTCTTCCCTGTTTTTAAATCTAATTTTAATCCTTTTCACCATCAAGAAGCTATTCTTGTTTACAACCCTGTTGTTCTGCAGCTATGGCAAACATAGTGCTAAACCTTTAACTTCTAAAGTACAGACTGTGTGACCTTGTTATTTATTATATACCTAGTACCTGTTGAAGTACCTATGTGTGTGTATGTGTGTGTAGTGTTGATCGAGATGAAGAATAAATGTAAATGCATCATGCATAGTGTCTGCCATATAGTAGACACCTAATAAATACTTAATTACTGAAAAACTGTAAGATTGAATGAATGAAGCAATTGTTGTTTGGTGCATTCAAATAAAATGCATAAAATAAAATATGGCTAAGAAGTCAAAGTTTGTTGGATGGGTTTTATTTTATAAAAAATAAAGCATTTTTATAAAAATTTTCAGGAGATGCCACCATGAATATGAGCAAAGGGAAAACATGAAGAAAATGTTACCATATAGGTAAAATGAAGTTGTGTCTATGAAAGGTCAAAATATTATAAATGAAGAAATGAAAAATTTGGTAGATTTTCTGGCTGACATTTAGCATTGTGTAACTGTATATTTCTTTTTTTTTTTTTGAGTTGGAGTCTCACTCTGTCACCCAGACTGGAGTGCAGTGGCCGCTCCCGGCCACCGCAGCCTCGGCCTGCTGGTCTCTGGCGATCCTTCCGCCTCAGCCTTCCAAGTAGCCAGAATTACAGGCATGCGCCACCACACCCGGCTGATTTTTTTATTTATTGTAGAGATGAGGTCTCGCTGCCCAGGCGGGTCTCGAACCCACGGGCTCAGGCAATTCACTCACCTCAGCCTCCCAAAGGTGCGGGATTACAGGCTGAGCCACCGAGCCTGACTTGTATATTTCTTAAATGACATTATAATTGATGTATTTGTTCTCACCACATACCTGATGACTTTTAATATTCTATTCCATTAGTTCAGAAGTTGTATACTTAACTTCCAACCTTCCATGTGGCAATATAAAATATTTTAAATCTCCTTTCTAATGGAAATTTTTGAAGTACCCACCCCCCATATTGTATTTTCCCCCCAAAGTAATGGATTTGGAATCAATACATACAATTCTGTAATCAAAATGCCTTATATTACTATACACCTTTAATCACATGGGCCACATTGGAGATAAAGATGAAAAATGGAATATTTGATGCCTAAACAATCCTTTAATATTAGCATGAACTTAATCTTACAACTATGTACTACAACTAATTAGTTATTTTGGATTATTGAGTATGGGTGGCAAAAGCGATTAATTATTTCATATTAACCTAATAAACTATATCACCTCTTACAGAGATTAACAAATTGCTTGTAATCAACACTCAATACAAATGAATCACAGAAGCCTCCCTTTCATTTTCTTTTATATAGACATTGCATCTTTTGCCTTCACAATTGGATACTTTAGCTACTTGTAATCACCTGGGAACCAGTAACATTTTTCTCAATAACATACTCCATTTTGTTATTTTCCATGTACAGGTAAAAAGTCAGATTTTCCATAATAACTGTTGTATATAGGAACTGAGTGTCATTTACCACATTTTCATATATATTATATAATATTTTTCGGAACAGGCCCTAATTTCTCATTCTGAAGATATGTCTGAATAAGAATCTGTAGTACTTTTAAATGGGCTGCTATAATTATTGTGTAAATGTGCAGATTTGAAAATGAGCACACATATGTATTCAGCAAAGAACATTTCTCTGATTTATTGTGAAAACATAAGTCAACTAAAATCCACTCATATAATTGTTTACATAATAGTACAATAAGGCCCAAATCAAAGATTCTGTAAAAATTTTGACATACATCTATCACTATAAAAATAAGAATAAAATCATCAACTGCTCTTTTTAGGTAAATCCGTCAACAACAAAAAGTAAGCAAAAGCTCTAACCTTCATTATTTCAGTACAATAACAGCCTATTTACAGTAATTATGTCCAACTGAACTTTTTTTATTTTTTGGTTAACCTATGGCATTCTAAAAACATGTTTCCAAGGCTTAGAGTAGTTTAGGGATGAGAACTTTATGTATGAGGAGCAACATTGTGATTTCTTATTGGCATTGATTGAAAACATGGCAGTTTTTACACATAAAAAAAATTAAACCGTTTTTGTATATACAAAGAAACAAGGCTCAGTACACTGCCTTATTGATATGTCATTCATAAAATCTCCAAAAGTTATAAATAGCAAATGGGTATAAGAATATTATAAGCTATATTCTCATTTTTTATCCTCTGTCACTTTTGAGAATGGTACTATAAACTTAAAACATATGTAGGCCCATGTTCTTTGAGTTTTTAAAAGGAGTATCTCCATAACATAATCAGTTTCTTGTATAATTACTTGTTTTCTAGATGGCAGTAATGGATAAAATGATCTGTACCTAAATTTGAATTTTCTGACAAAAAAAGTGAAATTGATTCTTAATTTGTTCCCTACAAAGGGAAAGGGCCTTGACAGCAACTTTTATATCTTCTGACCAACTAGTGTCTTCTTGTTAAACTTTTTATTTGGAAATAATTTCAAATACAAAAATAAAACTTTCAAAAAGCATGTATGAGCCTTTACCTGGATTTATCTATATTATCATTTTTTCTTTTTCCTGATGCTTTTTTTTTTCTAAATAATTCGAGGGTAAGTTGTGTTTATCATAGACCTTTATGTCTAAATAATTCAGTGTGTATTTCCTAAGAATAGGGAAATTATCTTATATAATCACAAATGCATGCCTTTTAAAATAATTTTAACAACATGAGACAACTTACCATCAGTGGTTTCATCACCTCCAAAACGCTGCCGGTAGAAGAGCATCAATTCAATGTTGTAGCATTTGTAGATGACGACCAGCAGTACAAGGAGGAGGAAGATTGCCCCCAGGCCCCCTGCAAGCTCAATCTTGTAGATTAAATCTGGAGCAAACAAAATAAAGAGGAAAAGATAATAAAACCAGCATCACTTGGGATCTTTCCATATTTCTAACATGTAAAATGTGTTACTTATTTTGCTTTTCTTTCCAGAAGATTTTTGTTTAATAAAGTAGCTTTGCTCTTGATACATTTGGATGAATCAAATTTTTATAAAATTAACTCTTCAAATATTTGATTAATTTACTATTAAAAATAGTAAGTCTACCTGAAAAGGAATAATCACTTCCAATTTGTCTTTAACATATCTAGATTTCACATACATACTTTTGCTTTAAGTGTATTTCAGAGAACTATTAAAGCTGCTTTATTCTGGGTACAGAGCCAATATTTTTTTATTTCTGTTAAATTTTCTTATTGGCTTAGGAATATTACCTTCTAGTACTTCTCAGGTCACAGGCCCTATTCTTCTGCAAGAGAACAATATCATAAAATTACTTTCAGAATCAAATAAAATCTAATGAGTTTGCAGGATTTAACTGTTTCATTTAACCCCAGTAGAACATAATCCAATACAAGGTAATTGGGGGAAATTAGCGTATCCATTTTCCCTACTTATTTAAATAAATGACTATAATATATATGTAATATAATATGCCCAATGGAGCTAAAACAGAATGAAAAATCCAGGCTAATCACTTGGCGTTTTTGGCCAACACCAGGCTACCTGATAGCAGCCTCAGGACGCTCCAGTGGGCAGCCCTAGAACTCTAAGCATTGGGGCAATTAAATCAACACATAATGAAGGAAGACATAATGTCTCCCAGGCTCAAGGAATAGTGATTTACCTATAGCTTAATTAGTGATAATAATAAATCCAGAGAGTGTATCATCAAAGAAGGGGATGGTATCATGAAATTTAGAGAAATGGGAGGTCAGAGGAGAATTTAGAGTGTGAGTTCATCAATGTACAGAGGAGTAATATTGAATCTGGGAGACACCAGACCACAGATATATTTTCTGTTGTGGGACAGGCACATCTTGGTCTCATCATAATTAGATTAAATTGCCTTCAAGATTAGCTAACCTCCCTTAATCTAATTCTATAATTACTAAGTGACTCTTTTACTACCAATTCAGGTTACCATGTAACTAGAAACTGGGGAAGGGAGTGCCATTCTAGTTTATACTTCAGTTGCTTATGAGTTTGGTGGGAGTTAGTCAGTCTCTTTGGATGGATCAATTTTGGGGCACTGTTGAAATCAAATTGCTAAACTTAACAGACTGTCACTGTTGAAAAACATATAATCAGCCTTTCTTTGGGATTGCCCCTTACCCCTATATAGGATTACTGCTTATGAGAAATTAGTCAGGCTTAATATGACAATTAAGATCCATTTAACATGCTACAGTTTATAAAACAGAAAGAAAACATGTAACATATACAATTAATTACAAGTAATATATATTATATATAAAAAGTTCTTACGCCTAAGGTCATATACCTAAGAAGTGCTCAAAATGAGACTTGAGTCCAGGTCTCCTAACTTCAAATTGAAGATTTTTTATTACAACACGGCTTTACCTGTTCCATCCTGGAAAGTGACAGCAGAAATCCTTCTACCTATTCTTCCATAGAACTGCTGGTAGGGCTTCTTTACAACTTGTGATTTGTGGCACATTTTGACTCATTTTGCCCTTTCACTTTCAAAGAAGGAAGATAAACTGCAATTTACCAGGAAGAATAAAAGACTGGATACACTCTCAGTCACTTCACTGGAGGATACTGCAGAATTTTGTAGCTATAGCCAGGTAGGAAGGAGAGCTCCCTGGAGTCTAATATGTGAAGAAAAGTGTTAGGTTTTGTAGGGAGAGAGGATATTTAGTCTTGAAAGGAAGTAGGGTAAGAGAAGAAATGATGGTGCCTAGACATAGTACAGCCAATCAGGAGAGTCATAGAGTAGAAATATAAGAAACAAATAGATTGTACTCTTTTTGAGTAAGGAGATGGGGAAGGATGGAAAAAGGAAGAGAGTGAAGCTGTTGTGAAGGACAAAATAAACAAGAAATATTATGAGGGGACACACAGATGAATAGTGATAGGAAATTGGAATCTATCTCTGTCCTGCTTGTTGCAAGAGATGATCATTTAAAAGATTAAGTCACAAAATTTCAGGTAAAAAAAAATTCCACCACACATTAGCTGTGCCGCCTGCCTTCTATATAGAGTGTGCCTCCCCAGGAACCACCACCTTCTTCTATGTGAGGGATAAAGCACACTCACTTGTAAGACCTCCGTGGGCTGCAAATCACAATTTTTGCTTGTTTTCTCTTCATCTTACACCAACTATAGATTGTTAATAGCCAGTATCAAATTGACAAAAGAATACAGTTTTCTTTGCTACTCTGAAAATCAACTTCTCTTTCATCTTGAAGCATTGATTGACTTGATTCAAAGTGTTCATTTTGTGCTGTGATTTTTTTTTTTTTTTTGGTCTCACTGTGTTTGTGTGTGTGTATGTCTCTGGCCAGAACAGCTTTCAACTGTTTTCAAAGTCATAGAATGGGAAGTTTTTCAGCAATTTCTATGTTGTTTACAGAGTAAAGTTGCTATTAGGTAGATGGAAAACTTCATCCGTAGGAACAATTCGTGCTCGCAAGTAGCAGACACCATTTTCACTAGTAAATTTATGGAAGAAAACCGTGGCGTAAAAAGTACCTTTGTGGTTTTGAGGTCCATTTTATAAAAATGCCTTTGAAAGATATTACATAATGATGGCTGTTTAAGTTGAAAAGTGTGGACCTAGACCCTGAGACTCAACCAGTATTTTTTGATTCAGCCCAGGCACTCATATCAAAAGGGAAATATCTATCCTGTAATCAGAGGGCAGAATTACCATCACCCAAATGACACCTGGATTTTCTTTTGTCTTCTATTTTCAGTTGCCATTTTCAATCTCAGCATGATCTACACTTCTAGGGACATTTTTTGACTGAGAAGCTCAAAGTCATTTTATTTGGACTGTATCTTGTATACACTTCACAAAAGATAGCTATAGCAAGAACAGCAGATATTCATGGGTTTGTAACTTTTTTCTAAGCACCCAAAGTACAAGTGTAGTTGTTTTTTACCTTCTTAGTTTGAACCCAAATATTTCTTCACTGTGAACACAAAGATCAGATATTACGGAATGACACAAATAGGAGCTGAAGGCAAAGGACTGGAGAGACAAAAGGCTGGGGATGTTTGAACATGCTCTTCTGACTCATAAGTTAGGAAGCAGGTTGGGAGATCCCACCTTAGGGCTTTCTGCTGTGGTATGAACAGTTGTTCAAAAAATATATGTTGAAACCTAACCCCCAAGGTGATGATATTAAGAGGGAGGCCTTTGGGAGGTGATTAGGCCATGAGGGTGAGCCTTCATGAATGGGGCCTCTCACAAGGGAAATCTGAGGAAATCTGTTTACCCCTACTGCCATGTGAGGATGCACAAAAGGTACCATTTACGAGGAGCCCTTACTACACACCAAATCTGTAGGTGCCTTGACCTTGGGCTTTCCACACTATCCCTCTTTGCAGATGACATGATTCTATACCTCAAAAGCCCAGAGAATCTGTCAAAACCTCCCTGCACTGAAAAGGACATTGGCAAAGTCTCAGGGTACAAAATCAACATGCAAAAGACAGTTTCATTCCTATATATCAACAACAAAACGAACAGAAATGCAAATAAAAAGCACAGTCCCATTCACAATAGCCACACACACACAAAATGAAATATTTGGAACCTTCCTAACCAGAGAAGTGAAAGAACTTTACAAAAAAAAAAAAAACCTACAAAACTCTGCTCAAAGAAATCCAAGAAGACACAAACAAATGGAAAAATATTCAATGCTCAGGGATTGGAAGAATCAACACTGTTAAGATGTTCATCCTGCCCAAGGCAATCTACACATTTAACGCAATATTCATTAAATTATCAGCAGCATTCTTCTCAGACCTTGAAACAACAATACAGGAACTCATATGGAAGCACAAATGACCACGAATAGCCAAACAATCCTCAGCAAAAAAAGTCAAGCACAAACAAAAAACAAAACAAAAAGCTGGAGGTATCACAATCCCAGACTTCAGCCTGGTATTGGTACAAGAACAGGCACATAGACCAATGGAACAGGATAGAGATTCCAGAAGCAAAATATCAATTTTTCAACCAACTCATCTTCAGCAAAGCCTCCACCATCAACCACTGAGGAGAGAACATATTCAGTAAATGGTGTTGGGAAAACTAGCTGATCACATGCAGAAGATTAAAACAAGACCCCCTACCTATCACCATACACAAAAATCAACTCTATATGGATCAAAGACCTAAATGTAAAACTTCAAACTATAAGAACCTTAGAAAATGCAGGAAGAAATTGGAACTGGCAACCAATTCCTGATCAAAACCCCAAGTGCCCATGCCATAAGAGATAAGATAGACAAATGAGACCTCATCAACCTGACAAGCTTGTGCGAAGCCAAAGAAACCATCAAGAGATTGGGAAGACAGCCCAGACTGGGAAAAATATATACAAACTGTATATCTGACAAAGGCCTAATATCTAGGATCTACAAGGAACTCAAGCAAGCTGAAAAGAAAAAAACAAATAGCCCCATTACAAAGTGGGCAAAAATATGAATAGACACTTCTCAAAAGAAAACATATGAATAGCCAAGAGATACATGGAAAAATGCTCAGCCTCACTAGTCATCAAAGAAATGCAAACTGAAACCACCCTGAGATACCACCTAACTCCAGTCAGAATGGTCATCATCAATAACTAAAAAAACAACAGATGCTGCAGAGGATGCGGGGAAAGGGAACACTTCTACACTGTTGGTGGGAGTGTAAACTAGTACAACCTCTGTGGAAAACAGTTTGGAGATTCCTAAAAGATCTAAAAATCGACTTTCCATATGACCCCACAATCTCCCTACTGGGAAGATACCCAGAGGAACTCAAATCACTCTGTGAAAAAGATACCTACATAAGCATGTTCATTGCAGCATTATTCACAATAGCAAAAACATGGAGCCAACCGTGCTGCCCATCGAAAGAGGACAGGATAAGAAAAATGTGGTGCATATACACAATAGAATATTACGCAGTCATAAAGAAGGACAAAATTATGAACTTCACAGCAACTTGAATGGACTTAGAGTCTATAATACTGAGTGATCTATCACAAAAACAAGGAACTAAGTACCACATGTTCTCACTCATAAGCAGACCTCAAACAATTATCATAATACTAGAAGAATGGGATTGGAAGTAGTGGAAAACTGCCTGAGTGGGGGGTTGATATTGGCAGTAGTGGGAAACTACTAGGGGAGGAGGGGCCACTTCATCAATAAGGGTACTTGCATAATGAACATTTGTATACCTAACCCTGAATTGTACTTAATATGTTTAAAATAAAAAATTAAATACATAAATGAATAATTAAATAAACAAATTTTCTGTTTATAGTCTACACAGTCTAAGGTAGCTTGTTGTAGCATCCAACTGGACTAAGACAGAAATTGGTACTGAGACGTAGGGTACTGCTGTAACAAATACCTGAAAATATGGAACAAACTTTGAAACTGGGTAATTGATAGAGACTGGAAGTGTTTTGAGGTATGTTGTCATGACAGGCACCTTAAGAGCAATTCTGGTATGATCTCAGAAGAACAGGAGAGTTGTAAAGAGAACCTCAATCTTCTTAGGGATTGCCTAAGTGGTTGAGATGAGAATATTGACAGAAATATAAATTGCAAAGTCCATTTTGACAAGGTTTGAGATGAAAATGAGAAATGAGCTCTCATTAGACACAAATCTGCTGGTACCTTGGTCTTAGACATCCCACCCTCTGGAACTGTGAGCAACAAATTGCTAATGTTAACAAATTATTCAGTATAAGGTATTTTGTTACAGCAGCCTGAACAGACTTAGAAATCTTCCTAAACAGGTTTGGTGGGTAAGGGTGAAGCTCTAGCATTGCGAATGAAGACAGATTCAGAGATATGTTTCTGTTTTGTAAGAAAGAGTGTGCGTGCAAAGAAGCGGAAATCAGTTCAGACTCGGCTTACCGAAGAAAACATTTAGGATGGAGTTCTTAGTGAAATGCTAGTTGTACTTACTGGCAAATAGTTCATCAAAGAATAAGGAAGTGGTAGATGCAGGTAGAAGATGCAAAGGAAATGAGTGTTTTGCTTTTAAAAACTCTGATCTTGTTAATTGGATATGTTAGATGTGAGTTTTCATTTCACAAAAGGCCTTTTCACTTTATGAAAGGGTTGATCACATGTTTCTTCTCCATAAAAATTACTTAGGGTATTTTAAATATTTGACTTACAGCTCATCAAGCAGTTATTGTTCTCTAAGAAAAGCTATTCTTGCATTCCTGGTGGGACCATTACTTCCACTGAGGCCAAGATATGCTGTGATAAAGTTGAAAAGGTCCTACTCCAAATACCTGGAATTTATTAAAAGAAGCCAGAGCTTGATCTAACTAAAAATAATAACTAAAAAATAATAACTAAAAATAATTAGGGCAAGGCCATAGGGATTCTTACTCTTTTGGGGGGTTTCACCATATTGGAGTGAGTTCCTAAGGAGACCCAGTGAGAGAAAATTAGTTTCATCCTTCTTTTGTAAAGCACAGTGCAAAAATTTAACTGCTACCTAGAACAGAGAGTGTGAACTGGTATATCATGGGTGAAAAAACTGATATTGTTGGACTATATAATGTCTCAAAAATGAATACTAATATTTATAAAAGCAAGTGATTGCATATTCAGTCTTTCATCTTCATTTGAAAACTCTGAAGTTCTCATATCCCTGGGCCCCCATTCCAGCAAGAACAGTAATAATCTTCTAGAACAGAGTAGTTGTTGCCCCTTTAAAGAAATGCATATTTTCTCTGGTATGTGCTTTGTTTTTCCTAATATCCAGTCCTCTTTAAAAAATTCAATATCTGGCCAGGCTCAGTGGCTTAGCCTGTAATCCCAGCACTTTGGGAGGCTGAGGCGAGTGAATTGCCTGAGTCTGTGGGTTCAAGACCCGCCCGTGCAACTTGGCGAGACCTCGTCTCTACAATAAATCAAAAATTAGCCAGGTGTGGTAGCACGCGACTGTAGTTCCAGTTACTTGGAAGGCTGAGGCAGAAGGATCGCTGGAGCCCAGCAGGTCGAGGCTGCGGTGGCTGGGAGCAGCCACTGCACTCCAGTCTGGGTGACAGAGTGAGACTCCAACTAAAAAAAAAAAAAAAAAAAAAAAAATTCAACATCTGCCTGGGCCCTGAGGTCTTCAAGTACTCCACTTCTGGAATGTAAAAAATTTTGAAAAGATAAAATACATTTAGGTAACCAGAGGCAGACACTGGTCAAGACAAGATCACAGATCAAATCTTTTCTTTACCAATCCCTGTTATTATTCCCTTAACCTATTATGCTGGCTCTCTATGAGAAGAATTTTCAACCAACAAATATTTTTGAGTGCTTATTATGTTTTATACACTAGGGGAGTAGCAGTAAATAAGGCAGGAAAAGTCTCTGTTCTGATGGACCTTACGTTCTAGTGGGGGAAAGGAGACAAGAAGCAAACAAATATGAAATGTAATATCAAATAGCTGTAGATACAATAAAAAATAGAGCCAAGTTAGAGGTGAAAGGAAATGGTGGATAATACTATTTATATAGGGTGGCCAGGAAAAGTGTATCAAGATGGTATTAATTAAGCAAAACCCTGTATGAAGGGAGGGAGGGAGTCATAGAGACAGCTAGGGAAAGAATGTCCTAGATAGAGAAAATAGCAAATACTAAGGACCTGAGGCAGGACTGTGCTTGGTGAACATGAGCAATAGAAAGGAGGCTATTGTGTATAATGTTTCAGGCAAATTGTGGGAGAAATTGAGATCAGAAGAACAGATCGTGCAGTGTTTTATAGGATATGGTAAGGTTTGGGATTTCATTCAAAGTGTAGCAGAGAGGGATTTGTGATTGGAAGGTTCTGATCAAAGGATTAACATAGCCAGGCTCGGTGACTCAGCCTGTAATCCCATGCTTTGGGAGGCTGAGGTGAGTGGATTGCCTGAGCCCACGGGTTTAAGACCTGCCTGGGCAACTTGGCGAGACCTCATCTCTACAAAAAAAAAAAAAAAAATCAGCCGGGCGTGGTAGAGCGTGCCTGTAATTCCAGCTACTTGGAAGGCTGAGGCGGAAGGATCGCCGGAGCCCAGCAGGTCGAGGCTGCGGTGGCCAGGAGCCACCACCACTGCACTCCAGTCTGGGTGACAGAGTGAGATTCCAACTCAAAAAAAAAAAAAAAGGAATAACATGACCTGACATATTTAAAATTACCCTTTTGGCTGCTGTGGTAAGACTAGACTGTGAGAAGACAAGGGTGGAAACAGGGAGACCCATTAAGAGGCTATTGCCATGGTCCAGGCAATTGGTGCTGGTGGCTCAAACGAGGGTGGGGTTAGTGAAGGTGGGGGAAGTGCTCAGAGTCTGGATAGGCTTTGAAAGTAGAGCCATAGCATTTGCTGGTGGACTAGATACAGGGTGTGAACAGGGGAAAAAAAGTTAAGGATGACTCCAATGAATTTGGACTAAGTGGAAGGATGGTGATTGAAATGAAAAAGGAGGCTGCAGGAGCAGGTTTGTAGGAGGAGAAATTAGGAATCCTGTCTAGAATGAACTAAGCTCGATATTCCTACTAGACCTCTAAACTGAGCTGTTGAATAGGCAATTTAGTACACCAGTCTGGAGTTCAGGTGAGAAGCCCAGGCTAGAGATATAAATCTGGAAATTGTCAGCATATAAATGGTAAGCAAAACCATGAGATGGAGACTGAATGAAATTACCTAGTGAGTGAATGAGAAGAAGGAACTTGAATCTTGGGGGATGCCAATATTTAAATATCAGAAAGATAATTGACATTTTTAGTTATTCATGATTTAGACAAGTTTCCTTGTAAAATCCATATGAGGTAGCAGAGTTTTATAATGTCTTGGTTTCTAACATAAGATTTTTAGAAATTTTAAGAACTACTCGTTATTGCTTTACTTATTAAAGAGAATGGATTTATTTTAAAACTCAAATAAGGCTATTCTGTCTACATTGGCAGATTGGTAGGACCGCCGTTAGTTTTCCTCATAGCAGGTTTTTAATTGTTAACACTGTATAGATTTGTGTAGTTTTTTGTTTGTTTGTTTAATGTTATTTATTTATTTACTTACTTACTTATTTTTGTTGTTGAGGTCTCACTCTGTTGCCCAGGCTGGAGTGTAGTGGCATGATCACCACAGCTGATTGCACCTCAACCTCCCAGGCTTAATGATCCTCCCAGTTCAGCCTCCTGAGTAGCTGGGACTATAGGTGCACACCACCATGCCCAGCTAATTTATTTTTATTTTTTGTAGAGATGAGGTCTCGCTATGTTGGCTATGCTGTCTCAAACTCCTGAGTTTGAGCAATCCTACTTCCTCAGTCTCCCAAAGTGCTGGGATTACAGGTGTGAGCCACCACATCCAGCCTGTTTGTTTTTCTTTACATTCTCATCACTCCAAAGACTATAAGCTCTAAGACAACTTGGGTATGTTTGTCTTATTGAACAGGACTTTATTTCACAGGACCCAGCATAGTGCTTGCTGCACCTAAGTCCTCAAAAATAAAAGATAACTTTAATTATTCATTTGACCAGAATGAGTCCTAAGTGGCTATTAGTGGCTAGACACTGCCCAAGTTCCTGAAGATACAAAGGTACAGCAGCAGGCTCTGACTTGGAGGATCTATGAGCCAGAAATAAGGCTAAGATGAACAGGGAACAAAGTGATCTTTGCCAAGAGATATTTGAGCATGATCTTCATGTAGGTGGACTAAGTGATTTCCTAGTGCATAGGATGAATTATTCAAGCTCAGTGTAACAAACACTGTTTGAGCATTACATATTTTTCATCTACTATATCATTATCATTTAAACCTCAAAGTGACTCTGCAAGGTAGATATTATCAACCCTATTTTACAAATGAGGAAACTAAGTTTCAGAGAGTCTAATCAGACAAGTCCTACTGAACCATAAGCTCCTGAACCTGCGTCTTCTGACTTCACTTTTAATATTAGACTTCTTTATACTTAAATACTCCTTTATTTTAAGACAGAATGAAGTTCAATAGAGTAAGAAGTGGCACTAGAGAGATAAAAGCATTATTTTCAGAATAATGACACTTTCCTGCCCCTTCTAGAGCTACTGGTCACAGTCAAGTATTAGGCCTGGCTGTAAAATATGGATTCTTTCCTGACTAGTAAGTACAACTACTGACCTTGCTAACTGAATTTGTTCTATGGTCTATAGCCTAGGCAAGAAGAACACTGCTTGAGAACATTTGTTCCACTACATTTTTAAAACCTTTGCCAGATGTACACATACAAAAAAGTATTTAGTGTTTTGTTGTAATAAAGAGTCATGACAAAGTAACAGCCAATTCAGAAGCTACATTGCTGCTGATGTTGTTGTTTCTATGCCAGTTTTTATCCCCTTTATCTTTAAATTTAGAGTTTCTTTTCCTTGCTCATTTTATGTAAGTTCCACCCCATTTGCAGCCAACTCTAAAGAGAGATATTCAGATCTTTAAGATAAAGGCCTCTTAATATCAGATCATATCACAAAATATAGTTTATAATCTTTATGATAACAATGGTAAGAATACTATATGGTATTATTAATTTAATTTAATTAATTTATTTATTTATTTTTGAGTTGGACTCTCACTCTGTCGCCCAGACTGGAGTGCAGTGGCTGCTCCCGGCCACCGCAGCCTCCACCTGTTGGGCTCCGGCGATCCTTCCACCTCAGCCTTCCAAGTAGCTGGAACTACAAGTGTGCACTACCACACCCGGCTGATTTTTTTTATTTATTGTAGAGATGAGGTCTCGCTGCCCAGGCGGGTCTCGAACCCGCGGGCTCAGGCAAGCCACTCACCTCAGCCTCCCAAAGGCAGGGGATTACAGGCTGAGCCACCGAGCCCGGCTATTAATTTTATTTTAAATTATGAAATAAAAAAGCAACTTTGTTTCTCATACAATAATAAATATCTTGCATTTCATTTAAGCAATATAAGATGTAGGAAGGCAAAATATGGAGAAAATACTAAATGTCAATATATATCAAATTTTACATAACACTTATAGCCAAGATATACTTTATCTCACTGAATTTAAACATGACAGTACTTTTTATATATTCACTTCCTGATATTGTTGAATGTCATAGGCATTTCATGCTAATATGAACAGCAAAAGAGATTTTTTCCTTAAAAAGACAAAATGGTTCATAGATGTTTAAACTAAATGATAAAATAAGGCCAGAAAATATATCTAACTTTGATAGTTATAGATAGCAAAACAAACCAGAGTCATAGTTATTAAAATAAATACCCTTTTTACGCAGCAGAACACTGGCATGTTTTCGTCCATTTCGGTTTTCAACATGGCAGGTATAATTTGCCAGGTCAGCTTCCACCACTGAATCAAAGATGAGTGCCAACTCAACTTCTTTTTCTCCAAGATGTTCTTTAAGGAGCCTGAAATGAAGACAGTATTCTTGGTTGAATTGACTTGATTGGGAAGAAAGCAACTATGCAAATACTACAGATGATTACACAGGTCACACAGGTCTCTGGGGAGTATGAAGAGTCCTGGCTAGATGTATGTGTAGGTTGGACCTCCAGCAAGAAAATACAAAAGAGGCTCTTGACATGAAGATCAGATGGAAAAGAAAAGAAGTGAGTAATTCACTCAGTAAAATGAAACATTAACATGCCACTAGGCTTTGATAAGTGAAGTCAACATTATTTGTGTGACAAAAAGGAAGAAACATTGAGTTTATAAAAACTAATTGGATTTTTGCACCATGGCATGAAGGGAGAAATCTGTGGCAGTATAGGTTTTGTGCAAGAGGTGGTTAGTGGCCTTGTATTTTCACATATCAGCGCTAAGCCTATTCTCTGCTCTTCTTGTAGCTTTTATCCAGTGCAATCATGTGTCCTGAGCCCTAATCTCCTAATGATGACAAGATGCCCATAACCCTGATTTATTCTGATATTGCTCATTATTTGTCTTGCTGTTTTCTGCTCTCACAGAAGTCCCTTGTGACATTTTCTTCTAGTCCTGCTCGTCCTCCCTCCTTCCTTCCCTCCCTCCCTCTTTTTTCTTTTCTCCTTCCTTCCTTCCTTCCTTTTTAGCTGCAAATGGCCTTGAATGGCCAGCAACAGGTGTTATTCACAGAAGGGTTGAATTGCTAGGATTCTTTCCCAAGGCATGCACCTCCTTTTTCTTTGGAGAGTTATATTTTCACTAATGACCAGCTACCTTCTAGGTGGGATAAAAGTGGGTACCCTCATGACTTTTCTGTCTCCTGACTTTGGACAAAGAAGGAGTAAATCAGGAGTCTACATGGTGGCAAACCTGCAGTTAAGTTCTAGGGTAGGTTCTTTCTCTTTAATCTATTTTTCAAATTTAAAAAATGTGGGGTGCAATTTAGGATTAGGTACATAAGAGGTCATCGTACAGGTAAAGTTTGGGCCTTATTTTGATCCCCACTTTGCCTGGTTTGAGATCAGGTACACTTATTGATGTTATGTGTCCCCCCTTCCCTGGCAGTTTCCCACTACTGCCAAATTCTTTTTACATGTATTCTTATATGTTCAGGGTCTGCTTGTGAGTGACAACATGTGGTACTCAGTTCTTAGTTCCTGTGATAGATCACTGAGTATTATAGACTCCAAATCCATCCAAGTTGCTGCAAAGTTCATAATTTCTTAAGTATATGTTATATATTAATTATATATATAATATATATATATATGCTAGCATGAACCATTTTACATGGAAAATTGGGAAAATGGAAGTGATTCTCTTCTTTTTTTGGACACCTGGTTCTAAATGCAAGGAATGCCCCTATGATTTTTTGGCATCGAGCATAAAATTGGAAAAGTATTCACTCTGTGCTCAGTTTCTCTGAGCACAAAGAAAACTGGGCTCTAAGTACCAGGCCTGCCACTTACAAGCTCAAGCTGCATCCTTACAAAGTCATTAACTCGATGGTGCCTCAATTTAACTCAACTTTAAATTGAGAAAACACTACCATACTTACCTTAACTTTGTTGTGAGAGTAAGATGGATTAAAGTGATTTGAGATGTAAATAGCACTCTGCACAAACAATGGAATGTTATTAAACATAAACATTTCATTATCTAAAGGTAGATTGCATTTTGGCTTCTCCAAAAAGATTTGTATATACATTTGTTGGCACTTAAGATGGGCTTGGTTTAATCTCTTCTGGCTACCATTTAAAAGCAGGAAGGGCTTAAAGTTGGGTTGGTGGAACAGAGTTCCTAGATTCTAAAACTCTCCCATGCTAAAATATGAAGCCCTTTACATCTATGTACCATCACTGAATCAGACAAGAGCAATAATTTTCTTAACTGATTTTGGAGACCACATCTATTAATTTTCTTCCTGACTAAAACTGTACTTTGCCATTCTCTTTTCTCTTCCAACATGTACCTAACAAACAACAATAACAGCAACAACAACAAGGCTGGGAATTTACAGTCATCATGGTTTACACTGACTTTTCTCCCTCCATTTTCTCTGTGCTATTGGAAAATCCCACCACATTCAATTCCTTCAGCTCTGTGTGGCCTGCTGTGGAAGAACTCCCTGTAGTTCTAGAAGCTGCTCAAGCACCAAAAATTCAGTTTGATTTAAAACTTCACATGGAGAGCAACCATAGCCTCTGCCATGCACAGGGCAGAAAGCTGATCCTGTTTCTCTCGACCAAGCCTTTCCTTCTTCATTTCTAATGCAGTTTCCAAAAACAGCTCTTCACAGGCTACACAAAGAATCTGGAGAGAGGATATGAAAAATGATCCTTGGTTCATCTATTAATATGTATGAGGTATCTTAATTATCAGTTCTTGAAAAATCTAGAGGTGACTTGCTTTTTGAAAATTAAAGAGTAGGTTGGTTTTCATGTCTACAAATCACTCTGCAGAACAGTCATAATTTCACAGCAAATATTGGTATATAACAGTTCATCAATGATTCTTTGCTGATCATTAATAAATGCCTAGCTCTGGGCTAGATATATGGTGTAAGAAAAATGCAAACATTAAATGGTCTGTTCCCTTAATATTTAACCCTTTGCACTCGGAGACATCTCACAGATCACCTACCAGTAACTCTACTGCACTTTTTAATGAAATAGTGAAAAATACATCACTGCATATTAAATAATATAGCATTGGAACCAATTATTTTATTGTAATGATATTTGGCCTATAATGGAATTTTGAATAATAAGAAACATGTTTATGACAAAACCATCAACATTTTATATTCTATATTTTTCTAATGTGTGGTAATGTGTGAAACTGTCACTGATATGCATTGCAGGTTTATTGATACATGTTGTGCAATTGTAATTTGTTTGATGTCTTCCCTCTGGTGTTTTTGTATTCGAGCAGATAATGAAGTCTCATTTTCTTCCTCCCACATTGAGATAACTATGATAAAAGCTAAAAATTCCTGTCAGTCAACGTCATGTCACTTATGCCAAATCAATTTGTGTGATAGCTGTTTTTCCTATTTTTTCATCTGCATAACGATTTGTTTCTTTTATTACACTAATTCATTTATAAAATACAGAGTAATATAAATTGTAATATACATTGTAAAATACAGCCAATCTGTTCTCTTATATTATTTGCTATTTGTGGTACTGTTGTTTGACCATGTACAACAAAATTTATTCTCACTGAAGGATTGTCTTTTTTGGTAACATCTTCCCATTCTTCATTTGATGATATGCTGTCTTCTACTTCTTGGAAACTACTAACACTTTCATTGCTATCATTTTCTATTGCATTCACACATTTTCTTCTTGATGGGATGATACTACTATCACTACTATCAGTTTCTTCCACGTCAATATTTATTTTTCTAACTTATTTGTATAAAAGTCTAAATCTAACTCATCTTTGCTGGTGCTTATATATAACTCTCACTTTTGTCTTTTCATTTTGTCATTGTTCTGCAAAATAAATAAATGGATAAATAATTTCTAATTATAAATTACAAAATCACAAATGAAATTTATCAAAGAAATAATATTTTTCAAAATGTACTTTTCCAACTTAGGGCAGATAGATATATTCGATCTGTGGTGCTCTATACTTCAATACAATCTGTCTTCTACTTCAAAAGTCTCTTTCTTTTAAGGCTATAGCAACTTGCTTATCTATCTTTTCAAGTTATGCCATATGATTCAAAGGGTATACCCACAGCTGCCTTTCTTATACAAACACTCTTTATCACTATCTTCTCTAACAAAGAAGTGTCTGCACCACTGTGAAAGCACTTTACACATTCTCTTTCTACTTAATGCCAGCTGGTTTGTTTTTACACCTATCTCAATATATATTCCATCTCTTTATTTGCTTTGTCATGCAATTTGAATGGAAAACTTCAAGGAAACAAACATTTTGAAAAATTTTAACTTGCATAAGTTTGTCCTGCTTAATCACCAGCAATCTCTTTATATTCCCTGAGAGGGGACATCTGAGTGGTTTGCTAGATTTGAAATGTCCCCTCAGAGGGGACATCTGAATATGAAGGGCTACATGAGGAGATGTGACCTACACAGTTGAAAAAAAATAAATAAAAAGAATGAGGTAAATAAAGCAGGGTGGTGCAGTCATCCTTACAAGAGGATTTCAGAGAAGAGAGAGAATATTGTTGACTAAATTAGCTAGAAAAAGCTTGAGAAAACTCTGCCTAGTCAAAAAGAAAAAGAGAAGATAGGAGCAGGTTTTTTCAGAATGTGTGATAAAGAGACACTACAAAGACTGGTTTCAGAGTAGAGGATCCAGGTGATGGAATCCTGAGATATATTTCAAATTAACTTAGAAGTATCTCATTCCAAGGACTGAAATTTCTGGGGGGAGAGGTATGTGTATTTTGAATGTATCTTTAACAGCTTTACTGAAGCATAATTGGTATACAAAATCCACACATATTTAATGTATACAATTTGAAGAGTTTGGACATATGCATACATCCATGTAGAGGTGGGTAGCCAAATGGATTCTAGTATTAACATTTAAGGCAAGTTATATGTACAGCGAACACTGGAAAAAATAAAATAAATAAAATAAAATAACAAAGGAAACTAACTTAGGTGACAGAAATCACTTCTAAAAATTTATTTACTTTTATCCTAGTATTAAAAATTAATATCAGCAAGAGTTTAGAAATTGTTACTCCCATTCTTACAACAAGAAAAAGGCTACACAAATGGAAAATCATCAACATTTCTCATATCCACCAGATAACGGAAGCCACAGGGCAAACTCCTGCCCTCAGAAGCTTGAGAAAGGCAAATATTGAGAATCACAGTGTATTAGGATCAGATCCTCAAGAACAAAAGCCAGTACCAGTAGGAACACTTAAATTGTAATATATGGATTCCTGGGGGCCCATTATGAACTATCCTGAGCGTTAAAAACTCCATGGGACCTAATATTAAGGGCACCCCACACTTTTGTGAGTTTTGCCTATAGGAGCACTTCCTAATTCTTATTGGGAAGATAGGAGAAAGGTCCCCTTATGCTTCTGACAGGTAGAAAGGAAAAAAATAACCATTTAAAAATGAGCCCAGAAAAAAAGTTTACCCTCAAGGGAAACTATTTTATCAGAACCTGAACTCGTTAGTTTTTACCAAAGCCTAACCTGCCTACCTGGAAGAAGAAAAATACCCAACTCCAGACCACTTTAATTTTCTGTCTCACCTAAAGGGAGTGGGGCTAAGAAACAGTTATGAAGGTAACAGTGCAGGGATGCAAGCTCACTAAGACTGTAACATTAAAAAAGAATTATAGAATGTGTACTGCCACATCAGTCAGGTTCCTGTATAGTAACAAGAGATACAAATAAATTAGCTATCAAATCACATGAAAAGACATGGAGGACATATAAATGCATATTACTAGGTGAAAGAAAACAGTGTGAAAAGGCTATACACTGTGAGATTCCATGTGACATTGAGAAAAATGCAAAACTATTGAGACTGTAAAAAGGTAACTGGTTATCAAGAGTTTTAGAAGAGGGAGAGTGGGATGAATAGGATGAGCACAGGGAATTTTTAGGACAGTGAAACTATTCTGTATGATACTGCAATGGTAGATACAAGATATTATACATTTGTCAAAAATCCTTAAAACCGCATAATAAAAAGAGTAAGCCCTAATGTAAACTATGGACATTAGCTAATAATAATACATGAATAGTGTTTAATTAATTGTAACAAATGTACCACACTAACAAGACGTTAATAATAGGGGAAGCTGGAGAGAGGAGCAAAGGGGCCATATAAGAGCACTCTGTACTTTCTGCTCAACTCTTTTTTTTAAATTGTGGTAAAAATCACATAACAAATTTACCCTCGTATCTGTCCAACTATTTTGTGATCCTAAAACTTCTGTAAAAAAAAAAGCCTATTGAATAATAGATCTTGTTTTCTTTTCAAAAAGTGTTATATTAGAACTACTTGTTTAGTTTGTGCTTGAGCCTTAATTTTTGTATCATTAGCAGCTAGCACAGTGCTGGCAGCATAAGGAAAACTCAATAAAGGCACATTGAATAAATGAATTCAATTTTTTATAAAAAGTAATGTGTCATGAAAAGACATAAAGAAACCTTAAATACATATCACTAAGTTAAGGCAATCCGAAAAGTCTACATACAGTATGATTCCAACTATATGACATTCTGGAAAAGGCAAAAAATTGGCAGAAAAAGATTAGGAGTTGCAAGGGTCTTATGGGAGGGAGAGATGGATAAAGTGGGGCACAGTGGATTTTTAGGGCAGTGAAACTCATCTGTGGAACACCATAATGGTGAATACATGTCACCACATATTTGCCAAATCCCATAGAATGTACAACATCAGAAGTGAACTCTGATGTAAACTATGGGCTTTGGGTAATCAGTATGTATCAACGTAGGTTCATTGATTGTAACAAATGTACCACTGTGGTCTTGGATGCTGGTGGGAGGGGAGACGGTGGTGTGGTACCGGTTATATAGTAACTCTGTACTTTCCACACAATTTTGCTGTGAACCTAAACCTGCTTCAGAAATTAAAGTGTATATGTGTGCAATGCTAGAAAGACAATATTTTAATGCAACTTAGTACAATTTAATGTCATTAAATAGACATTTTAAAAGCTCTATGTGCCTAGCACTGTGATGAGCTAGACTATATTAATAAAACAAATACTATCTCCAGATATTTCATGTTATTGCTCATTATTGACTTCCCCTAATAAAATTTAACTGAGGCAGTGAAAGGAGAAAGTGAAAAGGAAAATTATTGGTAGGGAAATTCAAAACTACTTTTCATTTTCTTCCGGGGCTCTGGTACTTTCACTTGTTTATAGAGATGCTGAATATCCACCAAACAGCCCACAATTCATACTCATCAGTGTCTGCTCATATCGCCAATATCACCACTGCTGCTATCAAAATCATCAGAAAGTATTTATTTGTAAACAATAAGCTGCTCTACTAGACGCTGTACTAATCTTTGGATATAGATGCTCCCTGTTCTCCTAAAGATCAAACACTAAAATAAGCAATGTAGAAGGGAATGGCAACATAGCATTCAGATAAAGAACACAAATAGAATGAAATTTCACTGAAATGTTGGGTAATGGAACTGTTCAGGGATGAGGATCCTGGCTAATTGATTTTTCTGATCACCTGAGATAGAAATAGAAAATTCTTTGGTAGAATTTAATAGATGTAAATAATTCTAAAATGTCAAAGTCCAATTTCTGTTCACCGTAAATGGTCCCTTGAATTAAACTGAATCCTCCTTTCATGTCTAGATATCTCGTAGAGTTTCTGATTCATAAGCCTGAATAAGAGTAATCATTGTCCAGGAATAATTATTGATAATATGAATGATAGGATGTATTAAAAAGAAACAAGACTTTTAATGAAACAAAATATCTCCTTTGATTTCGTTTGCTGTTTTTCCTTTCCTATTAAAGGTTTATTAGTCTCAGATCAGCATCAAGTCTGACAAACACAGATTTACCAACTCAATGCATCCAGGGAGGGGCATTCCAGAGAAATGGTGGATCAGTCCTTCATAGAAGGAAGGAAAGAAGAAACTTGTGTAATATTTAGCTTTCCAACTGAAAGATTCTGAGGAGAGTTTAGGGAAGCAAGGGGGAAATTCTGGATTAGTTGGAGTTTCTGAGGCAGGATTGGGAGAAGTGGAGATTAACTAGTGGTAAGGTACTCTCATGAGGCAATGGCAGCTTAGCAATTAGGTATCCCCCATAATAAATGCAAGTTTCAAAGCAGGTTTAGGGCATCACTGGTAAGAAAGGAGGAGGGGGTCATACGGTATTTTACAACTGCTGCGTGACCTTGGAAGAAACAGTGATTTTTTTTGTTAACTTTGCAGCTGGCTTTATCTGTCCATCCTCCCAGCCTGATTAATGACAGGACTGTTTATTCTCAGCTGATTTTCACTCTTTCAGTCGCAGGCAAGTTTTGATTCTTTACAGCCTAAATGTAAAGTAGAACAAAACATTCTGGAAAATTGAAGATTCTTGCAAGCTGCATTTTGGTGAATTCAACCTAGCCCCACAAGAACTGAGAATTGCTTAAAGGCAGCTCTTCCTCAGTCTCTAAACCTTAGTTTCTTGATCTACAAAATAAATGTAATACTATGTATCTCAGATGGTTATCATGAGTATCCAAGGTGATTCAAAATGCAAAATGGCTTTTGCAATCTGCTGTGTACTATAGAGACATGAGGTGGGATTGTTATAATTAAGTACTAATTATAGTTGCCTTTTTCTAGAGTGGATTATAAGTCAAGACAGCTAGTTGAGACTGGACATCAAGAGTCTTCTCAGTAAATGAAGAGAGAGAACAAATATGTCTTAGATAGGCTTTAAATATTTTATGCATAGGTCAATGTTCCAACTCTGGAACCATGAATAGTATTCATCACTCCTTCAAAAATGATTCTTCAGATAACTGGCAGTTAAGACTTGCCCTAGGTAAAACCATGCTACTTATGAAGTCTATCTTTTTCACTGAAGCCTCCTCATGACTTACAGACTTTACATTCACATATGGGTAAATAATTGACACTTATTTAAATCAAAGGTGAAGTGATAGATCAACATTCTTTTTTTTCAGTGGGATGAGCTGAGAGTGGGAGAAAAAATTTTTTTTGAAGCTCAACTTTTGGAAAACTAAGGGCATTGGGAGTGCTTTAAGACATTAAAAAATGTGTGGGAAGTTGCCAAAACATGTCTCATCATTTTGCCTAGGGCTGCAGGGGACTCCAATGATTGCCTCTATACTTTTGGGACAAACTACATATTTATAGCTGTGCAATTGCTGTTTTTTAAAGGAGGGGTTATTAATAGACTATTTTTGGTCTTTAAGATAGATTTACTTTATTTCAAGAACAAAACTTTTTCATGCCTACATTACGCTCTCTCCTTTGTTAGAGCATTTCACTCATTCCTGGAAAGGTGTTAAGATAAAGAGATGGAACAAAAACCAGAAAGTGGTGAAAAGAAGGAGTGAAGAAACCAAAACTAAAACAAGCAAAGCTCATATTCAACTTGCAGCCTTTTAGGAATTGAATGTAAATAAAATATTTGCATTTTAAGAAGCTTTTCTTAAAAATCTTAAGATAAATTGAATATTTTAAAAGACTTGGTACTGTTTTACAGTATTGCCCAAGGAATAAGACTTTAGGCATTGATAGGGAGATTTGTAAAGTGAGGTTTATAATATGAAATTACATTGGGATGAAGCAATTGTCTTGAAATTCATGTAGTCTTTTTTGACAATCAGATGCAATTCGGAACACTGCAGACAATTTTTTTTTTTTTTAGTTTCTTGCAAAGGGATACTTTTTTCTTATAAAGATGTGGGGTACAATTCAGGGATAGGTATACGAACATTGATTATGCAGGTACCTTTGTTGATGAAGTGTGCCTCTCCCTCCCCTAGCAGTTTCCCTCAACTGCCAATCCCATTTCCCCTTCACTGGCAGTTTCCCACTACTGTCAATCCCTTTCTTATAGTACTACGATAATTGTTTGAAGTTCACTTATGAGTGAGAACATATGGTACTCTGTACTTTGTTTTTGTGATAGTTTACTGAGTATGACAGACTTTAAATCCAAGTTGCTGCAAAGTCCATATGTTTGTCCTTCTTTGTGACTGCATAATATTCCACTGTATGTATGTACCACATTTTTAAAATCCAGTCCAGCAACGATGGGCAGCATGTTTGGTTCCATGTTTTTGCTATTGTGAATAGACCTGCAACAGACATACATGTGCGGGTATCTTATTTGTAGAGTAATTTTAGTTGCTCTGGGTATATTCCCAATAGGGAAATTGCTAGGTCATATGGAAGGTCAATGTCTAGTTCATTCAGAAATCGCCACACTGTCTTCCAAAGAGGTTACACTAGTTGGCATTCCGACCAGCAGTGTAGAAGCATCCCTTTTTCTTCACATCCTCACCAGCATCTGTTGTTGTTTATTTTATTAATGATGGCCATTCTTACTGGGGTTAGGTGGTATCTCAATGTAGTTTTGATTTGCATTTCTCTGATCATGAGAGAGGCTGAGCACTTTTTCATGTGTCTGTTGGCTGCCTGTATATCTTCTTTTGAGAAGTGTCTATTCGTGTCTTTTGCCCATTTTTTTAACGGGGCTGCATGTTTTTTCCTTTCAGTGTGTTTGAGTTCCTTGTAGATCCTAGAAGCCTTTGTCAGATGTACAGTTGGGAAATATATTTTCCCATTCTTTGGGCTGTCTCCCTGCTCTCTTGATGGCTTCTTTTTCTTTACAGAAGCTCATTAGTTTGATGAGGTCCCACGTCTATCTTACTTCTTATGGTATGAGCATTTAGGGTTTTGAATAGGAATTGGTTGCAAGTTCCAATATCCATAAGGGTGTCTCCTGTGTTTTTTAAGATTCTTACAGCTTGAGGTCTTACGTTTAGGTCTTTGACCCATTTAGAGTTAGTTTTTGTGTTTGGTGATAGATGGGGGTCCTGTTTCAATCTTCTGCGTGTGATCAGCCAGTTTTCCCAGCACCATTTACTGAATAAGTTCTCCTCTCCCCAGTGGTTGTTGTTGGAGGCTTTGTAAAAGATGAGTTGTTTGAGAAATTGAGACTTTGCTTCTGAACTCTCTATCCTGTTCCATTGGTCTATGTGCCTGTTCTTGTACCAGGCTGTTTTGATTGCTGTAGCCTTATAGTAAAGTTTGAAGTCTGGAAGTGTGATACCTCCTACTTAGTTTCTTTTGATAAGGATTATGTTGGCTATTTGTGGTAGTTTATGTTTCCTTATGAATTTCTGTATTGTCATTTCCAGGTCTGAGAAGAATTATGTTGGTAACTTGATGGGTATTGCATTGAATCTGTAGATTGTCTTTGGTAGGATGGACATTTTAACAATGTTGATTCTTCTTATCCATGAGCATGAAATATTTTTCCATTTGTTTGTGTCTTCTTGGATTTCTTTGAGTAGAGTTTTATAGTTCTCATTATAAAGTTCTTTCACTTCTCTGGTTAGGAAGATGCCACGGAGGTATTTCTTTTTCTTTCTTTCTTTCTTTCTTTTTTTTTTTTTTTTGGTATTGTTAATGGGATTATGCTTTTTATTTGGGTCTCTGCCTGCTTGTTGTTGGTGTATAGGAATGCAACTGTCTTTTACACATTTATTTTGTACCCTGAGACTTTGCCAAAGTCCTTTATCAGTGCAAGCAGGCTTTTGACAGATTCTCTTGGATTTTCAAGGTATAGAATCATATAGTCAGCAAAGAGGGATAACTTGACTTCCTCTTTTCCTATTTGGATATCCTTGATTTTCCTGTCTAATTGCCTTATCCAGGACTTCCAACATAATGTTGAACAAGAGGGGTGAGAGTGGGCAGCCTTGTCTTGTTCCAGTTTTCAGGGGAAATGTTTCCAGTTTCTGTCCATTTAGCAATATGTTAACTGTGGGTTTATCATAGATGGCACTTACTATTTTGAGTTATGTTCCTTCTATGCCTAGGTGTTTGAGGGTTTTTTTATCAAGAAGATATGCTGGATTTTATCAAAAGCTTTTTCTGCATCTAATGAGATAATCATGTGGTTCTTGTATTTACATCTGTTGATATATTTAATTACATTTATGATCTTGCGAATGTTGAATCAGCCTTGCATCCTGGGGATGAAGCCTACTTAGTCATATTGGATGATTTTTGAGATGTGTTTTTGGATTTGATTTGCTAGAATCTTGTTGAGGATTTTTACATCTATGTTCATAAAGGATATTGGCCTGTAGTTCTCTTTTTTTGTTGGATCTTTACCTGGTTTGGAACACTGCAGACAATCTTAAAGGCTATTATTTCTTGTTTAATAGGTCTGGCTCAGTTTTTCTGACATTTTAAAATTAGCACTGTATAATACATTCCTCACTAGCAAATTCCTTTTTTAAAAATCAATTCTCGGGCTCAGTGGCTCAGCCTGTAATCCTGCGCCTTTGGGAGGCTGAGGTGAGTGGATTGCCTGAGCCCGCGGGTTCGAGACCCGCCTGGGCAGCGAGACCTCACCTCTACAATAAATCAAAAAATCAGCCGGGTGTGGTAACGCATGCCTATAATTCCGGTTACTTGGAAGGCTGAGGCGGAAGGATAGCCGGAGCCCAGCAGGTCGAGGCTGCGGTGGCCGGGAGCGGCCACTGTACTCCAGTATGGGCGGCGGAGTGAGACTCCAACTCCAAAAAAAAAAAAAAAATCAATTCTCTTGTAAGATTAATTAGAAGGAACCACTAGAGGTGTGGAACTGGGGTAGCTTTCCTAGAATCTTCACTCCCAAAGGCTACTATTTTTTATGAACTCTCTAAATCTCACTTTGCAGGCAGTTCCCATTAAATTTTAACTGAAAGACAGAAAAAAGGAAGTATTTTCCTAATGACTCCCACTGAGTTTCTTCCAAATAAGTATTTGGCTTCTCTGAATAGACATGGTAGAGCTTACAGAGAGCAGCTTGCTGAAATGACTTTAAAATGGTAGAAGGAAATAACCAGACTTGCACAATTGCAGCTTATGCTATTGCATACATGAAATTCCCTTGCCATCTCTACAATTTATAACTCCTGGGGTCATTGGAAGCGTTTTGATGCATTGCGTGGGACAGGCTGACATCCATGAATGGATACTACATTTGGGTTCAGATTTTCCTATGCCTCAGTCTCTTAGCAACATCAGAGTCATGGGAAGGCTATGCCAACCCCTCTTACAGGCAGATAAAGGGGAATCTGTATATTCAAAGTGTGGTCTAAGTGCGTTGACAATGCACTACAAGTCAGGAGAGGCTAAAGACTACAGTGGTCAAAGTGACCCAGAGAGCAAACAAATGAGAACTGAAAAACCCTATCTAGGATTTGATCTAATATGTTAGTTAAGCTGAAGGGAAACTTCCAAATATAGAAGTTGCACATACTGAAGTCTGAGTGACACTAACTCATCAAACCCTCAGTAAGTATCCAAGTTTTTTTGTGTTTGTTTGGCTTTTTAAAAAAAACTAGGCGTTTTAAGTCCTCTATTCCTCTGTGGCAATACTGAGAAACAAAATGTTGTGACACATGCTTATAGGATAAAATTCCTGCCCAGGAAATTGAGAACTTAGGCAGAGGAGCTAGTCTTTCTGACAGATCCAGTGCTTATGGGGAAGCTTCTCCACAAGTCAACACCCTGAGACTTATACATTTATATCTCCACTTTTTAGATATACTCAGCAATGTAATTCTGGAAAACAGACATGAGAGATATGATTCAGTTAAAATATGAGTTCAAAATAATGCCATTGCTATGGTCTAAATGTTGGTGCTCCCCCTAAAATCACCTGTTGGCACCTAACACCCAATGTGATAATGTTAAGATGTGGGGTCTTCGGGAAGTTATTAAGTAATGAAGGCTGCACACTCATGGATGAGATTAGTGCCCTTATAAGAGGTTTAAACTCTTGCCCCTTTTGCCATGTGAGGACACATAAAATTTCCCATCTATTTGAGACAGGCCCTCACCAGATTTTGAATCTGTTGGTATCTTAATCTTGGAATTCTCAGTCTCCAGAATGGTGAGGAATAAATTTCTGTTGTATAATTTACCCACTTTATGATCTAAGACAGAAATTGGTACTGAGAGTAGGGTTCTACTGTAAAAAATACCTAAACATGTGGAAGTGACTTTGGAACTGGGTAATGAACCGAGGCTGGAAGAATTTGGAGGCATAGGCTAGAGAAAGTCTATATTAACATGAAAAAAGCCATTAAGAGCAATTCTCATGAGGGTTCAGCAGAAAAGAACTGTAGAGAAAGCCTCAATCTTCTTAGAGATTACCTAAGTGGTCATGATCAGAATGCTTGTGGAAATATGGACGGTAAAGGCTATTCTGATAAAGTATCAGAGTTATGTGAAAAATACATTGTTGGAAACTGAAGGAAAGGCCACTTTTGTTGTAAAATGGCAAAGAACTTGGCAGAATTGTATTCATGCCCTAGTACTTTGTATAAAGTAGAACTTGCAAGTAGTGCAATAGGATATTTGGTGAAGAAAATCTCTAAGCAAACCGGGCTCGGTGGCCCAGCCTGTAATCCCACACTTTGGGAGGCTAAGGTGAGTGGATTGCCTGAGCCTGCGAGTTCAAGACCCGCCTGGGCAACTTGGCGAGACCTCATCTCTACAATAAATCAAAAAAATTAGCTGGGTGTGGCAGCGCACACCTGTAGTTCCAGCTACTGGAAGACTGAGGCAGAAGGATCGCCGGAGCCCAGCAGGTCAAGGCTGCGGTGGCCGGAAGCAGCCACTGCACTCCAGTCTGGGTGACAGAGTGAGACTCCAACTCAAAAAAAAAAAAAAGAAAAGAAAATCTCTAAGCATAGTATTGAGGGCATGGCATGACTTCTTTTGCATACTTACAGTAAAATGGGAGAAAGAAAATGAATTAAAGATAAAATTTATCAAAAGGGAAGCAGAACTTAAATATTGGGGAAATTCTCAACCTAGCTGTGTTGTAAAAAATTAAAAAGCATATTAAGTAGAGAGCACCAAGAGTGTGGCTAAGAAAACATTTGATGCAGAGATATAAGGAAGCCAGATGCTGCTTATCAAGACAATGGAAGAAGGCATCCTGGCTATTTTCAGGATGGCCTTAGTCATCATAGGCCCTTTCCAGAAAGTGGATCTACTAGCATCATGGTTTTGGAAATCCCAGCCTCCAGAACTGTGAGCAATAAATTTCTGCTGTTTATAAATTACCCAGCCTAATTTTATAGTTGCCTGAACAGATTAAGACAACCCTGAAGGAGAACATTTTATTCAGAAGTAAATGTTGTTTCTAAAAATGCTTTTGAGAGGAATTCCTGAACTAAAATCCCCAGGGTTCTGCCATCAGAACTGTTCTTTTCTTGGTTTACCTAATGGTATGATTAACATTTTTCATGTAAAACTGCTGGATTTGTTCCATCTTGTTATGCTGGTTAAGTCTTGTATGCTTTGATTAAAGGACACTGACTTTGGAGGATAGAGGACATGTTCTAGTAATTAATTCCTGTGGTAGCATAAATGACCACAGTCTGAAAGAATTCTGATACACATATAAACTTCTAAATAGATCATAGATTACACAATACATGTGTGATGACATTTAAGCCAACAACAGACCACATATATGACAGTGGTCTTATAAGATAATAATGGTGCTGGAATTACCTTTCTATGTGTAGATATATTTAGAAAAAAATACATATTATTGTGTTACAATTGCCTATAGTATTCAGTACAGTACTGTTTCAGTACAGTAGAAAGTCTTGAAAGGTTGATTTCCTCCAGCACTTTCTAGCTTGTTAATCCATTTGGTACCTAATATGGGAGCTCATTCAGGAATTATCTGCTTCACATATGTATGTTTGGCTCTCACCAATGCTAATCATTTGCTGCTAGAGAAAAGCAGTGACTTTCTTTTTTTTTATAAAATGGTACAACCAACTGGAATAGAGTTAGATAGACTCTTAAAAAATTAAACAATCCAGAAGAATAAGGACAGTGGACAAAACTAAAAACAAAACAAAACAAAACAGAATTAAGAAATGCCTTTAGTTAATAATAACATATTGATTTTGATTCATGAATATGTACCATAGAAACTTAAGATGTTGATAACAGAGGAAAATTGGTGCAGGGTACATAGGAAATCTCCAAACTATCCTCACAATTTTTTTTTTTAATTTTAAAGATGTGGGATACAATTCAGGATTAGGTAGATAGTGGACACTGTACAGGTAGAGTTTAGGCCTCCCTTTGGTCCACACTTTGCCTGCTTTGAGATCAGGTACCCTTATTGATGTTGTGTCCCAACTACCACCCCAGCAGTATGAATTTCTATATTGTCATTTCCAGGTCTGAGAAGAATGATGTTGGTAACTTAATGGGTATTGCATAGAATTTGTACATTGCCTTGGGTACGATGGACATCTCAAAAATATTGATTTTTCCTATCCATGATTATGGAATATTTTTTTCATTTGTTTCTGTCTTGTCAGAATTCTTTGAGCAGTGTTTTGTAGTTTTCATTGTAAAAGTCTTTCACTTCTCTGGTTAGGAAAATGTCAAGGTATTTCTTTTTTTGGTGGCTTTTGTGAATGGGATTGTGTTTTTTATTTGTTTCTCTGCCTGTTTGTTGTTGGTATATCAGAATGCAACTGTTTTTTGCACATTGATTTTGTACCCTGATACTTGGCCAAAGTATTAGCGATAGCAGGTTTTTAACAAATTCTCTTGGATTTTTGAGGCATAGGATCATATCATCAGCAAAGAGGGATAAGTTAACTTCCTTTCCTATTTGGATACCCCTAATTTCCTTCTCTTGTCTAACTGATCTTGCTAGGACTTCCAAATAATGTTGAACAGGAGGGGTGAAGTGGGCAGCCTTTTCTTGTTCTGATTTTCAGGGGGAATCTTTCCAGTTTCTACCCATTTTGCAATATGCTGGATGTTGGTTTATCATAGATGGCACTTACTATTTTGGGGTATGTTCCTTCTATGCCCAGGAGTACAAGGGTTTTTATAAAGAAGGGATACTTGATGGTATGAAAAGCTTTTTCTGTATCTAATGATATAACCATGTGGTTCTTGTTTTTATGTCTGTTCGTGTGTTTAATTACATTTATGGTCTTGCAGATGTTGAACCAGCCTTGTATCACAGGACTGAAGCCTACCTTGTCATGGTGGATGATTTTTGAGGTGTGTTTTTGGATTCAATATGCTAGAGTCTTGTTGAGAATTTTTGCATCTATGATCATTAGGGATATTGGCCCGTAGTTCTTTTGTTGGATCTTTATCTGGCTTGTGCATCAATGTGGTATTAGTTCCATAAAATTATTTGAGGAGAATTCTGTCTTTCTTAATTGCCTGGAATACTTTCAATACGATTGGCACCAGATCCTCCTTGTATGTCTTATAGAACTCTGCTGGAAAGCCACCTGGTCCCGGGATTTTTTTTTTTTGTAGGTAGTTTTCTTATGATGGCATCAATTTCCTGGGTGGTTATTGGTCTATTTAGTGTTTCAATGTTTTCTTGTTTCAACCTCGGGAGGTTGTGTGATGTCAGAAAGTCCTCCATTTCATTTAGGTTAGCAAGTGTGTTTCCATACAGTTGTGTATAGTAATCTCTGATAATCTTTTCTATTTCTACAGGGTCAGTTGTGATTTGAACTTTTGCACTTCTGATTGTGTTTGTTTGGGATTTTTCTCTATTTTTCTTGTGCATTCTGGGTAAGGATTCATTAATCTTTGTTATTGTTTCAAAGAACCAGTTTTTTGTTTTGTTGATTTTTTTTCTATGATATTTTTATCTTCTAAGTTCCATGTTTGGGCTTTTACTTTGGTAATCTGCATTCTTCTGCTCAAATTAGGGTTTTGGTGGTTTTGTATTTCCAGCTCCCTTAGGTGATGTGTTAGGCTGTTAACTTGTGTTTTTTCCATGTTCTTGATGTGTTTTCGTAGAGGTATAAATTCCACTCTTAGAACGGTTTTCACGGCATTCCAGAGGATTTGGCAGGATGTTTCTTCATTTTCATTTGTTTCCAGGAATCTTTTAATTTCTGTTTTGATTTCTGTGTTCACCCAGAAGTCATTCAGCATCATGCTGTTTAGTGTCCATGTCTTTGTGTGCTTTGGGGGGAAGAAGGTGCATGGCAGTATTTCAATCTTATGAAATCTGTTTATGCTTGATTTATGGCTAAGGATGTGGCCAATCTTGGAGTACATTCCATGTGGTGATGAGTAGAATGTATATTCTGTGGTTGTTGGGTGCAGTGTTCTGTTGGTATCTATTAAGTACATTTGGTCAAGTGTCAAGTTGTGGTCCCACACCTCTTTTTTGATTTTTTTGCCTCAATGATCTTTTTAGGGTTGTTAGTAGGGTATTTAAGTCCCCAGCTATAATAGTGTAAGAGTCAATATTTTATTTTAGTTTACTTAGTAATTACTTTATAAACAGTGGTGCTCTTGTGTTGGATGCATTATCTTTAGGATGGGTATTTCTTGTTGATGAAAGGAACCTTTTATCATTATGTACTGTCCTTCTATATCTTTTTACATTTTTGAAAGCTAAAAGGTTGTTTGGTCTGATATTAAGATCAAGACTCCTGCCTTTTTTTGTGATCCACTCTCCTGGAAATTTGTATTCCATCCTCTACCTTTGAGTCTGTTTGTGTCCCTTGTGGTGAGATGAGTTTCCTGGATACAGCAAATTATTTGGTCATGGTTTTTTATCCAGTTTGCCATTCTGTATCTTTTCAGTCATGCATTTAGTCCAATCATGTTCAGGCTGACTATTGAAATGTGATTGTTTATCCCCATAATGAAATACTTAGAAATTTTTTGCTTTGTTTGTTTTCTTTTAACTTTTGAGTTGATGTATTGTGTGATTTCAAGTCTGCAGTCGTGATGTATTCTTTGTTGATTCTGTGTTCTCCTGTTCTCTTGGGAAGTGTGTGGTCATTCTCTCTCTCTTTTTTTTCATTCTTCTGTGCTTAATACTTTTTAAAGTACCTCCTGTAGAGCTGCTCTGGAAGTTTTATAATCTCTTAGGGATTGGATGTCTGGGAAGGATTTTTAGTCTTCATCATTGATGAAGTTGTGCTTGGCTGGGTAGAAAATTCTTGATTGAAATTGTCTTTGAGGACTTTGACTATTGAACTCCAGTCCCTTCTAGCATGTAGTGTTTCTGCCAATAAGACTGCTGCTATTCTGATTTGTGTTCCCCGGTAGGTAATCTGACTTTTCTCTCTTGCTGCCTTTAGGATTTTTTCTTTTATACCTACTTTGTGTAGGTGAATTACTATATGTCTAGGGGTTGATCTTCTCATTTGATGTCTTGTGGTGCTTCTCTGTATCTCTAGTGTTTGGATGGTCACATCTCTGGTGAGATGGGGAAAGTTCTCTTGGACAACCTCCTGAAATACTTGCTCCAAGATGTTCTCCATTTTCTTTTCATCTGGGATAGAAATCAGGCATAGGTTCAGCCTCTTAATATAATCACACATCTCTTGGAGGCTTTGTTCTTTCTTTCTGAGTTTTCTATGATTTTTACAAATCATTCTAATTTCATGTTTTGTTCTTCAAGCTCTGAGATTCTTTCTTCAGCTTGATTAATTTTGCTTTTCATGCTTGTCATCATGTTATTTATTTCATGGATGAAATTTTTTATGGCCCAAATCTCTGCTACAAGTTCTTTCAGTATTGCATCTTGTCTTTCTTGAGTCTTATTCTGTCTTTCCATCCACTCCCTAATCCCAGTTGTATTCTGGGGCCATTTGTTGGTGACTTCCATTGTGTAGGCTCTGAGGTCTGATTTTTTCAGGCATTTTCTCTTTGTAACACTGGAAATTACCTGTGTTTTTCTGTTGATTCTCCCTCATTTGTGACAGATCTCTTTCTTTTCACTTTAGTTCCATTATTCATTGGTAATGGGAGAGGATTTCACTTCTTTTTTTTGTGAGTTGGAGTCACATTACATTGCCCAAGCTAGAGTGCAGTGGCATGCTCATGGCATCTATCTGTCTGCTGAGCTCTGGCAATGCTTCTGCCACAGCCTTCCAAGTAGCTGGAACTACAGGTGCATACTACCGTGCCTGGCTAATTTTTGATTTATCAGAGATGAGGCCTTACTAAGTTGCCTGGGCTGGTCCCAAACCCATGGGCTCAGGCAATCCACTCACCTTAGCCTCCCAAAGTGCTGGACCACAGGCTGGTCAGCTTACACTTCCAATATTTTCTCAAACCTCTATTCTTCCCTGATCAGGGCTCTGAATTTGGTCTTTTTTGAAACAGTGCTGTGAGTGGGAAGCTTTGCTGTCTCTTGTAATTTTGAGAGCTGAGTAAGGTGGAGAATGGGGAACTAGAATTCAGAAAGTACTTGCAAATCACAATTTTCACTGATTGTGCTATAGCTTCCCTGAGACCCACTCCTCACCACCGCTTTGTATGACAATGCAATGGTTACATGTGTGTACCCCTTGAGTCCAAGATACAGTAACAGCAATAAAGAGAACAGAGAAGTAGAATGAAATCAGACAGACAAAAATTAAAAAAAAAAAACACAGAAAAGCAAAGGCAGAAAAAAAGCAAGATACAATTAAACACCACACACATGCACACACACACACACACACACACACACACACACAAAAAACCAAAAAAATCAGGAAAAATAACAAGCAAAATAAAAAGAAAGCAAAAAACAGAAAAACTTAAGCCCCCTACACATGCCTGATACAAAACAAAAAGAAAAGAAAAAAAGAGAAAAATAAAAAGAATTCAAATCAAACTCTCACACATGCATTCACACACACATTAAACTAAAAAAACAGAAGAACAAAACAAACAGACAAAGAAAAAACTGAATGTTGAACACTCAATCATTCCTACACACACATAAACAGAAATAAAAAATAAATAAATAAAAGAAGAAAGAAAGGAAAAAATTTGGGGGGAAATCTGCATTTCAAACTCTCACATGCACATTCATGCACAAAGGAAACAGAAAACAAGCAAACATAAAAACAAAAAATAAACCTAAAAAAAAAAAAAACCTGTCCTCTTGTGGCAGGTTCTGTAATTGTTCCTGTCAGCTGCTCACAGGTAAGCCCCTCTGCTGTCTCCTGAGGAGTTGTGATCTTATTTGCAATCTCCCTAGTTTCTGCCTGGGGAAGAAGGAGGCAGTGTGGGTATGGGTGGGACTTAAGTTCTCCCCTCCCACTCTTGTATGATGGGAGATCCCCACTGGTGGGGAGGTGCAGGATTGTCTCTTCCTCAAGTACTGCTTGTAGGGGGTGCCCCAGGCAGGCTTATCTTGGAGTAGAGCCCTCCTATTGCAGCTGATGTCCAAGCTTCACCTGCATTCATTCTTCTTAGTCTTGCCCCAGCTGTGTGGGTTTGATGTTCTGAGGATTGCTGGAGAAGAGGGGGCTGGGTCAGCCTTGGACTCACCACTGATCTCTTCAAGGGTCATCCTATTCTGGTCACACCCTTTGTCCTGCAGCTGAATCAGGTTTGTGGGTGGGGCGCCTGAGACACAGGAATCATCTTCTCCCTCTGGAGTTTGTGCTTTCAGTATATTACTTCTGAGTCATGATCAATCCCCGAGTAGTTAATTCACTGATCACAGAGATAGGGTCTGTCAGTCTATGATGAGCAAACCCTGCCTAGTTTTCAAGATGGTGGCAGGATGCCTCTTTATTTTCTCCAGTTTGGCCCTGCCTCTGGGCTCCCTTGCTGTGCTCCCTCCACAGACCTTGCTGCCAGTGTGTGACCAGGTGCTGCAGTGGTGAGGTAGAACCTGAAGTTGACAGTCACTCCTGGCAGCTTCTTCCCAGGAATGGCCTTGCTGATTTTTAAAAAAGTGACACTCAGCTTCTGCACCCCAGGAAGCATTAGGGACCAAGCAGAGCAGTTGCAGCACCAGCCATTTCACCAGGGGAGCCCTGGTCAATTGTTCCCAAGTCCCCATTCAGTCAGCCACTCACACACCCACTTACTCACAGACACCTATGCAAAATTTCCCATACAGTAACTCACTCACTCACTCTGGGACTCACATAGTATGAATGGCTCTGCTGCCATCTTCCTCCCTTCCCCCTCACAATTATTTTAAAATAAAAAAATTATTCTAAAAATAGAGTTTGTTTAAAAAAAAAACTAAAAACATTAAACGTATGACTATAATATAATTCAGCCACTCCATGTCTAGGCTTTTGGCCAAAAATAACGGAAATACATGTGTCCACAAACTTGTGTATAAATGCTTATAACAGTTTTATTTGTAATATTCCTGAACTGGAAACATCCCAAATGTCCATCAACAGGGGAATGGATAAGCAAACCATTGTATATTCGTATAATAGAATACTTAATAATATAAATGGAACAAACTATTGATACATATAGCAAGACGGATACATCTCAAAATAACTGTAATAGTGAAATGATCCAGATAGAAACAAGTGACTACTATATAATTCTGTTTATACAAAACTCTAGGCAATACAGACTGTTTTACAGTGACAAGAAGACAAGTGTTGTAGGAGAAGGGCAGGGATTTCAAAAGGGCACCAGGAAACATGGGAATAATTATTATTATCATTATATATATAATATATATATATTATTCATGGTATCTTAATTATGATAATAGTTTAACAGTAGTATATACATATATCAGTCAGCCTTTACAGAATATATACTTTAAATTGTGTGGTTTATTGTATATAAATTATGCCCCAATAAAGCTGTTTATTTAAAAAATTCCACTCAGTTATGTACAAGAAAAGGGAGAAAATTATCTTAGGCTCATGTGGAATGTCTACTACTAACTAAATATGTATTAATGTACCAAATACTTGACATTTTGGGGACCAGTTTCTTTATTCTGAAAAATGAAGTATGACCCTTAAGATCTTTTATAGTCAGATACATCAATAATAATCCTAAATGTAGTTCTTCTGAAACAATTTTAAAGAAATTTAGTTGCGTTAATTTCAAACAAATATTTACTTGAACTTGCCTAATCAAGTGTTACTAATTAGGAATTTTAAAGTTCAAATGGAAATTAATACTTAAGAATTATTTGTAGTATTTTGACTATTTTTCTGAAAATCTATTCTGGTGTCAGGCAATGAATTAGAAGTTTTTTGTTTCTTTCTATATTCAACTTTAGTGAGAAATAACTCACATGCCATATATTTTGGCCACTGAAAATGTATAATTAATTATCTTCTAGGATATTCACAGTTATGTGCAACCATCACAATTGTCAATTTTATAATATTTTCATCATTTCGGAAAGAAGCCCCAAACTGCTTCATGGGAACATGATTTCATTGTGCAGTGATGAACATGTGGAACTAGATAGTGGTGTACCAATTGTGAATATACTAAATATTACTGAACTTTATACTTTAAAATGGTGTATTTTATGCGATGCTATATTTGCCACACACAAACGATGCACCCATACACTTTGTGTATCATCCCCTATCATTCACTTCCTCCCCACCAGCCCTAAGCAACCAGTAATCTACTTTGTCTCTATAGATTTGCTTATTGTGAAGATTTCTCATAAATGGGATCATGTAATCTGTGGTCTTTTGTTACTGGCTTTTTTCACTGAGAATAATGTGTTCAAGGTTCATCCATGTTTAGTGTGTCAGTACTTCATTCATTTTTATGGCTAAATAGTTTTTTTTATCATACTAGAATACATCACATTTTATTTATCCATTCATCAGTTGATAGACATCAGGTTGCTTTCACTTTTTGTCTTTTGTAAATAAAGCTGTTTTGGACATTTGTGGACAAGTTTATGTGTGGATGTATGGTTTGATTTCTGTTGGTCATATACCTAGGAGGGGCATTACTGCCCCATATGTTAACTCTATGCTTAACCATTTGAGGAATTGTCAGACTGTTATCCAAAGGGCTGCATCACTTTACATTCCTACCAGCAGTGTATGAGGCTTTAAACTTCTTCATACCTCACCAATACTTATTATAATCTGACTTTTTAATTATAGTCATCCTAGTGAGTATAAAGAGGTATCATGTGATTTAGATTTGTGTTTCCCTGATGTCTAAGGATGTCAGGCACCTTTCCATGTACTTTTTGCCAAGAAATATTATCCTATAGTCAATATTTTGCCCAGGCTGTCAGGGGATTCACAGATCCTTAAGGTTATAAACCCCTAGATAAGAGTTATTGGATGGACACATGGAAAGAAATTGTCATGAAAGTAATTATCAATTACATTTAAACGTATTAAATAATATAAAGTATACTTGTTTTATTTGTACTGCTGTATATTCGATAAGAAAACTGAGAGAATACATTTTAACATTACTTGCACTGAAATATTAGACTAATTTCCACTACTTGATTCTTAATTGCAGTGGAGAGAGAAGAGTCCTATTCCTATCAGAATGAGGAGCATACACTACATATCACTATCTTAAACGAAAGGGAAATCCCGCAAATTGAGTGAGGTAGAAAATATTACCTGTCTTTTTTGGAACAAATGAGAATGTACTAAACAGAAGTAGAGATAAAATTGTTATCTATAAACCAGAGAGGCACCTGTGAAACAGGAGAGTGAAAAGAAGTCTGAGCATGTGCTAAATGGAAGGCTCAGTCATTTTTAGGAAGAGCACTGGATGTTGGGAAAAACAAAACACCATTCAACAAGAGTTAACAGTTATTTTGGCTGAGTACCAGCTTACTACTGCCTCTGCATCTTTACACTTATGACATATGAAGGCTGTCTGTTCCCAAAGAGTAAGATGAACATTTGTACAGTGTTCCAAAAAGTCACCTACAAAATTTGGACTTTTGCTGTGACTTGATGGAATAACAATGGCCTTAGCTTTGGAAACTCGAGAAATATTGCTTAGGTAGCTTTGGGAGGGTCATTACATTTCCTTAGAACCTGAGAAATACCTTGTTATGTGAGAAGCTTATATATTTGCATTTCTTAGAGCAGTCACTCTTGGTCTCTCCACCAAATCACCTTTAAGAGAATGGAATGATTTGGAGTTGCAATTCAAATCCTGTGCAAAATCCCTTCTAGGATGTTTCATCACTTAACTGTAAAGACAGCAAAGAAAGATAAGCAATCTCAAGTTCTGTACCTTATTTCACCTTCTCTAATGTGACCTGCCAGTTCTTCAATAAACTTCTCCCCTTTCATCCAGTAGATCATTGGCCCAGACTCTCCACTGAATCCAAAGAATGCTTTGCAAGGGATGTTCAGAGGCTTACCTGAGAATGAGAGAAAAAGAAATGAGCAAATGATTCCTGGTTATCACTAGGAGACGGGAAAGGACCATTTAGCATCCAAAGAAGAACTCAGAGGTGACCCAATTTTCAACTCTTCTTCCAATCATCTTATTATTGTACATGAGAAAAAATTTTAAATAGTTATGAAAGCTTCCAGGAAAATTTAAAATTCAAGGTATTATCAAAAAGGAGACAATAAAGTTACTCCGTTTTTAGAATTGGTTACTTTTACTGTCTCCCTCTCAGGAAATAATATGAAAGAATCAAAGGAAAACAATATATATATATATATATATATATATTTTAGTGTTAAGCACTGCTACCTGGACTTGCCTATAAAGCTAACATCAAAGTTATAAGCTAATTTCTGATCTGTGAGATGACATATCTAATAGACTATCCACTGTTATTAAGATTGTACAGAGAAAATCTGTTTATTATGATTATGATCTATTTAAGAAAAATTGAATAATACAAACTATAATGTTATTTTTAGGTGTCAACTTAACTAGATTAAGAGATATCTGGTTAGCTGGTAAATCATTATTTCTGGATATGTCTGTGAGAATGTCTCCAGAAAAGATTGGTATTTGAGTTGGTCACTGAGTTGAGATCTGTGTCAATGTGGGCGGGCATAATCCAAGTAACTGGGGCCTTGAATATTATAAAAAGTAGAGGAAGGATGAAATTCTCTCTCTCTCCCTCATCTGAAGCTGGAACAACTTTTCTCTCTTGCTGTTAGGCAGCAGAACATCAAGTTCTCTGGTCTTTGGACTATGGGACTTCTATCAGCAACCCTCTCCTCCCTACCCCTCCTCCCCAATGGGTCTCAGATTTTTTGTCTTGGGCTGAGAATTGTGCCATTAGCTTCCCTGGTTCTGAGGCCTATAGCCTTGGACTGAGCCATGCTACTAGCATCCCTGGTTCTCCAGTTTGCAGATGGCCTGTAGTGGGACTTCTTAATCTCCATAATCATGTGAGCCAATTCCCCTAATAAATCCCTTTTTAATCTATATACCTACTAACCTATCTCATATTGGTTATTTCTCTCTGGAAAACTCTGAATAATATGCAAAACAAAGAGAAAATATTTGGATTACAAATACATCTATTAAAAGTACATGCAGGGAAAACTCAGTCTTACAATATCTTCTGTATTCTTTATGTCACCCACAGTGCTTAAATAATTCTAAGCAGTATTTTAGCACTTTTTATTATGCATCTTTGTGATTACAACTAGAAAATTTGTTTTAATTGTAAATATATAAGCAATTGTTTTGTGCTGACATTGATTTTATTTCTTCTGGCAAAGTAGTTCAGTAAGAGAAGAACAGTATAGAGATTACAATCTTCACATTTTGGACACTTACAGAAATCTCCCAATTCATAAATCATATTATAGCATATAATTTTCTCCATGACATGCAATCTTTGCTTTGGTTAGAGAACTAGATAAAGCAAATTCAAAATCATTTTTTCCTTATGGACTTCATGGTGGACTCGTTTCCATCATTACTTTGAACCAAGGAGAAATGATCTATTTTACATCTAAATCAATCTCAAATGCCTATGTTCTAAGAACCATTACTTTGTGGAACCATTTCTCCTTAATCTCCAGAATTAGCAGGTGGCTTTGTCTGAAGACCATTTTCACGAAGAAGCAATTTTAGTGGGAGTTAGGGTGCATATTAAGACAAAGTAGAAATTAAGGAAACATCATAGACATGTGAATGCTGAGTGATAGGCTGGGCTGACCCATAATAAGTGACTTGTATCCAAATATTAGTTTTATTACAATGCAAATCTATACCTCAGCAAAATATTGTGTATCTTTCAAACAATTATGGATTGATTGAAAGATCCACAATATTTTGCTGAGGTATAGATTTGCATTGTAATAAAACGAATATTTGGATACATAATTGTTAGCTGGACTCGGTGGCTCAGCTTGTAATCCCGTGCCTTGGGAGGCTGAGGTGAGTGGATTGCCTGAGCCCGCGGGTTCGAGACCTGCCTGGGCAACTTGGTGAGACCTCATCTCTACAATAAATAAAAAAAATTATCCCGGTGTGGTAGCGTGCGCCTGTAGTTCCAGCTACTTGGAAGTCTGAGGTGGAAAGATCGCCAGAGCCCCAGCAGGTCAAGGCTGCGGTGGCCGGGAGCGGCCACTGCACTCCAGTCTGAACGACAGAGTGAGACTCCAACTCAAAACCAAAACAAAACAAAACATAATTGTTAGAACCTTTCTTGTCAAAGGTTTATCATATATGTCTGACACAAATCTAAAACAAGTTATTCATTATTGCTTTGGACATTTGCTTTATTATAGAAGGTTATATAAAAGGTGGAAAATGCACTGGACTAAGAGTCAGGAAACTTGGATCCTAGTTTTAGGTCTATAACAAAAAAGCAAACTGTCTAACTTTAGGCAGACTACCTAACCTTTGGTAAACTGATTTCTCATATATGTAATGAGGATGATAATAGTATTTAGGAAGCTCAGATAAGATAATGTATACAGAGGTGCCTGGTGAACTGGAAAAACCCCATCAAACTTAGCATAGTATCATTTACTTCTAAGACTTGGTCATCCAAGTAGAAGTCAAATTTGAGGCATAACCTAATGTGGATACCAAGATAGATCCATGTACATTTTGATTTTGTCAGTCTCATGTCCTTTTTTTTTTTTATGAGCTCCCATGGAATAATATCCTTCTCCTATCAACATTCTGTAGTTTTTTTTTTGTTGTTTTTTGTTTTTTTTCTGGACTCTAGAGTAGGTGTGATTCACCTAAGCATGCCCTGAAATCTCTAAACTTGAACACAGGCTTTTTTCTATGCCTTGCTAATCATTATTCCCATGAAATTAAAGGTATTAAAGAACATTAAACCAGATGGTAGAAAGTTCAGAGATTGTGATAAACAATATTATAGAGGATTCCAGTTGCTAAAACTACCAGTCTGTACATTCATACATATAAATTTTGGTTGTCATTACTTTGGGCCATATTGAAATGATCTATCAAATAAAAACCTTTTAGAGATTTGTAGCATGTGGGTGCTCAGACCTGGTTTGAATTTAATTGAGAAAAACAATTATAGCAATGTGCAAAAAGGGGCCTCCTTGAGGTAGTCTATCAAATATGACAGGGTCTGCTCTTTTCTTGGCATGACACACAAGGTACTGACTATTGTAGCAGTCTCTCCTAGGAGGAATGTTTTTACTCTCTCATCAGACAGGTTCTTGTTAAACAAACAAAATAGACAGATATTTCATCAATCTAGTTTCTACAAATACTGAATAAATATCCTAAAGCCTTTTGTTAATGACCAAAACCAGGAAAACCAATACTTGGAGGAGGGTCCCAAAATGATCAGCTCTTCTGCCAGATAGTGAGACTCAACATGTGCCAGAGGAGGAGTGGGCACCTCCTTTTCTAAAAAGCATAAGAGGGATCTCTGCATTGATCGAAAAAATAATCTGAAACATAATCTTTCCAGGCATTTCTAAAATCTGACTTATGTGCCAACTCCTATCCAACCTTTACATCTGTTTGCTACTGTATTGTTTTGCCTCCAGACATTCTTAAAGTATGCCCTGTTAATAGAGATAGGCAACTTACATTTGCATCCAAAGTAGGTTGAAGGCTATCAAAATAAAAAGAACTTTATACTGTGATGCATCAGTGATTGACTTCCTGGAAAGTGGCATACATGTAGTAGATTGGCTCTTGTTGCCCTTGGATTCCATCAGTTCCCTTTCTCTGAGAGTTCTGTGAGCACCTGCATTGTAAGAAGGTTGCCTACAGACTTAAAAATATAGAAATCTCAAAAGGCTTAAATTTTACATATCTGCTGGACACTTTATAAATGAATATAATCTGATTATTAATGTGTTCAAGAGGAGAGTCTCCAGGGAGAGAGATCAAACACATATGTCCCATTGAGTTTTCTTGAATTTTAGAGACTAAACTTTACAAAACCAGATCATGAGGTAAATCAAAGTGTAATGAAGGCTGTAATGGTAGTGGTAGTAGGGTTTGTGTGCTTCTCTCTCTCTCTTTCTCTCTCTCTCTGTGAACGCAGATATGTATCAGTAGTGACCAGTAAATATTTAAAAATTGGCTTCCTGGAAAAAAGTATGCATATAAATACATATGTTTATTACAAATTTTACTGCAATAAAGGATACCACACTATTTATAAATTTTATAAATTACAATAAAACATATTATTTTTATTGTAGAGTCCATGTGCTCAATTGATTCCCCCAGAGTGCTTTCATTTATTTTTGCAGAATATATGTAGGGAAATGAAAAAGAAGTGTAGTACGTTTTCATGAACATTAATGAGAAAGGTGAAAGTAAAACAATGGATGAATGTCAGAACTTCACTCATGCTTCTGGTGTATGTGTGATTTCTTTTGATGAATTAAATAACAGACTCTGGATTTCAAATCCATAGGCTTGCTCTTAGAAAAAATTTTTAAAACCTGAGATTGAATTATTTGATGTAAGAGAACTGTAGGTAAGGGTGGAAAGACAAAATCTATTATATTTTGACCGAATGTCTTAGTCTCCTCTTCTACTACTACTTTCTAAAAATTTCTCAGGGGCAATTATTTGATCTTTAATATCTTTATTTGGCTTCACCCTCACCTCTTGATGGTCTATGGATTTTATAGAGGCCAGAGATAACTACAAATGCCCTTTTTTTTGTCAAACAGTTTTTCTCCATTTTTTATTCTCTTTAAATAAATTCAACTTCTTTTAAAGTCTCTTTGAACTTGCCCTATTATCTGTATTTCTTGGGATGCATTTACTTTTCATTTGTGTTAGGAGAAGCACCCTCATGATGGTTCATTTTCTTGTGAGGTTTGTAATTTCATTACTGTGTTTTCATCTACAGTGGAAATTGTTTTCTGTGGGAGTCCTGGATGTTGAAGATTGCAAAGGAATTTTCTCAGAGTAGTTCCAAGTTTGCCTCTGCCAAGGCCCTACAAGTTTTACTGGTTTGAAACCAGTTTTTCTGTTAATTTCTTAGCTTGGAGGTTTGTGCCATATATGGGTTGTATGAATCTAAAGTCCACACCCATGTATGGTACAGGTTTAGAGTACCAATTTATCTTAACTGTCTCTTTCCATTCATGACCATGGCCCTGGACTGAATGTAAATTTCCTGTCTGCTTTTATGGACCAATGAGCAGAGATTTATAGGCCCCATTTCATAAACTTTTAGGCTTTATAAACCATTCAGGTTTTTAGATTTTTGCTAGAATATTGGTTCTAGCTTCATACTTTACACCAATCCTGAGCTCACGTCCTTAGAGCCCTAAAGTCCATATCTAGTTTGACATCCCCAGCAGCTATTTAACTTCAGTTTATACTTCTTTTCTCCAGTTTTGAGTTCCCTGTTCATTCTCAAAGCCTGAGAATTTCTCACTTGCTTTTAACCTGAACTAAGCATGTAAAATATTTGCTCTATTTGACCACCATTTCTCTGTGATTAGAACAAGGGCTGAGTCTTTACCATATCAATTCAGTCTACCATATTGACTACGTGTCTTTAAGTTCTACCACAGAAGCCTACAAATTGCATATTTTCTGCCTATATTAAGTTAATTTTATTTTCACCATTCTCACCAAGAAGTTAAACACAGAGTTTATATTCCTGTTACCACTAATATAAATAGAATCACCTTTCTTCCCTGGACTCAGACTTTGATTTGACCTTTCAAGATGAGATGAAAAGGGAATGGATAGTTTTGGTGCCAATGGGAAAGTTCATCACTTTCCACTGCGCTTTATGTACTTAAGTTTGGAGCTTCACTTTCAAGAGGTTTATTCCTTCCTTAAGAAGAGAATCCACAATAGGGCACATTATTTTATTTCTACTTGTGACAGCACTCAGCGTCACATGCTCCAGTCTAGTAGTCCAGTGTCAGAACCCATGGAGCACAAAGGCATGCTACTTTCAGTTGTGAGGCATATTTTGATAAGTTTGTTGCTAATAATGCACTGAAGCTTGTAAATTTCTTCCTAAAAAAATTATAGCAAACCTTAGGTCATCACTATATTAGTATCGTTCTTGTTTTTGTTTGTTTGTTTGTTTGTTTTTGAGTTGGAGTCTCACTCTGACACCCAGACTGGAGTGCAGTGGCCGCTCCCGGCCACCGCAGCCTCGACCTGCTGGGCTCCAGCGATCCTTCTGCCTCAGCCTTCCAAGTAGCTGGAACTACAGGTGTGTGCTACCATGCCTGGCTGATTTTTATTTATTGTAGAGATGAGGTCTCGCCAAGTTGCCCAGGCGGGTCTCGAACCCGCGGGTTCAAGCAATCCACTCACTTCAGCCTCCCAAGGCACGGGATTACAGGCTGAGTCCCCGAGCCCGGCTGTAGTATCATTCTTAAACATATGCATTCCAGTATGTTTTTTCTTAAGTGGAAGATAAAGAGTGGAGTCATAACTAACACATGGGAAGTTATCATTTCTATGATTTTAATTTCCCCTCTAAAACTCACGTGGAAATTTAGTTGCCAATGTAACAGTGTTGAGAAGTGAGATCTTTAAGAGATAATTGGGTCATGAGGGGCTCTGCCCTTATGAATGGAATAATAACATTATTGTTGGACTGGGTTATTTTTTGCCAGAGTGGGCTCCTGATAAAAGAATGGGTTTGGCCCAATTTCCTCCCTCTGTTTCATATGTACATCTTCCACCATGGGATTACCCTAACCTGATGCTGGTGCCATGATCCTGGGCTTCCTATCTGACAGAACTACAAGACAAATAGGTCTCTTTTCCTTATAAATTGCCCTGTCTGTATTGTTCTGTTATACCTGCAGAAAATGGACTAAAACAGAGTGGGGTTGTTGTTGTAGTAAATACCTGAAAAATGTATAAGTGGCTTCGGAACTGGGTAATGGGCAGAGGTTAAAATAATTTGGAGGAATATGCCAGAAAAAGTCTATATTGACATAAACAGACCATAAAGAGCAATTATGTATAAGGCTCAGAAAAAGGGAAGAGCTGTAGGGAAAGTACAAATCTTCTTAGGGATTAGTTAAGGGGACATGACCAGAATGTTAGCAGAAATATGCACAGTAAAGGTTATTCTGATGAGGTATCAGACAGAAATGAGGAACAAGTTCTTGAAAACTGGAGTAAAGGTCACTCTTGTTATTATATAAAGTAGCAAAGAACTTGGTGGAATTGTGTCCATGTCCAGGACTTATGAAATGCAGATCTTCAGAGTGATGAACTAGATATCTGGTAGAAGAAATATCTAAGCAACAAAGCATTCAGGCTGCTACATCGATACTTTTTACTGCATAAAGTAAGGTGTAAGAGCAAAGAGATGGTTTAAGATAGAATTTATAATTAAAAGGAAAACAGAGCAGAAAAATTGGGAAAATTTGCAGTCTGGTCATACAAAGAGTGAAACTATCTTTAGAAGTGAATTCCAATAGTGTGGCCAAGTGACCATTTAGTTAAGTGATTAATATGAACAGAAGGAAGAGTCAGGTATTATCCAGCAAGACAATGGGGAAAAGATATCAAAGGCATTTTGGAAATCTTCAAGCTTGACCCCCATCTGAGAGCTCTAGAAGGGCAGAATGATGTTGGGGGACAGCCTGGGACATTCTACATGCTCATTGTTGGGGGCCACCTTAGGACTCTGCTCCCTGCAGTCTAGTGCAGCACTCCTCAGTCACCCCAGTTGTGAATCAACTAGGCCCAGGTGTGGCTTGACTTGCCACTTTGGAAGATGGAAGCCATAAATATTGGTGGTGTCCACATGGTGTTAAGTCTGCAGGCTCACAGAATGTAAGAGCTGTGTGGACATGACTACCTCTAACTAGATATCAAAGAATGTTACTGAGAGTCTGGGGTGCCAGGCTAAAACCACCAAAGGTCTAGAGCCAATATAGAGAGTTTACACTAAGGCAATTCCTAGTAGGGCTGTAGGAGTGAGGTCACCTCAGAGACCCCGGAACTGTAGGTCCACAAGCACAGAATGCCAGCCTGGGAAAACTACAGGCATGGGACTCCAACATATAAGAATTGCTGCATAGGCTGAGTCCAGCAAAGTCATAAGGGTGGGGCTACCCATAACTTTGGGGGCCTAACCCCTCCCCTCACTATGCCCAGGATCCAGGACATGGAGTCAAAGGAAATTATCCTCCAGATTTAAGGTTTAACATTGTTTGACCTGTTTGGTTTTAGACTTACTTGGGACCAGCTACCCCTTTTTTCTGGTCTACTTTGCCCTTTTGGAAAGAGAATGTTATCCATCCAATACTAGTTCCAACATGATATATTGGAAGTAGATAACTTGTTTAGATCGCACAGGCTTGCAGCTGGAAGAATTTTCTCCAAAAAGAATCGTGCCTTAAGTCACACCAATATCTGATGTAGATGAGACTTAAGATTTTGGATTTTGGAATTGATGTTAGAATGAGTTAAGAATTTAGGGCTATTAGATTGGAATGAATGTATTTTGCATTGTGAGAAGGATATAAGTTTTGAGGGGGCAGGGAAAGAATGCAGTGGTTTGAATGTCCTCTTCAAAACTCATGTTGAAATTTAATTGCCATTGTAAGAGTGTTGAGAGGTGGGATCTTTAAGAGGTTGTTAAAGAGGTTGGGTCAAGAGAACTCTAATATCATGAATGGAATCATACCAATACCAGGAGAATAGGTTAGTTATCATGAGTGGGTTCCGAATAAAAGAATGAGTTAAGCCTGATTTCCTCTCTCTGCCTTGCATGCTCATGTTCTTGCCATGTGATGCCCTTTGCTACATAGAATGATTCTCACCAGATATTGATGCTATGCTCGTGGACCCCTCCACCTACAGAACTGTGAACCAAACAAATCTCTTTTTTTTTTTTGAGTTGGAGTCTCACTCTGTCGCCCAGACTGGAGTGCAGTGGCAGCTCCCGGCCACCGCAGCCTCGACCTGCTGGGCTCCGCCGATCCTTCCGCCTCAGCCTTCCTAGTAGCCGGAATTACAGGGGCGCGCTACCACGCCCGGCTGATTTTTGATTTATTGTAGAGATGAGGTCTCGCTGCCCAGGCGGGTCTCGAACCCGTGGGTTCAGGCAATTCACTCACCTCAGCCTCCCAAAGGCGCGGGATTACAGGCCACTGAGCCCGGTTTACAAATCTCTTTTATTTAGAAATTTTTCAGTCTGTAGTGTTCTTTTAATGCAGCAGAAGATAGACTAAGACACCTGTTAAGAGTCTGTCTCAGAGTGTATGCCATTTGTCCAGCATAGTAAGAAGGAAAATGCTGGAAGCCAATGACCTATGGGTGTGGCTTACCTTAAAGGGAGAGAAGCACATATACTCATTTTGAAAATAAGATGATATATGTGTGTGTGTGTGCATGTGTGTGTGTATGTGTGTGTGTACTTTGTTGCCAAAAATGTATACATAGTTTGACATTTATCATAGTACTACAAGAAAGGCATTGGCAGTAGCAGGACACTTCCAGGGAGGTAGGGAGGAGGGTACATAACATCAATAAGGGTACCTGATCCTGAACTAGATGAAGTGAGGACCAATGGGAAGCCCAAACTTCACCTGTATGTTGGCCTTTTGTGTACCTAATCCTGACTTGTACCCCCACATCTTTAAAATAAAATAATAATAAAAGAAAACTCCCCCATCAAAAAAGGTGTTACCTTGGCATTACTTTTTGAAGTTAAATTGAATTATGGTAGCAATGTGTAATTTCAGAAGTCAAACGTGATTTGTATTTATCTTTCATTATTGGCATATATTGAGTATTACAAATTTAATAGTTTTTTCCTGTCTTAAAATGTGTAAACATTTTTGGCACCCTCTTGTGTAATATATATATGATATTATACATATATTAGCTCAGTGTAATTTTATCACAAGGTAGCTTGTCATTCCTCACACTTCTCTTTCCTATCAGTCATCTAATATGTCAAGTACCCACTTGCAGCCAAAGCTGGTGAAAATACCAAAGTTCTTGCTTTCTCTGAGATTACAGTCTCAAATAAACTGAATGGATCATTGAGATTCAGAAACAGGCTTAGACAGAAATTAACTGTTTTTACTGAGGTCAAATTATAAGCCAGCTTCATTGCTGAAAAAAGAATTTGTGTTTTCCAGTATGTAGCACAGTGCTCAATCTACTAGAAATAATGTGCCTTCAATTTCTATACTTGGTAAAAGAAAGCAGCTTTGACATTTAAGAATGATTTTGTGCAGCTGATTTTATCCTTCTTTCTAAAGAAGAGCATTCTTCCATCATTTGCTGAATTAAATCACACAGTCATAGAGGTGCAGTCTCAATTATAGCTGAGAGCCAACGATTATGAAGCTAAAAAAAAGTAAGAAAGTAAGAAAGAAAGAATTTCTTTCAGTAAAATACAAAGTTAGATGAAAAGTTGAGGTAGCGAGAAGTAGGTTACCTTTCCCAGATGGTGTAAACTGCAGAAAACTGGGGTTTTCTCCCCCAGAAAACAGTGACAATGAGAGAAGAAAGTAAGTACCAAAGCTAATTGATCTAGGAAGAAAAAGGACTAGGAGAAAATACTTGACTATCCTTGACTAGAAAAATGATTTGCAAGAAAGAGAGAGGCAGACTAATAATTTTTACTATTTCTTGTTTCACAATGTACGTGAAGTCAGAAAATATTTTTCAAAGATTGTGGGGAACATGCCCATAGCTATTTGCCTAATGGTAGAGGGAAGTAGCACAGCAATAGGCATCAAAGTAAGATGAGACAGAGCATTGTTTTATGGGTAAAAGTATAAGTTATGTGTTCGCTTTGGTCTACAATAGACTTGAAGGGATAAGAAGTACAATGTCCACTGAAGAATGAATTGTTTAGAGTTACAGGTCTTACCTAGCTATGTTGCTGAGTTGTCTTACTCCCATAGAAATTTCTGTTACTGAATCTTATCTAGAGAATGAATAAAACCCATAAACTGTTTACTTTTTTCTTCTTTAATCTCCTTAGGACAAGGATTAGTTGGCTTAGTGTCTAAAGATTCTAGTTTTCTAAGTCATATCTCCCACTTAAGGGCACTGCTAGTTGTAGGCAAGGCAGAAACATGTGATGGAAAGGGTACTGCAGTTAGGACGTCAAAGTTATCACCATAGTCCTTCTACTACATTACTGTGTGATTTTTTTTTTTTTGACAAGTTCATTCTCTCAATGAACCTCAGTTTTTTTCTTCTAAAACATTATAGTGTCAACTGTAAAAATCACTGAAGATTTTTTCGGGTCTGATATTTTCATATTTTGTAACTGGCCTAGAATAGCCTGATTTTCTAAGTGAGATGAATTGCTTGACTTTGAGTCCTAGCTCTGGAGCACCAGTCAATGGTTCTTCTTGCAAAAGAAAGAGGATATGAGTCTTTCTGCCTTTGGTAGGTTTTAGCTATAGCTCCAGGGTCTCTTGGTCATAGTGTTTTGTGTCTGGATCAGCCTGCCTGCTGTGCTTGGAGTCCCATTTCCTGTGTAGCTCCTGACCTCTGACTGTTTATTTAAAAGTGGCTTTCCTGCCTGTGAACCCTATCTTGCATTGAACCCTAGTTTCTCTCTACCTCATTGGCCTTTGGTTGCTTCTACTGGCTCTACTGATCTTGGCTTATGGCCCTACTTTCCTTGACCCTGTGCTTTTCATAACTCAGCTTGACAAAGGGAATTTAAAAAGCTCCCTATGGAAAAAGACAAAGTCCTTGGATATTAACTCACTACACTAGCAAGTCCAATTTGTACTCAGCAAATTGAGATGTCAGGAGAGTTGAAGTAAGCAAATATACTATCTGTGTGTGTGTATATTCAGATATGCACATAGTTGCAAAATAAATTATTTGGATTGAATTTATAGTTCAAAATCAAATGCACATGATTCTTTATATTGTATTAGATGGAGGAAAAAATAGACCACTTCTATAAAGGCTTTAAGATTAAATACATTTTTTTTAAAACAAAATGTCTTTATTGGTTTAGAAATCTAGGTTTCTAGAGTAGCCACTGGTGTAATCTTATCAATTGAAAATTTTTACAATTCATATTAGATTCCTATTTAAAGTTTTTATTTTCATTTATTTCAAAAGCTATTTACTTGGTTTCAAACTATTTTGAATTAAGTATTAAGGTTTATAAAGCTAGGTCCATCATAGCAGCCAGACAAGAGAGTAGTAAAAATAGAACACAAAGGAACAATCACCTCCTCTAAAAAAGGTCACCTTTGTCATCTGAGAACATCTGATTGGAGACAGAAATATTTTTTAATTTATCAACTTCTGTATCATCAAAAGTACTTGTGAATTCCTTACTGATAAGATCTCAATTTTTGGTACTAGGAATGACATGCTAGTCAAATGTTGCTTTACAAGTTTGAAGGAAAATGAATCAATACAAACATGGCAATTCTTATTGTGTATCTGAAGATTGATCCAAGTATTATATGGTGACTGAAGAAAATACTCATGTGTTTTCTAGACATAATAATGTGATTTAAAATGTAGCTATAGAAAACTTTTTTTTAATCTTAAAAATAAAAAATAAATAAAATGTTGCTGAGGTTTTAACCTAGGTGCCATTCACGTTGATAAGTCTTGTTGGCTGTCTGCAGACTGTGACTGCAGAAATGATGTTTAAAAGAATTCCACAAGGATCCTTTAATCCTTCAGAAATTGGAAATATCAAGGTTTAATGCCTAGTTGAGAAAATGAAACCCAAAGCAGTCCACATATTACTGATCAGATTCATGTCACAGTATTGATTTTCTAAAGTCTTATGAGGGTTATTTTGGACTATTAATTTATCTTGACCACAAATCCCCCTGGTCTTGTCATTCATTATTCTCTATTTTAAAGCTTACTTGATTAGTGTGCCTTCACCTTCCACTTTTGCCCACTTAAAGCCTCCTCTATCAAGATCTGGCTTAAGTGCCACCTATATCATGAAACCAGCCCTGGCTACACTAGTACACACTGACTTGGTTCCTTTCTCTGAATCTCATTTGCATACATGTTATAAAGAGTTAAAAGTTCAGTTGTGTTGTGCTTCATATAATTATTACAATAAAAACAAGCGAAGTGCTTAATATGTTCTTCCCGTTAATCCTCACAAAAACCTCGTGAGTAAGGTATTAATATTTTAAGTTTACAAGTGAGTAAACAAAAACAGAGAGAGGTTAAACAACTTGTCCGAGGCCACAAATATTATAAGTGGCAGATAACTGAAATTAGACAGTTAGATTCTAGAGTCAAAGATCCTAATCACGCTTCCTTAATGCCTTTCACGCGTTTTTGCCTCTTCTTCCCCAGTAAATGTTATGGTCTTTAAGAGTGGAAATCATATCTTATATTTCATGTACATTTTCTTAGAGGAAGTAGCATGGTGTAAGTAGCATAGTTGTGCTCAATAGTACTTTCTTGATTCTCAAAAGCTTAACTCAAGTGTACTAACTTTTTCTTATTTTTAAATTGGTTTCCTTTTGTGACATTACGTGTATCTTTGTAAGTCTTCATAAATTCATTCTGGAATAAACCAGGGCACAAATAATAATATCCTGTAGTTCAAGTTTTTCCTTTCTTTCACTAACTCTTAAAAGAGGGAAGGGAGGAAAGGAAAGGGAAGAGGAATAGACATAATTTTGGTTGCCTTTTCAAAAGTTGCCTCAAGATAGAGTCAACAACAAAATGGAAAGAAAGAATTTCTTGATTATATGCCTGTATAAATCAGCCAGAGTGCTGTGTTTAGGCAATGACAATCAGCAATAGTCCCAAGTCACTTTGCTTGAGTTTTGGCTTTTATCTTGAATCATCATGTGTATGGAATCTTGCTCTCCCCATGTCCATAAGTTCCTGAAGAGAGAAGGGAATGAGTTCAATGGATCCAGAAAGGGAGAGTGGAACAGTTACATTTCATTTATTTAATACATTTGAATAATGTTTTTCTGTTCTTTGAAGATCAAAGGTTATATAACTGACAGAAACTAGAGGATTTTAAGCTAATTATTGCCGTTAGCAATATCATAATAAAAAAGAAGTCACCTCCTCTAGATACCTCTGTTGAAATCCATGATACTTTTAAAAAACACTCATCTTTGTTCACAAGAAAAGTCAAAAGCCAAGTTCCGAGTCTTATACAGAAACAGTCTGAAACCTAGATTAGAAAGTTGGTGTAGTCTACTCTGAGGCTCTCTTTCATCCTTTGGGGCTTTATCCCCATTCCTTGAGCTGTGTAATCCCCAGTTCTTGGTTCTTACTTTACTCCTCCTGTGACACTGAGCCAACCACCCTAATGAGAATGGGTTCCCAACCCCATCATTGTTCTGGCCTTCCTTGCTAGTGTCCTGTACTGCCCCTAGCCACGCAGAATTGCTAGCTTAAACATGCCCTCCCCAGTGAAATTTCCCACTATGAACTCTTTGCATTTTCTATGGCAAAACAATTGGCTAATTTTATAAAATAATGCCTGATCATTTCCCAATATAAGAAAAAACTAACCACAGGGTTCTCCATATTCATTTATGCAATGTGCATTTTTTTCTTTGAAAACTAATATACATCTTTAGCAAAGTTTCTCAAAGAGCAGGGCGATTGTTAAGCAATTCTTATTGCTTAACACAGCAGAACTGTCTAAAATTCTTCTTTACTCATCTAGTGACTCAAAGTATTTAAAGCAGTTGTGCAACAATCTTTTATCTCTCCTTCAAAATTCTCTCCAAATCCACAGGGAACACTCCTGTTTCTTCAGTCATCCGCATTCTTCCTCTCCTCTGAATCTAGCCCTATCTTCCATGAGTTGTTCCCTGTCCTTTCATTTATAAAGCCTCTATAAAGGTGTGATTTTTAGTGTAAAAATAACAAATGCTTATAAAATTCAATCACATATTGCAACCTGCCAATTACACTGCTAATTGCTTTTGTAAGTATCTTATAAGTAGGCTTCTGGAAATGGTGATTTCTCTATTTTGAATTTTCATAGCTTTATGTTTTGTTCCATAAGTATGCCACTTCATTTCAACAAATATACAAGTGTCTACTATAGGCAATATCCTTTCCTCGGTGTTGAAGGCGTAGAATATTAAATAATACATAGTCCGTCTCTGCTTTCTAGCATTGCTGTGTCACTAAACTCTCCATCAAACATAGCTTCTTGGCATTTTTTAGATTGATAGCTTTCTTATCACTTGCTTTTCTTCAGTCTTTTGAACTTTTCACAAACTTTCTAGGGCCAGGACCATGCCTTATACTGTTCCATATTTCCCACAGTGTGGATGTTATACAAGTAATAGACCAGGAGTGACCTAGTTGAGAGAAAAAAATCTCAGAGCCAACCTTTTCTGTCACACCCTCCTCTCTGTCTGACTGGAGCCAAAAGGGACCCCAACATCTTTCCACCCTGGTCCATTCCCCACATATCTTTCCCTTAATTTAACTAGTCAAAAATCTAATTCAAAACCACCTCTCCCCTGCAGTTCTCAAGTTAAAAAGACACTCGAAGGTGAATTTTTCTTAACCATTCAACTTGGAAAATGAAGGAAGTCATCTTTCTGAATGCATTTGGGCTGGAAACTAGCCATGTGAGTTATACTTTTTACGTATGGACTAGCCCTCAATTATGCTAGCATTCATGGCCATATGATGGAAAGCTGTTCAACTTGCCAGCTAGATGTGGGCTAGGAAAGTAGTTGTAAACAGCGGAAACGGGGCCACATCTTTTGGAAGGAATACTCAAGTGGACAATGTCAAATAGTCTCTGCATCTAGGACATAGGTAGTAATGTGAAAACTCCCGTACTCTTGTTATCTCCATTTCTTATGTTGAATATCATAATCATACAACAATGACCTGAGTTTTCTGCATATGATTTTCCCAGACATTGATCTCCCTGAGGATAAAGAGCTAGGTTTTCTTTTCTATTCTCTTTAGTAGTTAGTACAGTGCTAGGCACCCAGAAGTCATGAACTGATTTGCTGGCTAAAACTGCTAGTTTAAGGCTGAATGAAATTGCATACAGAAAATGAAAGTATGCTTGTTCTAATTAAATTCATTTTATGTATGCCTTTTTCTCTTCAGGAGATGGTGCTCTGGGCCAGTATTTCGTTTTCACTGTTGTCACTTTTTTAGCATATGAAGCAACCACAACTTCTAAGCCTTTCTTTAGTAGTCTATTCTCAATTGCACTCCCTCTTATGTCTTTATTCCTAATATTTATCTCAACACTTTTTTATCTACAGATGGGTAGTCTTGGATCTCCCAAGTTCTTTGAATAATTTCTTTCCTGTGTTTATATTGTTACCTTGAATGCATTTATAGACAGGAGCTATCTTTCCACTAGAATAGCCTGCTGTACTCAGTAGTTTGTTTCTCTCCATGAGTTTTTCCTTAGAACACTCTAGTTTCCTCTGTTTGTACTTTATATTTAAGATTTTCTGCTGTTTATCTACACTCTTCTGAACATGATACATGTTTCAAAAAATACATGCATCATTCCAGATGTTGTCTTTTCGAGGCCAAAATTATAGAACACAATTATTCATAGTTATCTATAAAGAGGGAACAAGGAAAGCAAGTTTATTAAAGTCTTTAAATAATATGAAAATACATTTTGCATGTTAGTTTGAACTTCTCTCCATAGTTTTTCTTCCAAGATAGTTAAAGGAGCCAAACTGACTTGACTATTATTTCCATTCCCTGCCTGTTCACTAAATAAGGAAAGCAATGTGCTGTAATATCTTAGCAGGTAAAGGGAAGGAAAATAAAGTATACAAACTGTAAAACTGATTCCTGAATAGTTGTCATTTGTCTACATTTTTAATCTTTGGCCCATAGATATACATACACAATTATATACACTGAGTCACACACATATATCCACTTGTGTATATCTTTTATTTTCTCTATATATCTATCAATCTGTCTAGTCACCAATCTTACTATCAATTATCTTTATATTTATTTATCTCTATGAATGGAATGGCATTTTCTCTCTGAATTAATTATACCAGTCTTTGCCATATCCCTCTTACACTGTGTATGTTTGCATATGAATGTGTTTGTACCTCAAAAATTATCTCGAGTATGACCTGTTGACCAAAGTGGTGCATCTGCTATGTATATACCTCTGCTGACTGCCTGAAGACAGGACAAGAAGCAACATCAAGAAAATAACTCAACAGGAAAAATGTTCTTGCAGAATTTGCACTTAGTTATATAACATATAGTTAAACCTTAATATTAAAATTACTGCTAATTAGGAACAAAGATTGCTAAAGCAAGAAACAAAATAGTATTTATACGTTTTCAAGAATAATATTTACTGTTTGAAATAAATTTAAAAGGAGGATTATTTCAAGTTCTTTAAAACAACCACTTATTATATAAGCAATTTAATATTTGCCAACAATTCTTGCCTACTTGTTAAAGCTCTACTAGCAAATGAGGTCAGCCTATGTATGGAACAATTACAGTTAAGTAATATATATTACTCAAATATCTTAGTTGAGTTGATCAATAATTGTTTAACTTGTATTTTTCTTACTCAAATATTTTTAGCAACTCAGTGAAAGAGTTGTGTATATGTTTTAAAAATATATTTGATTATTTTAAAAACTGGATTGAAACTATATTCTATATGAGCAAACAGTTTGAAAATCAATCTGTTGATGTGTATGAGACTCATGATATGTTTGGAATATACTACATTTTGTTCTGTATTATAGTTTTGTATATATAGCTAACCTCCCTTCTATGCTGTAAGCTCCTTGGCAGGCTCCATAACTAATCCGTCTTGGTAACTCCTGCAAAGCCCAGCACAGTGTCTTGCACTTTGGGTGCTTTCAGTAAATGCTAAATTAATGAGCTAAATTCGTTTCCAAAATACCTTGCCTAGGCAATACTTTAACATCTATGTTTTAAGTATGTCATTTACTTGAGATTAATATAACTACATGTCTTTAAAATGCATTTAATAATTCAGATTTTTATTTCTGACTTGCCTTTTTATTCAACATAAGCTGAAACAATGAGGTCATGCTGTTTGTCTTTACACAGAGAAATCAGACACACATTTGATATACATCAAGATTCTTTAAAAAGATGTATGGAGAAAAATGGATGAAGTTAAAGTTAGTGACAACATTTACATATTTGTTTCTAATGGAGTTAGAAGGGAACTTTGAGATCATTGCCTCACCTTCTCACTTTATATGAGAAATGGAGGGCAAAAAGTTTTAAATGACTCATTCAAGAACACACATTGAGTGCTGGCAGAGCTTCCAATGAAGTGCCAGTGCCTGCCACTACTTTTAATGCTTTTTTCCAACATAGCAGCTACCTCTGGCTCTTATACTGAGATCACTGTTGTATCCTCCTGACAGTTTTTCTGCCTTCAATTTCTTTCATTTTCCTTTTTTTTTCCTGTAGACTTCTGCCATGTTTGTCTTCCCTATGCATAGATGTACTTATGATACTTTTCTGCTTTAAAATATGAAAAGGTGCTAAAATATGAAAAGATTATGGTCTACCATTTTAAGAGGTTCTGAACAGGGGGCAATTTTGCCTGAGGGAGCATTTGGCAATATCTGGTGATATTTTTAGTTGTCACAGTTGAGGGAAGGGACGTTACTGGCATCTAGTGAGTAAAGGCCAGGTTAACTATCTTACAGTGCACAGAACAGCCCTACAACAAAGAATTGTTCAGCCCCAAATGTTAATAATAGTGCTGAGGCTGAGAAAGCCTTTTCTACTATTAGAGGATTTTTGTGTCCTGAATTCAACTTTCTTTTCTAAACTTATTTCCTACAATCTTCCTCCAACTTAGAAAAATTGGACAACTTTCTATTTTTTATATATGCTCTGTACTTTCCCATTGCCCTGATTTTGCTTAACTGGGAACGGATTTTCTCATCTGTCTACATTCTTTTTTTTTTTTTTTTTTTTATAATCAGTATTTTTTATTATCGTTTTGTAGGGTACAGTTAAGGGTTAGGTGTACAATTACGTTTCATTCAGGCACCCTATTGATAAGAGGTGTTTTCCCAGTCCCAGATAGATATTAGCTACATTCTTCCTATTTGTTAAAAACTGAACTACATTTGACCTCCTCCATAAAATACTACTTTGATCCTTATAGCAAGACCATTTTCTTTCTTTTCAAGTCTCATATAAATTTGTGTATAGACCTCTATTTTTAAAAAATCCTGTAGATTATTTTGACAAAATTTAATTGTTAGACTCTGAAACAGCTGTGAGAAAATGCACACTATGTTTGGCGTCCAAAGACTTGTAACTACCATTTATTAAGTGTGTTTGACCTTGGACATGTCATTTAATTTCACTGGGCTTCATACTTTCCTTCACTAAAATGAGACTAATAATGCCTACTTCCTAAAGGTGGTCAGAGGAGGAAGTAAAATTATATGAATAAAAATGCTTTGTAAGTTTTCAAGCACTATGCCAATGTGAGGAATGATTATTTTAATTGCAAGGAGAGCTAGACCTTGAAAGAAAGGTAAAACTTCTATTTAACCTCATGTAGGGAATAAGCAATGCCATTGACCGTACTGCAAATTTTCTGGCTGACCTACATAAGAGCAGGGCAAATGCTTAAGACTACTTTAATTTTCCCCATGAAAAATGCAGTGTGTTCTTTATGCCTTGCATCTACCCAGCATGACGGTAAGGAAAACACTTCCTTCTCTTGGAGAAGAAAGAGAACAGTTGAGTGCACCAACCAATTATTCACAACAGGAATGCCAGGGCCAACAAGAGACCTGCAAAACAATTTTTCTGCAGTCAGATACATCCAGCTCATACAGAATGTCATAATTTACTTCTAGTTCTTTGCAAGGGCATTTTTGGAAGTGTTGTCCTAGCTATCTCAAAAATTTCCCAGAACACAGCTTGTCCTTTGGTAGCCAAGATTTGGGAATAAAATAGAATAAAATATATAAGCACTAATAAGAAGTAACCTTACTTGGGGTTTTTATTCTGGATGAAAACTTGACATATTTGTGAAGATTTTGCTAGTTATGTTTTGTATAACACGAATAGCTATGGAAAGTAAGGCTGGTAAGAGGACCTGGAGCTTGAGATTATAACTATACAGATGTTTCACACTAGAGGTCACTCTTGCAATCTAAGAACAAAATTCAGAAAATAAGAAATGCAGCAAAACAAAACAAAAAACAAAGAACCACCACCAACAACATAACATTTGCATGACATCAAAGCATAAAATAAGAATATAGTTTTTCATTTGAAATCTATGAAGATACTCTTAAAATGATCAAATTAATCAGTAATGAGATGGGCAGTTATTGAGTATGAGAGAGCTAAAAAACAACAATTGCTCTACCTGGTAGGCAGGCAGACAGGTAAGCAGACAGTTCTTCCCTGACTTGGGTCACCAACCCACAGCTGCACTGAAGTGATCAACTTGATATAGATCTAAGTATACTGGAATGACATACACATTTTAAACAAAATGAGTAGTTGGTAAGAGGAATTGCAGGAACTCAGTGTAGCAATATAGTGAAGAATAAATACTTTTTGTGCCTGTCTATTTAAAGAACATTCATTGTTATTGTGAAAATTCATTTCTTAAAGAGATGTCAAATATCTAAATGAGTGGACTTAGAATCACCCTGTGTGTTATCTCTAGGGCTAGGTACATACTTGTGCATAATAGATCATTATCTGTGTGTTTTATGATGTAAGAGTTCAAACTCTACTCTTGCTGCTCCATACCCTTCATTCCTCCTGCAAACCTAATTGTCCTGCCTAGTGCCTGAAATTCCATCTATCATTCCTTTCTCAGGTTAATGCATTTTACTTCAGTTATGCCTTATTAAAATTCAAAAACTCCTAAGAAAAGAAGAGGAATAACAGATAGTTATTCCCATCATTCAAGTCTCAATTCATTTTTAAGTTTCCTCATTGAGGCACCTGACAGGAAAGCCCAAAGGGAGACAGGATGAGTGACCCAAAAGGAAATATTGATAAGATTCAGAAGAGTAGGAGGATAGGCATGGGTGGTGAACCTGGGACACCACTAGGAAGCACTTGAGGAGAGAGGGGAACCTTGAAAAGGAAAATTGGATGATAAGGTTTTCCAATTTTGTCAAGGTAGCAGTATGAGAGATATTTTAAAAAACCCAGGTTTCATCAGCTTATCAAATCAACATGATGATGAAGAGATATTTTGAAAATGTTTACCTATGAAAGAAAATGGTAAAATAAGGAATAATGTTATTAGACGCTAATAAACAAGTTCTAGATCAGTAGCAAATCAAAAGAATACTGAAGCAGTAAGTTTGATCTTTCTGACATACCTTCTTTCTTAATGACATGCCATAGAAATGAACTTTGGTTTCACAATCTACAATGTTTTGTTTACCAAAGCATATTAACAAAATGTCACCATAAAACCTCACTGAGACTGAAGTGCTTTTTAAGAATTTCAATCCTTAATGCCTGGGAGAATGATAGACAGTTATGCTGGAATGAAAGAAAATCAGATGATGTCTAAGCTTGTGTCTAGACATGGAGAATGAAGTGGCTACATAACTCAGTTATCTCCAGTAATTCAAGTCCAAAATAGACCTTTCTTGCCTCAGTTTCAGACTTAGTTCCCTGCCAAATCTATATGGGAAATTGACTTCACCACTCACTTTTCTCTGAATGCAGTGGTGGAGCCAAAAGCAGTGTAGAAAAAATGACTGTTACTGACCAACTTAGCCCACTCCAATCTATATTGCTGCTTTTACTGTGCTCTATAACTTTGGGATAATTTACCCTTTCTTGTTAACACCAACGACTTTCATAGTGAATGGAAAGTGGAAGAAATTACGAGAGAGCAAAACTCTGTTGGAAAACAAAACAAAAGAAAACAAAATCAAACCATATATATATATATACACATTAAACCCAGATACTCCTGAGAGAAGTTCAGTGGCTGTTGGAAGACATTTGAATGAAATAATCTATTCCCTTTTTCCTAGAAGGCAAAAATGGATGGCTAAGAATCTGTTCTTTGCAACATGAGCTGACTGTAACTTGGAAACTAAAAAAAAATCTAAGCCTAGAGAAAAGGGTAAAAAGGTCCAGCAAGTTTATACCCAGGGTGTGTATCATTTAAAAGAGATAAAATAAGACCATGTTAAAAATAAGTAAGCCCCTTTAAGAAATGCATGTAGCTTTGCACTAGGACCCTTGAGAAAATCACAGAGAAAGCAGAGATTTGTTCAAGCCGAGAAGAGGATAGATTCCAAACCCCCTCCCACAGAGGAATGTGGAAGATGAAGCAAGAGTCATGGTAAATCAAGCTAGTCATAGACAGAAAAAAAATTAACTAGAAGGAAAATGCTTGGGTTCTGGTCCAAATTATTTACTCATTTTTAATTGCATGACACCGCATAAATAACAACTTACCTATATAACTTGCTATAATGTCACTAGAATGCATGATCTATGCAGGTAGGGATATTGTCTATGAAGTTCATTGCTGTATCCTCAGACCCTGGAATAATAATTAACACATAGTGGACTTTCATAAGTATTTGCTGCAAGACTGAATGAGTGAAGTGTCATATATCTAGAAATATTGTGAGGGTTAGGGGACAGAATACATGTGCAAGGACCAATCCAGGTTTTGTGGATATTACGTTTACACAATTCAAGGGGGAGAAAAAGAAAATGAAATTAAAAATAAAAAATTATGTATGTAACTAAATATTTTTAGAATGAGGAAATAAACCACTTTATATAACACATTTTTAAAAGCTGACAAATGCCAAAAACATTACAGAATCCAGAAAAACACAATATTTTCATGAGTTAGCTGACACTTCTATGATACTTTATTCTTTACATTTTTATTGCATACACTTTTTCTCTTCATATGACAATTTTATAATATTTTTTATGGTCAGGATGGAAAGATAATTCAATCTTTCCTCTTGTATGGTTGATTAAAATTTATTTTTATTATTGATACATTTCAGAGTTTTCTTCAGCTTTATAACTTGTTATTGCTAATGTCATGTAAAATTTGACAATTGCTGTCAAATTTGAGAAAACATCTACCAGTTTTTAAAATCCATTGTCTATCAATTTCTCTTGGATATATAATCATTTCTCATAGACTGGTTCTAGTTCTATATATTTCAAAGCTTATTTTTATTACATTAACTTATATTTCTGTTGCCAAACACTTAGGTCATGTTATTATTCTGAAATGACTTCTGGTTCTGCAGCTTCAGGTCCTTGGGCTGGTCAAAACAGGGATGATAGAATGATTTACCGAAAGCCATTTGATACTGGAGTGGCAAGACTAATTTAGCTATTTGTAGAAGTAATTGTGAATCCCATGAATGTGTCCCACTAAACCCAAATTAAATTATTTCACCAGCTCAATTTCTCCTTTACTAGATTCCCAAAATTCTCATGGTCACTCCAATGCCACCATACAAAAGAAAACATGTCTAAATTAAGTTCAGCTAAAATATCTTCTGAAAACTTTACAGAAAACATAATCACTAAAGCTACTCTTGGGGGTTTGGAGGGGACCTAGAAGACTTATGCTTCATTAACTTCACAGCCAATCAACCTCCGAAGATAAGTGTACTTTGCAAAGTGCAAAGTATTATACAAATATTTATAATAACACTGATGATAGTGATAATGGTGATGATGACAATGATGATGATGATTGTGTTACAAACATGTTAGATTGTGTAGAAGATAATAAGCTATAGGAGATGCCACATTCAGCTATTTAAGAGTCAGCTTGATACTGTACGTACTCTCTTCCCTTGCAAATCTCTGGTAGAAACCAAACCCTAATTTGGTTTCTGACCTCAATCTAATGGTCTGACCTCAATCTCAGGAAGTAGGAGAAAATACTGTTTACTTGTATAACTATGTCATTTATGCAGTGATTCCATTATAAAGGATCTCCATAATCGAGTCTCAACAATGTCAAGAATTTCCTGGATTACCACTCTTATTTTTACTAGGCAATTTTTTAGAAAAACAAAAACTAGCTACAAATTCACTAATACTTTGAAATAAATTGATATTTTATCAGATAAAACATCATTTGTACACAACCCCAAAATCCAGGGGATATATATATATATATATGCAAGATATTATATTGATTCAGTCTTAAGGAAAATTTGTGTCCATATGGCTTCACAAGCCCTTGCAGTTTCTAAGCCTATTCTGTTCCTGGCAGAGAGTGCATTAGAAAAGTCCATCCCATACATGGATAGGTTCTGGAATTCATCTTCCTGTTTTGATATTCTTTAAGCTAGGCTACCATGTCCAGTGTAGTTCCCAACTACTCAGCTGATACCATATAAACACAAAGCTCAATCAGTTACTGTACACAACTGCAGCAATAAATGACTTCCTCCTGCTTATTCTGAACACTGCCTGATTAACTGCTGATTCCTCTGCTACCTAATCTCATTATTCTTTCTCCCATTTATAGTTCTGCTTCAACCTTCAGGTCTGACATCTAACACTGCATTTTAAACTAGGACCCTGCCTTCGTTGCTTGACTGAAATGTTGGTTCTCTCACTGAGCTATATTGCCTTAGGCCACAAAGTAAACACCTTGTTTTAGTTACACCTGGCTTGCAGAAACTCCTATTCTGGGGTAACCTGGCTAGGTTTTCCCTGGTCTCTTGAGTGGGAACTGAATCATAGGGCTACCCTTAAGGTGAGCCTTAGGTATTCGTAAGTGCCCCGAGTCATCGTCTTCTTCTTGGCATGTTTACACAGTTCTTTCAAATTCCATGATAGATGCACTTGAACTCAGTTCATTTGTCCAGGACCACGAAACTCTGCCTAACTTTCTGTCAGGATCTCAATTCTTACTACTCGGGGGTTGGATGTGGTGTCCCATATTTACTCATCATCAACAAACACATTGTTAGCACTTCATCTGCTTTTAAGTATTATCAATCCTAAACACCAGACTGTGGCTCCTTGGTTATTCTCCTTAGTCCAGATCAACCACATCCCTTCTGATAGTACATCTCTTTAAACATGACACACTGGAATGATTGCTGACTACCTAGAATCATGCCCTCCTGCCGTGTCAGTCTCCCTTACTCTAGTCCTGGACTAGCCTATCCTTCCTTCTCTACTGATTTATGGAGCTAAAACCCCATATACCTCAACATTAAAAAATGACCAATTCACACACTTGCTGATATTCAGTCAACTATGATTCTCTAGTTTTTTATATTAGTTTTATTTCTCTAACTCCTCAAAGAAAAAGAGCCATACCTTATGCTTATATCTTCCACAGTTCTGGGTACATAATGAATATTAACAAATTGTGTTTAAGCCACGCTCGGTGGCTCAGCCTGCAATCCCGTGCCTTTGGGAGGCTGAGGTGAGTGGATTGCCTGAGCCCGCGGGTTCGAGACCCGCCTAGGCAGCGAGACCTCATCTCTACAATAAATCAAAAAATCAGCCGGGCGTGGTAGCACATGACTGTAATTCCGGCTACTTGGAAGGCTGAGGCGGAAGGATCACCAGAGCCCGGCCACCGCAGCACGCCAGTCTGGGTGACCGAGTGAGACTCCAACTCAAAAAAAAAAAAATTGTGTTTGAATTTTACAGAGCAGAGGGTCAGGATACATGAAGTGGAGAGGTAATAGGATTGGGGGAGAAGTGTCCATTAAATGTTAATCAATATTCCAGTCCTCTAATTCTCGTCCTGGACTTAGATGGGACACCACTAGAGAAGGTTATATGCAGACATTGCAGCACAAGCAAGAGAGCAATTGATGAAGTATGTGACTTTGGAATCAGGCAGAAAAGGATTCTGAATCTTGGATGAACTGCCAGCTTTCTCACTTTCTGGTTGTGGGTGTTTGATCAAGTCACTTATTCTTTCAGCCTTAACCCCTCCATTTGTAAAACTGTGAAAATAATAATATTATCTACTGTACAATGTTTTTGTGGTGACTAAATGATATGATACATTAAAATACTTAGCACAATACCTTACTTGTAGCAATGCTTCATAAAGGGTAGCTTTTATGTTGTTACTATAGTGACTGGCTTTGTAACTTGAGGGCTAAACAGGCCATGAGTTTTTATACATAGATAATACACACCAAGGAGGCAGCTGCATTTCTATTTTTAGCTTGTTTTCTACAAACTTCTAATGATGATAATAATATCAGCAACTAGCATTTATTGAACACATTCTATGTTGGCTAGATTTCCTGCCATAGGAAAGTGTCCATAGGCTAATATCATTTAGCTGTTAAGCTTTGTGGAAGTAATATGTGTGCTTTATGAGACACAATACTCTGTGTCTGGTGGCATGGAGATTTTCAATATAAAAATTTACTTTGGATCTGACACATTTTCCCCTAAAAACATGATAATTGTTTTTTGTTACTTGACTACTTCACTCATCTCCTGATTCATAAAATATTGTTTGAGTTATTGTCTACTGAGATTGGACCCAAAGCTAGAACATAGCTTTTTACATAGAAACTTAAAGTAGGAACAGTTAGAAGCAGTTTTTTGATGACTTTTAGAACAACGCTGCTGACCATATTTGTCTTTGGAATTTGTAAGGTACTATGTGGGGAGATAGGTACACAGTTGCTAAGGAAACTAGTTACATGATATAATAGCTCTTAAGAAATGGAGCTAACTTTCCTCAACTTTGGTGTTTGTTGCTTCCTCAGCTCACTAATGATTTGTTGTGGTTTTGTTTGTTTGTTTGTTTGTTTTTTGAGTTGGAATCTCACTCTGTCGCCCAGACTGGAGTGCAGTGGCTGCTCCCGGCCACCGCAGCCTCGACTTGCTGGGCTCTGGCGATCCTTCCACCTCAGCCTTCCAAGTAGCTGGAACTACAGGCACGCACTACCATGCCCAGCTGATTTTTGATTTATTGTAGGGATGAGGTCTCGCCAAGTTGCCCAGGCGGGTCTCAAACCTGTGGGCTCAGGCAATCCACTCACCTCAGCCTCCCAAAGCACAGGATTACAGGCTGAGCCACCAGGCCAGCTTCACTAATGATTTCAAAAGAGAAAGAGAAAAAACGACTCATTTCCGGGGGGGGGGGGGTAAGCCTTAAAGGCTATCTTTTCCTTTATAAACCACAGCCCCACAAATGAAATCTTAGTCAAGTAATCATCTATGCCCAGTGTTCTATTGATATGATTACTAAAATGTGGTTTATCTGGATCTGCCTTTTCATTATTAGTTTCCCTTTTTACTTTTTCCATATTATCTGGCATAGAAATGTGTTGGTGTTGTTGTACCAGTTCATATCCATTAATCATCAAATTCTGATAGTTCTGCCTACTAAATATTTTTTGAGCCGAGCTCGGTGGCTCAGCCTGTAATCCCTTGCTTTGGGAGGCTGAGGTGAGTGGATTGCCTGAGCCCGCGGGTTCGAGACCTGCCAGGGCAACTTGGCAATACCTCGTCTCTACAATAAACCAAAAAATTAGCCAGGTGTGGTAGCGTGCACCTGTAGTTTCAGCTACTTGGAAGGCAGGGGCAGAAGAATCGCTGGAGCCCAGCAGGTCGAGGCTGCGGTGGCCAGAAGCGGCCACTGCACTCCAGTCTGGGCAACAGAGTGAGACTCCAACTCAAAAAACAAACAAACAAGCAAACTATATATATATATATATATATGAACTTTTCTAATCCTTACCATCTCTACTATATCAGCTTAAGTCATTTTCACTTTTTATCTGGATTACTCTGCCTCCAAATTTGTGGTGGATTAAAAAAGCTATCAAATTCTTTGTAGGTCTTTCAATGAATGAATGAATTCTAGCTCCCCAACCCTGAATCTGGGTTGGCCTTACGACTTGCTGTGGCCAATAAAACAGGGCAAAAGTGACACTGTGCAGCTTCTTAGAAAAGTCTCAGGAGGCTCTTTAAAAAATCCCTGCTTTTATTTAATCTCTTGTTTTCCTGAAATAGACCAATGAAACAGGATAGAGATTCCAGAAGAAAAACTTTAATTTCCCAACCAATTCATCTTTGACACACCCTCCACCAACTGGGGAGAGAAGAACCTATTCAGTAAATGATGCTGGGAAAACTGACTGACCACACACAGAATATTGAAACAGGACTCCTACCTATCACCATACACAAAAATCATACATCATACACAAAAATCAACTCCAAATGGATCAAAGACCTAAATGTAAAACCTCAAACTGTAAGAATCTTAGAAAATGCAAGAAACACCCTGATGAGAATCAGAGTAGGCAGCCAATTTCTACTCAAAATCCCAGGTGTCCATGCCATAAGAGATGAGATAGACAAGTGGGATCTCATTAAACTGAAAAGCTTCTGAAAAGTGAAATAAATCATCAAGAGAGTGGGAAGACAGCCCACAGAATGGGAAAAAATATTTGCCAACTGTATATCTGACAAAGAACTAACAACTAGGATCTACAAGGAACTCAAACACGCCAAAAGGAAAAAAAAAAACAAAACAACAAACAGCCCCATTAAAAAGTGGGCAAAAGACATGAATAGACACTTCTCAAAAGAATACATACCGACAGCCAACAGACACATGAAAAAGTGCTCAGCCTCACTAATCATCAGAGAAATGCAAATCAAAACCACACTGAGATAGCACCTAACCCCAGTAAGAATGGCCATCATTAATAATTCAAAAAACAACAAATGCTGGCGAGGATGCAGAGAAAAGGGAAGGCTTCTACATTGCTGGTGTGAATGCAAACTAATTCAATCTTTGTGGATAACAGTGTGGCGATTTCTAAAACACTAGAAATTGACCTTCCATACGACCCAGGGAATATACCCAGAGAAACGCAAAACATTCTACAAAAGAGATACCTGCACAAGCGTGTATATTGCAGCACGATTCACAATAGCAAAAACATGGAACCAACTGTGCTGCCCATTGAAACTGGGTTGAATAAAGAAAAATAAAAGGGCTACATATACACAATGGAATATTACACAGCCATAAAGAAGGACAAACTTATGAGCTTCTCAGCAACTTGGATGGATTTAGAGTCTATCATACTCAGTGATCTATCACAGAAACAAAGAACAGAGTACCATATGTTCTCACTCATAAGCGGACCCTGGACATTTACATAATACTATAAGAAAGGGATTAGCAATAGAGGGATACTGCTGAGGTGGGGGTAGTGACACAACATCAATAAAGGTACCTGATCTCAAACCACATGAAGTGGGACCAAAGTGAGGTCCAAACTTTACTGTGAAATAAGTACACCTGTATACCTAATCCTGAATTGTACCCCATATGTTTAAAATTAAAAAGAAAAAAAAGGGGAAAAAAAACCCAGCACAAATTATCATACTTTTGGATGAGGCCCCAGGAGAGACTAACAGTAAAATAGTTTAGCTGAGCACAGCCTAAATTGCTGATCCACACAATCTCAAGCAAATAAATAAGTCACTAAATTTTGAGAGTTTTCTTTTTTTAAAAAAATTATAAGGTAACTAATACATTGGTCTTTCTATATTCAGTCTTAATGCTGTATAAATCCTTTTCTATACTGTTACTAAAATGATCTTTCTAAAATGAAATTCTGGTTATATCACTCCCTTGCTTAAGCCTTCTAATAGTTGCCCCTGACCTTCAGGATAAAGTCAAAAGTTGCTTAGTATGGCATTCAAGGTCCTGCCCAAACTCACTGCTGTCCTTCTCACTAACCTTTTCTTTCCTTCAGCATTCATTTCTTAGAAATGTGCGCTCTTACATCATTGAAATGTTAGCTCCTGTTCCTCCATATTGCATTGTACTTGTTGAGGTACATGTCTATCTCCCTCCCTACATGGGGAATTCAACGCCACAGATATTGCTTCACTTATATAACCACTTGTAGCACTTAGCACAACACCTAGGGTATAGTATTACTCAATTAATAACTTTAGGAATGTTTAGTTTCTTGTATTGTGCAAATCATATTAATCAACTTATTAACATCCAAGTGAGAGTCTCTAAATAACTAGCTGACATCTCAATAGCCTAGCTACTGGCACTTGCTAGCTAACCATGGACAGATTATTTCAATTTTCTGTGTCTTAGTTTCTCTACCTGTAAAATGGAGATAATATTAATGTCTACTCCAGAGTTGTTGTGGCAAATAAATGAATTAATGTATGTAAAGTGTTATGTAAAGACTAAGGATCATTATGATGATTATGGTGGTGGTGGTTGTAGTGATGGTGGTAGTTGTTACCCCCACAATCTATGTGGGTATGTGAACTCAGTTGATGATTAGCCTTTACAAATCCATATTTGGAATATAATCTGAAATATTTCCAACAAAACTAATTACAGAATATACTTTAAAACAAAAAGTTCTAAATTATTTCTATTTGTAAAAAAATATATATCGTGTTTTCCTTGAAATCCATGTTTTGGTGGAAAATTTGTGGCCTAATCTAGCTCTGTTCATTGTTTTTCAGCCATTTTTATCTGTAAATTGTAAATTCTATGCTACATGGTAGGCAATCAATTGACTTTTCTTCGTTTCAATGCCATCCTTCCTCATATAAAATACAGTTTTGTTTCAAATTGCAATTCATCTTATTACTATTTTATTTTATAGACCTTTGCGATTTTTTGACTTTTAAAAAAGTCTGGTGTTCTCATATCATATTGGTAAAATTGTTAGCACATGTCTATTGTATATCTATTTGAGAGTCATGATTTTACCGTTTTCTTAAAATTATGTTTTAATAGTTTTGCCCAAGTAGGTTTTTACTTGGTTCCCAGAAGCCGAATCTGAAGCGGCAATAGAGCTATGCAGACACTGTTTTTGTAATATTAGTTTTGCCCCCTACTAATTTTGCTTTGATTTGTAGCCAGTAAGTTGCTTCCCACTGATAATTTGCTTTTGTAAATGGATTAATGGTTTTTAGAGATCTTTGTTGGCTGAGAGACAATAGAGAATCTGGTTTGTTAGTTTTTTTGGATTGTGAGTTTGTTTTATTATCCGATCATATCATGAGCTCTATTAAACAGATTCATAGTTGTATGGAGACCTTGGGTATATTAGGTGAGAAACAACAGATAATTTTGTCAGTCTTTTCTGCTTGTTTCTCTATTTTGAGCTCAAGTTCAATTAAGAATTGAAGAATGGGAAGAAACCATCTCTTTCATTCAGTGACTTATGTACTTTAGCGACTTATGTGCTTTTGTGTTTACTCTTGACCCATAGCTGAAACTTCAGAATTGGTAACATAACTCTCATTGTGTCTGCATATATAAGTGTCTTTTATGTCAGGTGGGACTTCTCATTATGCAAGGATGTGCATTGGACTGAATTATGTACCACCAAAATTCATATGCTGAAGCTCTAACCTTCAGTGTGACTATATCTGGAGACAGGGTCTTTAGGAGGTAATTAAAATTAAATGAAGTCAGAAGGGTGGAGTCCTGATCTGATAGGACCGTGACCAAAGAAATGGTCATGTGAGCCCACAGCAAGATGGCAGTTACCCAAGAGAAGAGACCTCATAATTAAACCTATCTTGCTGGCAACTTGATCTTGGACTTTCCTGCCTCCAGAACTATGAGAAATAAACTTCTGTTGTTTAAGCCATTCAGTTCATAGTTATAACAGCAGACTAAGACAGTATGTAACATTTTCTTATATTTGGGTGGCATTAATAAAATTAAAATATAAAATCTCTTAAACGATTGGCTTATAGAGATAAATATATGCTTATATAATAATAATATTACTAATATTCCCAGAAAATAAATTTAACTTTCAATATTTTCAGTATGTTATACTTAAAAGGTTTTTTCAGAAGTTCCAGTAAGATGGCGATGGCACAGGTGGGACTGTGAGATTCTCTGAAAGTGAGTTCCCATAAAGACTCTTGCTTCCACCCCCCGCCCCTCGAGGTTACTGGCTCCAACCCTGGCTGAAGCACCCTGTGCGTGGCCCAAAGCAACTGCCGGAGCCTGCCCCTTGGAGCTCTAGATCCCCGCCCTGGCTGAGGCGCCCAGCCCCATTGCAAGCTGCCGTCACCCAGGGAGGTCTTAGGCGCCGGGCCCCTCAGAGGTACTGGCTCCATCCCTGGCTGAAGTGCCGTGTGCATGGCCCAAAGCCACTGCCAGCACCTGCCCCTTGGAGCTCCAGGTCCCCACCCTGGCTGAGGCACCCAGCCCCATCTCAAGCTGCCATCGCTCAGGGAGGCCCTAGGCTCCTGCCCCTTGGAGCTAGGAGCTCCAGACCTGGCTGAAGGGCCCCGCCCACAGCCCAAAGCTGCCACCAGCACCCGCCTCTTGGAGCTCCAGATCCCCATCCTGGCTGAGGTACCCGGCCTCATTTCAAGCCGCCATTTCCTGGGGGGTCCTTGGTGCCTGCCTCTCAGAGTTACCAGCTCCATCCCTGGTTGAAGAACCCAGCCACATCTCAAGCCACCGTCACCCAGGGAGGCTCTAGGGGCCCACCCCTTGGAGCTGGGAGCTCCATCACTGGCTGGGATGCCCCACCAGGCCCAAGGCAACCGGTACCCGTGCAGGCCCCTGGCACCCATGCCTCAGAGCTCCGGGCTCCTGCTTGGGATGAAGTGCCCAGCCCCACCTTGAGCCACTGGCCCCATGGAGGCCCCCGGTGCCTGTGCCTTTGAGCTCTGGGCCCCTGCCCAGGCTGAAGCACCCAGCCACCATGCCTGTGGAGGCCCTCAGCACCCACCCTTTGGAGCTATGAGCTCCATCTCTGACTGAAGTGCCCCACTAGGCCCTAAGCTGCCGCTGCCCGTAGAAACCCTCAGTGTCACCCCTTGGAGTTCTGGGCCACCTCCCTGGAAGAAGTGTCCAGCCCCACCTCAAATGCCGCCACCCAGGAGGCTCAAGGCTCCTTCCCCATGGAGCTCCAGGCTCCCTTGTTGGCTACACCACCCCGCCCCCCAACCACCCTGACCACTACGCTGACCAGCAATGCCCAGCAGTCTCTCACTCTACCTCCCCTGACTTGCCCCTGACCACAGCAGGACCAGAGAACAGTTGGAGCTCAAGACTAGCTATAGACCTGCATTGCCCTGTGAGCTCCACCCAGTTCTGTGCATCCTCCAGCCTGGGACCTAAGAACAAAGAAAGAAAAAGAGGCCCAAGCTGCATGTGACACACTGACCTACAGCACCCAACTGTCTTGTACTCTGCCCCCCAGCTGGATCTGGCTGCAGTAGATCCTGGGATCATCTGGAGCCCTGTGACCAGGCAGAGACCTGCAGTGACCTGCCCACGGAGCTCTGCCCAACCTCCAACTTGGGAGCTAAGACTTAATGGTTGTGTAAGGGAACAGTACATCTTAAGGAGGTTGGTCAGCTTGTGTGTCTGTGTGATTGTATGTCCTAGTTTGTTGTTGTAGCTGTTGGGTTTTTTTGTTTAATTGTATGTTTTTGTTTTCTCTTACTCTTATCTGTCTTCGGGTCTATTTTCACTTACTAGTGGGTACCTCTGTCTGTTCTCCTTTTTACTCTCCTGTCTCCCCCCCCACCACTTCTCCCTCCTTGTTCCATTTCTTTCCCTTTTCTTATATCATTTTACTTTCAGGGAGCAAACCAATACCCCCACTTCATGAACAGATTAGAAGGCAGTGGGAAGCAGGATCCAGCGTAACCATACACCTGTCAGTGGATACTGGGATCTGCAGATAAATTTTGAATCACAGCTCCCCCCTCAAACAAATCTCAAAGTTGCAAAAGGTATAACCCTCAACCTACAGTATAACCTCAGAATCAAAAAAAGCCAGAAGACTCACATAAGGAGGAATAGAAGCAAAAGGCAAACCTGTCACCCCTGAATAACAGATTTAAAGAAGACAGAGGGGGGAAAAAAGGAAAAAGTGGGGGAGGCAAATCTACACAAATGAAGAAAAATCAAAAGAAGAATACAGGTTTCACACAGACCCCTGGGAGATCAGATATTGAGAAAACAGACTTCAGAATGCAAACAATGAGAAGCCCCCAGAATGATTGATCACATACTACAAACCCAGATATCAAGACATTAATAGAGAGAATAAAAAGAATGGAGGAGAGACAAGAGGAAAATAGGAAGGAGCTGATAACTGAGATAACAGCAATAAAGAAAACTGACTGAAATAAATAACTAATAAGCATGGAAAGCAGACTTAGCCAAACAGAAGATAGAATCTCGGAACTTGAAGACCAAAATGTAGAACTAAACCAAACTGTCAAAAACATAGAAAAGAAGCTTAAAAAGACAGAAAAAAACCTTCAAGAGGTGAGCAATTACTTCAAGAGAATGAGCCTAAGAGTAATTGGCCTTCCTGAGGCAAAAGGAGAGATAGAGACCACCCTGGAATAAACATTCCATGAAATTATTCAAGAAAACTTCCCTCACCTTATTAATGTTGTGAAATTCAAACACAAGAAATTCAGAGAATCCCAGCAAGACAGCAAATGAGAAAATCAACTCCTAGGCATATAATAATCCACCTGAACAAAGTAGTTATAAAAGAAAAAATCCTAAAAGCAGCAAGAGAAAAGGTCAGACTAACTACCAGGGAAGACCAATCAGAATAGCAGCAGATTTATCTACAGAAAAACTTCAGGCTAGGAGAGGTTGGAGTCCAATATTCAAAGTTGTCAAAGATAAACAATTTCAACCAAGAATAACCTACCCAGTCAAGCTAAGCTCCATAAGTGAGGGAGAATTAAAATCTTTCCCAGACATCCAATCCCTAAGAACTTACGCTGCCTCCAGACCAACCCTACAAGAAACTCTTAAGAACATATTAAACACAGAAGAAAAGGGAAAAAGAACAACAATGTTCTTCACAAGAGTGCAGGAAAAAAATTGAAAACACACATGAACCAACTCCAAAAACCAAAAGAAAAACAACAAACAAACAAGTACAACAACAACTCTATAAAGACATTGTGACAGAGATAAACCCTCACATTTCAATAATTAGCCTGAATATGAATGGACTAAATGCACCACTGAAAAGACACAGAATGACAAAATGGATAAAATATCATGAGGCAACAATATATTGTCTCCAAGAGACTCATCTCACCAGAAAGGACACAGATTCAAAGTAAGAGAATGGAAAACCAATTTTCAGGCAAACGGAACACAAGGGAAAGCTGGAGTTGCAATCTTAATTTCAGAAAAAAAATACCCTTTAAGCTATCAAAAATTTAAAAAGATACATAAGGTCACTATATAACGATAAAAGGTTCAATCCATCAACAAGAAATATCCATCCTAAACATATATGCACCAAACATAGAAGCACCAGTGATCATAAAGCAGCTTCTAGGCAAACTTAAAAAAGAGACTGACTCTATACTATCATAGCTGGGGACTTTAATACCCCATTCACAGTCCTAGACAGATCATCAAGACAAAAATCAGCAAGGACACTCAGAACCTCATGAGATTCTTGAACAAATGGACTTAATTGATACTTAAAGAACACTCCACCCAAATGACCACAGAATATACATTCTACTCACCACCACATGGAACATACTCCAAGATTGACCACATCATTGACCATGAATCAAACAGAAACAAATTTCATAATATTGAAATCTTGCCATGCACCTTTTCAGGCCACAGTGAAATAAAAATAAATATCAACACCAACAAAACTTCCCCAAAGCCCACAAAGACATGGACACTAAACAGCATGATGCTGAACAACCACTGGGTCAACACTGAATTCAAAGAAGAAATTGAAATATTACTGGAAACAAATGAAAATGAAGAAACATCTTACCAAAACTTCTGGGATACCATGAAATCCGTTTTAAGAGGGGAATTTATATCTCTGCAAGCACACATCAAGAAATTGGAAATATCAAAAGTGGAGAGCCTAACAAATCACCTAAGGGAGCTGGAAAGAGAAGACCACCAAAACCCCAACTTTAGCAGAAGAATCCAAATCAAAAAAATAAGAGCCCAAATATGGGACATAGAAGACAAAAATAGCTGGGCTTGGTGGCTCAGCCTGTAATCCTGCGCCTTTGGGAGGCTGAGGTGAGTGGATTGCCTGAGCCCATGGGTTCGAGACTCCCCTGGGCTGCAAGACCTCATCTCTGCAATAAATCAAAAAATCAGGCTGGCGTGGTAGCACATGCCTGTAATTCCGGCTACTTGAAAGGCTGAGGCGGAAGGATCACCGGAGCCCAGCAGGTCGAGGCTGCAGTGGCCAGAAGTGGCCACTGCACTCCAGTCTGGGCGACCGAGTGAGACTCCAACTCAAAAAAAAAAAAAGAAGACAAAAATATCATAGAATATATCAACAAAACAAAAAGTTGGTTCTTGGAAAGAACAGCCAAGTTTGAGGGGTCCCTAGCCAGAATGACCAAGATAAAGAGAGGAAAAAACCCAAATAAACACAATCAGAAATACAAAAGATCAAATTACAACTGACCCTGAAGAAATACAAAAGGGTATCAGAGATTACTATGTACACCTATATGGAAACAAACTTGATAACCTAGATGAAAAGGAAGACTTTCTGACATCACACAACTTACCCAAGTTGAAACAAGAAGACATTGAGACACTAAATAGACCAATAACAACCCAGGTATTTGACTCTATCATATGAAAACTAACTACAAAAAACAAAACAAAACAAAAAAAAACAACCACCCCTGGACCGAATGGCTTTCCAGCAGAATTCCATGAAACATACAAGGAAGAGCTGATACCAAACCTATTGAAAGTATTCCAGACAATTGAGAAAGATGGAATTCTCACCAAATCATTTTACGAATCTAACATTATACTGATACCCCCAAAGGGTAAAGATGCAACAAAGAAAGAGAACTACAGGCCAATATCCCTTATGAATATAGATGCAAAAATCCTCAAGAAAATTCTAACAAATTGGATCCAAAAACACATCTCAAAAATCATACACCATGACCAAGTGTGCTTCATTCCCAAGATGCAGGGCTGGTTCAACATTTGCAAGATCATAAATGCAATTAAATACATCAACAGATGTAAATACAAGAACCACATGATTATCTCATTAGATGCAGAAAAAGTTTTTTATAAAATCCAGCATCTCTTCTTGATAAAAACTCTCAAACACCTAGGTATAGAAGGCACATATCTCAAAATAGTAAGTGCCATCTATGATAAACCCACAGCTAATATATTGCTCAATGAATAGAAGCTGGAAACATTTCCCCTGAAAAAATGGAACAAGACAAGGCTGCCCACTCTCACCCCTCTTGTTCAATATTGTGTTGGAAGTCCTAGCCTGGACAATTAGACAAGAGAAGGAAATCAATGGCATCCAAATAGGAAAAGAGGAAGTTAAGTTATCCCTGAATGCTAATGATATTATCCTATACCTTGAAAATCTAAGAGAACCTGTCAAAAACCTGCTGGCACTGATAAAGGACTTTGGCAAAGTCTCAGGGTACAAAATAAATGTGCAAAAGTCAGTTGCATTCCTATATACCAACAGCAAGCAGGCAGAGACCCAAATAAAAAGCACAGTCGCATTCACAATAGCCACAAAAAAATGAAATACCTCGGCATCTTCCTAACCAGAGAAGTGAAAGACCTTTACAATGAGAATTACAAAACACTGCTCAAAGAAATCCAAGAAGACACAAACAAATGGAACATTATACCATGCTCATGGATAGGAAGGATCAACATTGTTAACATGTCCATCCTACCAAAGGAAATCTACAGAATCAATACAATACCCATTAAGTTACCAAAATCTTTCTTCTCAGACCTGAAAATGACAGTACAGAAATTCATATGGAAGCATAAATGACCACAAATAGCCAAAACAAACCTAAGGAAGAGAAACAAAGTAGGAGGTATCACACCTCCAGACATCAAACACTACTATAAGGCTACAGTATTCAAAATAGCCTGGTATTGGTATAAAAACAGGAACATAGGCCAATGGAACAGGATAGAGATTCCAGAAGCAAAGCCTCAATTCCTCAACTAACTCATCTTTGACAAAGCCTCTAACCACCACTGGGGAAAGGAGAACCTATTCTGTAAATTATGCTGGGGAAACTGGCTGACCACATGCAGAAGATTGAAACAGGACCCCTACCTATCACCATACACAAAAATTAACTCTAAATGGATCAAAGACCTAAACATAAAACCTCAAAGTATAAGAATCTTAGAAAATGCAGGAGACACCCTTATGGAAATTGGAACTGGCAACCAATTCCTACTCAGAACCCTGAAGGCCAATACCTTAAGAAATAAGATAGATAAGTGGGACCTCATCAAATTAATGAGCTTCTGCAAAGCAAAAGAAACCATCAAGAGAGTAGGGAGACAGCCCACAGAATGGGAAAAAATATTTGCCAACTGTATATCTGACAAAGGCCTGACATCTAGGATCTACAAGAAACTCAAATGCACCGAAGGGAAAAAAACAAACAGCCCCTTTAAAAAGTGGGCAAAAGACATGAATAGACACTTCTCAAAAGAAGATATATGGGCAGCCAACAGACACATGAAAAAGTGCTCAGGCTCACTTATCATCAGAGAAATGCAAATCAAAACCACATTGACTTACCACCTAACTCCTGTAAGAATGGCCATCACTAATAAAACAAACAACAACAGATGCTGGCGAGGATGTGGAGAAAAAGGAATGCTTTTACAATGCTGGTGGAAATGCAAACTTTTACAACCTCTCTGGAAAACAGTCTGGAGATTTCTGAAAGAACTAGAAATTCACCTTCCACATAACCCAGCAATTCCCCTATTAGGAATATACCCAGAGGAACTCAAATTATTCTACAAAGAAGATACCTGCACACATATGTTTGTTGCAGCTCTACTCATAATAGCAAAAACATGGAACCAACCATGTTGCCCATCGAAGCTAGACTGGATTAAAAAAAGTGTGGTACATATACACAATGGAATATTATGCAGACATAAAGAACGACAAATATATGGACTTTGCAGCAACTTGGATGGATTTGGAGTCAATCATACTCAGTGATTTATCACAGAAACAAAGAACACAATTCCACGTTATCACTCATAAAAGGACCTCGAACAATTATAATGCTCTAAGAAAGCAATTGGCAGTAATGGGAAACTGTTGGTGGGGTGGGGGGTGGAATTGCCCGTTGAGGGAAACTGCTGGGGAGGGAGGGGCATACCTCATTAACAGGGATATCTGCATAATCAATGTTTGTTTACCTAACCCTGAATTGTGCCCCACATCTTTATAATAAAAATTTTAAAAAAAATTTCACAGAACTCAGAAGTCAATTCAGAAATATTTTAAGAATTCAAGTTAATTTAGGTAAGTCCTTGGCAAATGAGATTAGCTTAATATTTTTTATTTTAAAAAAAACTATGTTTTCTCTGATTTAGCACTGTTAAGAAGGAAGTTAAATTTTATTCTCCTTGGGTATATTCTTCATAAAATTATACTCATGAGGTAAGCTAATATTATATCTAATTAAAGCTTAAAATCACAAAGAACATAAATTTGCATTTAATCAAATTGAGTCATTATCCTGACAAACTTTATTTCAACGGCAATTATATTTTATAGTATTTCTGCTTAAAAATAATTTCTAAGATCTTTAGGTAACATAAAACCTTAAGCTGATAGTATTTTGAGTTAAAAATATATGTTCATTAGATATCTAGATCATTTCTCTTAGAATGCTGAAATAACGATTACTAATCATACTGTTAAGCTTATGTGCTTTTGCTTCTTTTTATAAGCTACAGAGAAACAATATATTTTAGTCTGTTAATGAACATGTTCATTTTGCCACTTTGAGAAATAGTATATGTTACGATTGTAGAAAGTTGTATTATGTGTATTCACGAGCCCTACTGCACTGCAGGGAGAGACTGCAAGGATGTTTACTCTGTGAAAATAGAAATTACTTTGGTTAAAGGTCAAAGTTAATATGCATGAATGAGGCTATGTAGGAGTAATCGTTTCAGAGAAATATGACTATGTATGATATATTTTTATTTTCTGAGAAAAATAGTAGTTTTGTCCTTTAAAAAGTTGTGGGTGTTTTTGTTTTTTAGTTTTCAAACACTGTTGTACTCATAAATGTTATTGAGAACCACAAAGATGTTTCCATATGGGTTCTAACTATTTATACTTACAATATTGGAAATTGAAATGGAGGAATTTTTAAGATGTACACTTATTGATGTCTTTAAAGATAGGAACAATGGACACAATGAATATTACCAATATTATGAAATTAATTCTGACCTTGTGGAAATCCTAAGGTGGTTCCTAAAGTAAAATTTCAGTTTATTCCAGAATATGAATGAAAAAGTGTGAAGGATGAGAATTGTAAACATATTTTATTTATTTATGTATTTATTTATTTATTTTACTAGAGTTTTTTCAGTTTTGATGGGCTTGTATCCTTGGTTCATTGCCTTCACCTACTGCAAGAAGGGTTATTTGTTATTGCTGTACTTCTTGTATTCTTATAATCTGCTTAAATAACAAAGATTTGTGTCATACTAAAATAACATTATATGGTTTATGTTGACTCTATAATGTCCTTGATTAAGAAAACAAAATTTTCTCACATATGAAAGTACACAGGTTCAATACAGTGTTTTAATCCTCTATGTTTTCTTTTAGTGTGATTGTCACTTTGAAATATGTAGCCAAGTATTAAATGTTCGAATATCCTGACAATTTTTTATATTTGCCTTCCCAAATCTAATCCTAAATGCAATATAAAGTAAATTTTTAATGTTATCTTTTATACCTAAAAGTATCATTTTAGACCCTGTGGAAAGGCACAAAGATTTGTTCTTTCACACTGTAAAATGAGAGATTATAAAAATAGGTTTATTTGATATGTTATTATTGATGAACTCTATGAGAAGAGTTACCATATCAGAAGATATGCTCAGTCTTCTGTAAGTTGAATTTGTGTGGGTAAAATATTATTACTATAAATATTTCAGAAATTGTATATTGTGGGGGAAGTTCTAAGGGATTTGTCAAAATCCTTTCTGTCCATAATATATTTTCATTTATCAGAGTGTGGTGGCACTCTGCTTAATATTAGATGACAGCAGTATAGTGTTATCAGTTATAATTTCAGTTATTTAAAAAATATGAATTTAGTAAAATACTTTGCTTCTTTAATTTGAATATCGTATCTTATAGCCCAGTGGATTTCAAATGGGGATTTACTTACTTATGGAGTTTTATTAATATACTAATGTTTTGGATGTACTGCAGACTTACTGAATATCTTTTTACTTAATGTTGATATATTCTTGGTATATTTCCTAGATTCTTAGTATATTTATTGCATATTATAGTAGGCTTATTACATGTTATATCTCAAGATTTTTTTCTCTATAAATAATATATTCATCCATTTTTTAATAAATTAGATAGTTCACTATCTTATTTAAAATTAGTGTTAATCACTGTGTTTATATTTATTTTATCTAAAACTTTTTTGGACTGATTTAACTATCTTGTTTTGGATGTCAAAGAAACAACCAAATTTGTCTGTTGCAGTATTCTTGTAATGAATGCTCATTAGATTTTTCACTTTTGAAAATTCCAGCAATAATTAACCATAGGCACTTTAAGTCTTTTGTCATAAACAAGGGATTGTGTTTGTCTTACACTGTTGCTTTCTTGAAAGCATATGCAGTTAGCTACAGGCCTGAATGTATCATCTTTAACTAAGAAAGACTGCTTTAGTACTCCATGAGAAATGATTATGCCAGGTACTTTTGAGTTACACATTTCTACTGATACAAGATCCTGTGAAGCAAGAATAATTACATAAGACTGAATGATACAATGTTTTTCAAAGGAATATTATTCATATTTTAATGTTCTATTTTCAGGATGTATAAGGAATTTCTCTCTCTTTTCTCTTACAATATTGTTGGGGCTCAGAACATGATACCCCAAAGTACAGCACCTTGGCATGCTGAGTGATCTCAAATGAAGGAAAATGGAAAGGCCTCAGAAGCAAGATCATTCTGATCATCTCATAACCTCCTTCTTCCTTTTCTTTCTCCCCCAAAGTGAGTCATAGAGATCAGAATTCCTCTTTTCCATGGAAAGAAATAAAAACTAGGACCTCTCTCCCCCCAAACAAGCCATAAACCTATAAAGGTCACTGTCTCCTTTTTCCCTTCTTCCTCGAAAACCTTCCTTCCAGAGGGACCCTGCTCTACACCAGGAAGAAAGGAATGCTATACAGAGTGTTCAAGAAGATTCTGAACATTCAGGCCTTGCTGGGTACCACACTCAGTTTATTACCATTAGGGCATACCCTTTTCCCAGTCATATTTCTACATGGTTATTCATTCTTTACTGAACCTAAGCAAATAAAAAGACAGTTTTCCTTAGCTTTTGTGGTCCTCATTTCTGAAGGATCCTAGGTCATGTAAAATTTTGATTAAATAAATTGTTATGCTTTTCCCTTATTAACCTGCCTTTTGTTATAGGAGTGTTGACTGTGACCCTTATGATGGGTGAGAAAAGGTATCACAATTTTCTACTCCTATACCATCTATAACTCATAATTTAGTAGACTGTGCTTTTATAAACTGAAATTAAAGATTTATAAAAGACATTTTATTCTACCGGTCTGGCCTTTGGAATTCAGAAACTTTTTTTTTTTTAATGGTATACTAATCACTGTCTTTATTAGACACAATGCAATTACATTAAAAACCAGCAGTTGAAGTGTTTTGATCCATATCTGAAAACATAAAAATGTACTTCCAAGTAACTTAGGGTTAAAGGGAAAAATGTGCTTATTTATTTGTTTATTTATTTAATCAATATTTTTTATTATGGTTTTGTGGGGTACAGTTAAGAGTTAGGTGTACAATTAGGTTTCGTTCAGGCACCCTGTTGATAAGAGGTGTTTCCCCTTCCCCAGACAGATATTTGCTACTGTTAATCCTATCCCCCCCCATAGTTTCCCAGTACCATCAGTCATTTTCTTATAGTACTACATTGGATGTTCAAGGTCCATTATATGTGAGAACATGTGATACTCGGATCGTTGTTTCTGTGAGAGGTCACTCAGTATTATAGACTCAAGTTCCATCCAGGTTGCTGCGAAATTCATGATTTTGCTCTTTTTTATGGCTGCGTAGTATTCCATCATGTATATATACCACATTTTTTAATCCAGTCCTCTTTTGATGGGCAGCATGGTTGTTTCCAGGTTCTTGCTATTGTGAACAACGCTGCGATAAACATACATGTGCAGGTATCTTTTTTATAGAGTGATTTGAGGTCTTCAGGGTATATTCCCAGTAGGGGGATTGCGGGGTCATATGGGAGGTTGATATTTAGAGCGTTTAGGAATTGCCACACTGCTTTCCATAGAGGTTGCACTAGTTTACACTCCCACCAGCAGTGTAGAAGTGTTCCCTTTTTGCCACACCCTCTCCAGCAGCTGTTATTTTTTGAGTTATTGATAATTGTCATTCTGACTGGAGTTAGGTGGTATCTCAGTGTGGTTTTGATTTGCATCTCCCTGATGATTAGTGAGGTTGAGCATTTCTTCATGTGTTTGTTGGCTGCTCGGATGTCTTCTGTTGTGAAGTGTCTGTTCATATCTTTTGCCCATTTGATAATGGGGTTGTTTGTTTTTTTCTTTTCAGCACGTTCTAGTTTCTTGTAGATCCAGGATGTTAAGCCTTTGTGAGACCTGGTGTTGGCAAATATTTTTTCCCAGTCTGTAGGCTGTCTCGATGCTCTCTTGATGGTTTCTTTGGCTTTGCAGAAGCTTGTCAGTTTAATAAGGTCCCACTTGTCTATCTTCTCTTTTATGACCTGTGGGTTTCAGGTTTTGTTCAGGAATTGGATGCCAGTTCCGATTTCCATGAGGGTATTTCCTTCATTTTCTAAGGTTCTTATGGTTTGAGGTAGGTCTCTGATCCATTTGGAGTTAAGCTTTGTGCATGGGGATAGATAGGGGTCCTGTTTCAATCTTCTGCGTGTGATCAGCCAGTTTTCCCAGCACCATTTACTGAATAGGTTCTCCTCTCCCCAGTGGTAGGTGGTGGAGGCTTTGTCAAAGATGAGTTGGTTGAGAAATTGAGGTTTTGCTTCTGGAATCTCAATTCTATTCCATTGATCTATATGCCTGTTCCTATACCAATACCAAGCTGTTTTGATGATTGTAGCTTTATAATAAAGTTTGAAGTCTGGCAGTGTGATACCACCTGCTTTGTTTTTTTTGCTGAGGATTGTTCTGGCTATTCTTGAACGTTTATGTTTCCATATGAATTCCTGCATTGTTTTTTCCAGGTCTGAGAAGAATGTTGCTGGTAATTTGATGGGTATTGCATTGAATTTGTAGATTGCCTTAGGTAAGATGGACATCTTCACAATGTTGATTCTTCCGATCCATGAGCATGGGATATTTTTCCACTTGTTTGTGTCAACTTTGATTTCTTTGAGCAGTGTTTTGTAGTTTTCCTTGTAAAGGTCTTTCACGTCTCTGGTTAGGAAGATGCCAAGGTATTTCATTTTTTTTGCAGCTATTGTGAATGGAATTGTGTTTTTTATTTGGGTTTCTGTTTGTTTATTATTGGTGTAGAGAAATGCGATTGTCTTTTGTACATTTATTTTGTATCCTGAGACTTTGCCAAAGGTCTTTATCAGTGTAAGGAGGTTTTTGACAGATTCTCTTGGGTTTTCAAGGTATACAATCATGTCGTCTGCAAAGAGAGATAACTTGACTTCCTCTTTTCCAATTTGGATACCCCTGATTACCTTCTCTTCTCTGATTGCTCGAGCCAGGACTTCCAATACTATGTTGAACAGGAGGGGTGAGAGTGGGCATCCTTGTCTTGTTCCAGTTTTCAGGGGAAATGGTTCTAATTTTTGTCCATTTAGGAGTATGCTTGCTGTGGGTTTCTCGTAGATGGCTTTTACTATTTTGAGGTATGTTCCCCTTATGCCTAGATGTTCAAGGGTTTTTATCAAGAAGGGGTGCTGGATTCTATCAAAAGCTTTTTCTGCATCTAATGATATAATCATGTGGTTTTTTTTTGACATCTGTTAATGTGTTTAATAACATTTAATACATTTAATAACATTTAATACAAATGTTGAACCAGCCTTGCAACACAGGAATGAAGCATACTTGGTCATGATGGATGATTTTTGAGATGTATTGCTGAATCCGGTTTGCTAGGATCTTGTTGAGAATTTTAGCATCTATGTTAATCGAAGATATTGGCCTGTAGTTCTCTTTCTTTGTTGGATCTTTACCTCGTTTGGGTATCAATGTGAGGTTGGCTTCATAAAATGATTTGGGCAGAGTTCCATCTTTTTCAATCACCTGGAATACCTTCAGTAGGATTGATATCATCTCCTTCGTAAATGTCTTGTAGAATTCTGCTGGAAAGCCATCTGGACCAGGTCTTTTTTTGGTAGGAAGTTTTCTTATTTTGTAGTTGATTTCCTTGATTGTTATTGATCTATTTAGGGTCTCAATTTCTTCTTGTTCCAATCTAGGTAGGTTGTGTGATGTCAGAAAGTCCTCCATTTCCTTAAGGTTTTCAAGCTTGTTTCCATACAAGCGTACATAATAGTCTCTAATGATCCTTTGTATTTCTTCAGGGTCAGATGTGACTTTTTCTTTTGTGTTTCTGATTGTGCTTATTTGATTTTTTTCTCTCTTTTTCTTGGTCAGTCTAGCTAGGGGACCATCGATCTTGTTTATTCTTTCGAAGAACCAGCTTTTTGTTTCATTGATTTTTTTCTATTATCTTTTTGTCTTCTATGTCCTGGATTTGGGCTTTTATTTTGGTGATCTGGATTCTTCTGCTGAAATTATGGTTTTTGTGGTCTTGCTTTTCCAGCTTCTTTAGGTGGCTTGTTAGGTTGTGAATTTCTGTTCCTTCCATTTTCTTCATGTGTGTTTGTAGGAATATAATTTCCCCTCTTACTACAGCTTTCAAGGCGTCCCAGAGGTTTTGGTAAGATGTTTCTTCATTTTCATTTGTTTCCAGGTATCTTTTGATCTCTGCTTTGATTTCATCATTCACCCAGGAGTTGCTTAGCATCATGCTGTTTAGTGTCCATGTCTTTGTGGGTTTTGGGGGGACTTTGTTGGTGTCAATGTTTATTTTTATTCCACTGTGGTCTGAGAAGGTGCATGGTAGAATTTCGGTCGTTTAAATTTGCTTATGCTTGATTTATGGCAAATTACATGGTCGATCTTAGAATACGTTCCATGAAGTGATGAGTAGAATGTATATTCTGTGGTCTTTGCATGTGGTGTTCTGTAGGTATCAATTAAGTCCATTTGGTTCAAAGTCACATTGAGGATCCAGATCTCTTTGCTGATTTTTTGTCCTGATGATCTGTCTAGGATTGTGAGTGGGGTATTAAAGTCCCCAGTTATGATGGAGTTAGAGTCAATATCTTTCTTTAGTTTTCCTAGAAGTTGCTTCATGAAAGTTGGTGCACCTATGTTGGGTGCATATATGTTTAGGATAGATATTTCTTGTTGATGGATTGAGCCTTTTATCATTATGTAGTGGCCTTCTGTATATTATTTGATTTTTAATAGCTTGAAGGGTATTTTGTCTGAAATTGAGATCGCTACTCCTCCTTTCTTTTGTATTCCATTTGCCTGAAAGTTTGTTTCCCATCCTCTTACTTTGAGTCTGTGGGTGTTCTTTCTAGTGAGGTGAGTATCTTGAAGGCAATAGGTTGTTGCCTGATGATATTCTATCCATTTTGCCATTCTATGTGTTTTCAGTGGTGCATTTAGTCCATTCACATTTAGGCTAATAATTGAAATGCAAGGGTTGATCCCTGTCATAAGGTTCTTACAGAGTTGTACCTGTTTGTTTGTTGCCTTTCTTTGGGTTTTGGAGCTGGTTCATGTGTGTTTTTAATTTTTTGCCTGTACTCTTGTGAAGAATGCTGTTGTTCTTTTTTCTTTTTCTTCTGTGTTCAGTACTTTCTTAAGTGTTTCTTGTAGAGGTGGTCTGGTGGCAGCGTAGGTTCTTAGGGATTGGATATCTGGAAAGGAATTCAATTCTCCCTCACTAATGAAGCTTAGTTTGGCTGGGTAGGTTATTCTTGGTTGAAATTGTTTATCTTTTAGAACTTTGAAGATAGGGCTCCAGGCTCTCCAAGCCTGAAGGGTTTCTGTGGATAAATCTGCTGCTATTCTAATTGGTCTTCCCTGGTAGGTAGTCTGGCCTTTTTCTCTTGCTGCCTTTAGGATTTTTTCTTTTATAGCTACTTTGTTTAGGCAAATTATTATGTGTCTGGGAGTTGGTCTTCTCATTTGTTGTCTTGTAGGGGTCTCTGAATCTTTTGTGTTTGAATTTTTTCATCCTTGATGAGATGAGGGAAGTTTACTTGAATGATTTCATGAAATATTTGTTCCCGTGTGGCTTCTGTTTCTCTCTCTGCCTCAGGAAGCCCAATTACTCTTAGGTTTGGTCTCTTGAAGTGATCATTCATCTCTTGCAGGTTTTGTTCTGTCTTTTTGAGCTTCTTTTCTATGCTTTTGACAGTTTGGATTAGTTCTGTGTTTTGGTCTTCGAGCTCTGAGATTCTTTCTTCTGCTTGGCTGATTCTGCTTTCCATGCTTATTATTCTGTTATTCATTTCCATCACAGTATTCTTTACTGCTGTCATTTCTGACATCAGCTCCTTCCTATTTTCCTCTTGTCTTGCCTCAATTTTTTTAATTCTCTCCATTAATGTCTTGATGTCTGGGTTTGTTGCATGTGACCAGCGATTCTGGGGGCTCTTCATTGTTCGTGTTCCAGAATCTGTTTTCTCAGTGTCTGATCTCCCAGGGGTCTGTGTGAGACCTGTATTCTTTTGGTTTTTCTTCATTTGTGTGGTTTTCCCCCCTCCCTACTTTTTCCTTCCCTTCACGTCACTGTCTTCTTTAATTCTGTTATTCAGGGGTAAAGGGATTGGTTTTACTTCTGTTTGTTCAATCTCCTATTCTTTATGTATACCCTCTTACTTTGTTCAATTCTGGAGTTTCACTGTAGGTTGGGGGTGGTCCTTTTTGCAGTTTTGAGATTTACTTAAAGGGGGAGCTGTGATTCAAAATCTATCTGCAGGTCCTGGTATTCGCTGACAGGTGTGTGGATAATCTGGAACCACTTCCCACTGCCTTGGAATCTGTCCATGCAGTGGGGCTGTAGGTTTACTCCCTGAAATAAAATGAGGTTAGCAGAGGGAAGAGAATGGAGCAGACAGTGGATTGAAGAGGGGGGTGGAGAGATAGAGGAGTAAGTGGGGAAGCAAATGTGTGCCAACAAATGAAGAGAGAGACCTATACCAAAACAGATAAAAACAATAGACCACAGCTACTGATGAACCAATTCCCTTACAAAAAAAAATAAAACATATAGTGATGCTAACATACGAGCTAACCAACCACCTTATTGGTGTGCTGTTCCTCTTTACAAAGATATGGTTTACAGAGAGAAGAAAAAAGAAGAAAAGGAAGGGGGGGAAGGAACAATACAGTAGAAATAGAATTAAGTCATTACACTAACAGAATCAATGAAGCACACTCTGAGACTTTTCATTTAAGTCCAATGTCCTTTCAGTTCTGATTTCTACCTTTATTTTCAAGCAGGTAAATTAGTTTGCAGTTAGGGTCAGTTGCCCCGGTCTGTTGTGAAGGACGGTTCAGACCACCCTCCCTTCACCACTCTCGCCTATGTCTTTTTCAAGCTTGTTTCTCCCATTTCGGTGTTGTTACGTTGAATCACCAGCAGGTGGTGCTATCTCATCTGCTCGCCCCAGAGGGGGTGGGGGCTGGACAGGAACCACAGAGACTGGAGATGGATGCCTCCCTCAGGGCACAGGCAGGGGACTCACAACTGGCAGGATGTCTCGGTCGTGGGAGAGGTGGCAGTGATCCCAGCAGTTCTTCCTGAAGGACCTTCAAGGACTGAAGTCGTGGATTGCCTCCGACCCGGGTCATGCGATGTGCTACCATCAGCGGCTGCGGCGGCTGCGGCTGTGGCGGCTGTGCCAGCGATGGCGGTGGCGGCGTCTGCGCTGCGGTGGCTGTCCAGCCCTCTGCAATGTCCCAGCGGTGAAAATGGTCGAGCTCCATAGATCCGTATGAAGAGCAGGCTGCGATTTTGGGGTCCGTAGCCCCCCGGGGCGAGAGCCAGAGACTCACTGCAGTTCTCCTTTGCATAGGGTTTCACAGACCAGGTTGCCCCTTCGCCATCTTGCCAGAAGTCCTCTCAGAAACTCTTATTGAATTTTTTTTATTCTTATAGCAATGTAGTTCTGTGCATTGTTGCCATAGGAATTTGTTCTCCCCATTTTTTAAACTGGAATATCATTGGAAACATTAGTTATACAACCAAAGACTTGCCTATGTTGTCATATTTGAAAATTATACTCATTAAATTAGATTTGAAGGTATTTTTAAGGCATGAAAGCTGACTTTATGAAGATAATGCTTATAAAATCCACTTGGAAAAGCTTGCATGCTACCTGGATTCCAGTGTTCTCTGTCTTACAGATGAATAAGAAAGATACCTTCTGACAGGCCAGGAACTTTAGGATATTTTGAGAACCTCAAAAAGAAAAAAATGAACAACAAATTATAGATGCTACAGGCAAACTCCTTGTTTTTTAGCCTTAGGCCCACAAGTAGTAAGAGGTTTTAAAAGTCCAATCTGAGAGTCCTCATGAAAATCTCCATCAAAGCAAACTTAAGAAGGCCCACATGGCAAATTCATACACTTGCTGCACCTGATGTAAATAATTAAATCAACTCCAATGAGAAAAGTCTTATTTTTGATCAAAATAATCTTTATTTATCAAAAGGGATGGGGGTTTTATTTTTTATTTTTACTTTTTTTTTTAATTGAAGTCTCTGTCACCCAGACTGGAGTGCAGTGTCCACTCCCGGTCACCGCAGTCTCGACCTGCTGGGGCTCTGGTGATCCTTCCGTCTCAGCCTTCCAAGTAGCTGGAACTACAGGCGCGTGCTACCATGCCCAGCTAATTTTTTGATTTTATTGTAGAGATGAGGTCTTGCCAAATTGCCTAGGTGGGTCTCGAACCTGTGGGCTCAGGCATTCCACTCACCTCAGCCTCCCAAAGGCATGGGATTACAGGGTGAGCCACTGAGCCCGGGTGGGAGGGGGATATTTAAAAATTTTTATGTTTCACTGGAAAGTGATGCATCATCTATCATGCATCGTTCAGACCTGTCTGATGCTAGTCCGGTTCAGAGTCCAAACTATTATGCAACTCCTTGTACGTTGTAGGTAAACAATATGTAAGTTCTGTTCTTTTTGATAGATATTTGACTCCCCAACCTCACCCTGGAAAAAGTTTTGTCTTCATTTGCACTTCATTTAAATGTCCTTTTATTCCATAAAAAATATGTTTTTTTTACTTTTATTTTGAACAAGTTCTAGTATCTGCTTAGTTCCCTCATGCCATGTAAGTAAATAAATCTTTAATCCATTTTGTGTTTATATGAAAGTTATGATTTTAACTTGTTCTGAAAATGATGTTTTTACAGTATATTTAATTATTGGTTACCTTTCTGAGTTTAGAGCATAGAGTAAACTGTGTTCTCTCTTTCAAGAAACTTTATAGTTTCACACAAAAGATTCACACGACAAAGTGCTTCACCTGCTATGACATATAACTTGGATGTCAACTGAAGTAGAGCCCCAAGTGTCATTTTAGTGTCATAGTTTGTTGTTCATTTATCTTTCATCATGATTCTATATAACAAACATGTCTATGAAATCAGAAGCTGTGGAAGCTAAGAAATGACTTTTTAGTTCTGTGAAGAACAAAGTTGGTATTTTGATTTGGATTGCACTGAATCTCTGGATTGCTTTGGACAGTATGGTCATTTTAACAACATTGAGTCTTCTAATCCATGAACATGGAATGTTTTACAATTTGTTTGTGTCATGCTTTTCCCTTGTTAACCTGTCATCAGTGTTTTGTAAACCTGTCATCAGTGTTTTGTAGTTCTCCTCATAGAGATCTTTCACTTCCTTAGTTAGGTGTATTCCTAGGTCTTGGGTTTTTTTAAAAAAATTGTAGCTAATGTGAATGGGATTGAGCTCTTGATTTGGTTCTTGGCTTAAGCATTGTTGTTATATAGGAATGCCTAAAGTTTATGTGTAATCAAAAAAGAGCCCAAATAGCCAAAACAACTTTCATCAAAAAGAACAACTGCAGAAGCATCATACTGCCTGACTTGAACGAAGCATATTTATATACCTAACCCTTAACTGTACCCCACAATATCAAAAGAAAAAATACTGATATTAAAAAAAAGAAAATTGGGGAGACGGGGCAAGATGGCAATGGCATAGGTCAACTGGTGAGATTCTCTGAACGTGAGTTCCCAAAAAGGCTATTACTTCTCTTCCCCCATCCCCCAGCCCACCACCAACCGTGCTGGTGCCAGACCCGGGAATTTCCCACACAAGGCCAGATATTGTGCACCCCCCACCACTGCTGCTGTTCTATTCGTGTGTGGAAGTCTCCAGTCCCAGCCCCCTCCAGATCCCTCCCCGGCTGCATTGTCTCCAGCCCGACACCCGGCACCCGCACCGCCGGTCACACAGGGAGGCTCTGGGTGCCCGCCCCTCAGAGACTCTGTTCCCTTTTCTGGCTGAAGTACTCTGTAGGGGGCCCAGCACCACTCTCGCCGCTCACCGCCTTCCCTTTGGAACTTTGGAGCTCTGGAACTCCAGGTCCACCCTGGCTGAGGCACTCAGCATGAGACCCCAAGCCGGAGGACCCAGACAAGTGGAGAAAAACAGATCTGCTTAAACTGCCTTGCCATTCTCCAGGCAGAGACTTCCATTGCCCCGCCCACCTATCAACAAACTTTACCTCATTTCCTAAGACCAGATATTGCAGCGTGCGGGGGAGTTTTGGGTCCCCGCTCCCTCCGGCCCTCTCCCTGGCTCCATTGTCTCCAGCCTGACACCCGGCACCCGGCACCGCCGGTCACACAGGGAGGCTCTGGGCACCCACCTCTCAGAGACTCTGGTCCCTTTCCTGGTCGAGGTACCGTGTGGGGGGCCCAGAGCCACTCTCGCCACACACCGCCTGCCCTTTGGAGCTTTGGAGCTCTGGAACTCTGGGCCGACCCTGACAGAGGCACTCAGTGCGAGACCCCAAACCAGGGGACCCAGACAAGTGGAGAAAAACAGATCTGGGTAAACTACCTTGCTACTCTCCAGGCAGAGAATTCCATTGCCCCGCCCACCTATCAACAAACTTTACCTCAGTTCCTAAGGCAACAACGCGAAACAGGAGACAAAGCCCCGCCCCTACGCTGCAAGGAAAAACAAAAGGGAGAGGCTGGAATCAGAGATCACAGAAGTGACTCTAGTCTGATCGCTTATTTTGACTTATGATTTTATCATTGAAACTGTTGGTTTAGATTATGTTTAGTGTTTACCTTCTGACTTAAACTGTTTCTTGATTTTATTGGCCTGTCTCTGTGTAACCATCAGTATTCTTTAGGGAATCTTTCTTACCTGTCTTTCTTCACTTCTTCCCAGCCCTGTGTCTCTCTCTCACCTGATAGTTGGTATGTATATCTGTTTTCCCCCTCGCACTTCTCTCTTTCTAACTCCCTATTGACCCCCTTCCTCCATTATTTTCCTCTTTTATATGCCCCCTTTTTAAATCTAGGGACCAAGGCTGCATACTGCTGAATAGACAGACTATAAAGCAGAGGAAAAAGTGAACAAAGCCAGAAGACCCTCATAAGGAAGAACAGGTCATTGCAGAAGAGAAATAAAAGCAACCCCACCTTCCCTCAAAAATAGAATTGAAGAGGGGGAGGGAAAGGGGGAGAGGGGGAAAAATCTACAGAAATGAAGAAAAACCAAAAGAAGAGTATGGGTCTCTCCCAGACGCCTGGGAGAGCAGACATTGACAAAACTGACTTTGGAATGCAAACAATGAAAAGTCCTCAGAATGAAGGGTCTCAAAATGCAAATGTAGATATCAAAACAATAATGGAGAGATTAAAAAGAATTGAGGAGACACAAGAAGAAACTAGGAAGGAGCTGATATCTGAGATAACAGTAATAAAGAATACTGTGAATGAAATAAATAACAAATTGATAAGCATGGAAAGCAGAATTACCCAAGCAGAAGAAAGAATCTCAGAGCTTGAGGACCAAAATATAGAAATAACCCAAACTCTTAAAAACACAGAAAATAAGCTCAAAAAGACAGAACAAAACCTTCAAGAGATGAGTGACTACCTCAAGAGGCCTAACCTAAGAATAATAGGTCCCTGAGGCAGAAAGAGAAACAGAGACCACATTGGAACAAACTTTCCATGAGATCATTCAAGAAAACTTCCCTTATCTAATCAGTGATGCAAAAATTCAAACACAAGAGATTCAGAGAACCCCCACAAGACAACAAATGAGAAGACCAACTCCTAGACACATAATAATTCGCCGAAATAAAGTAGGCACAAAAGAAAAAATCCTAAAGGCAGCAAGAGAAAAAGGCCAGATCACCTGCCATGGAAGACCAATCAGAATGGCAGCAGATTTATCTGCAGAAACCCCGCAGGGTAGGAGAGCTTGGAGCCCTATCTTCAAAGTCCTAAAAGATAAACAATTTCAACCAAGAATAACCTACCCAGCCAAGCTAAGCTTCATCAGTGAGGGAGAATTAAAATCTTTCCCAGATATCCAATCCCTAAGAACTTACGCTGCCACCAAACCATCTCTACATGAAACACTTAAGAAAGTACTAAACACAGAAGAAAAGGAAAAAAAAAACAACATTCTTCACAAGAGTACAGGGAAAAGAATAAAATATACATGAACCAACCCCAAAAAACCCAAAAAAAAGACAAAAAAAAAAAAAAAAAAAAAGAAAAAACCAAGTGGAAGAACAACAACTCAATAAGAACTCCATGATAGGGACGAACTCTCACATTTCAATAATTAGTCTGAATGTGAATGGACTAAACGCACCACTGAAAAGACATAGAATGACAAAATGGATAAAATATCACCAGGCAACAATATACTGCCTTCAAGAGACCCATCTCACTAGAAAGGACATACACAGACTCAAAGTTAGAGGATGGGAAACAAATTTTCAGGCGAATGGAACACAAAAGAAAGGAGGAGTCGCAATCCTAATTTCAGACAAAATACCATTTAAGCTATCAAAAATTAAAAAAGATACAGGGGGCCACTACATAATGATAAAAGTTTCACTCCATCAACAAGAAATATCTATCCTAAACATATATGCACCCAACATAGGTGCGTCAACATTCATAAAGCAACTTCTAGGAAAACTAAAGAAAGACATTGATTCTAACACCATAATAACTGGGGACTTAAATACACCACTCACAACCTTAACAGATCATTAGGACAAAAAATCAGCAAGGAGATCCGGAACCTCAATGAGACTCTGGACCAAATGGACTTAATTGATACCTATAGAACACTCCAACCAAAGACCACAGAATACACATTCTACTCATCACCACATGGAACATATTCTAAGATCGACCACATAATTGGACACAAATCAAGTATAAGCAAATTTAAAAGGACTGAAATTCTACCATGCACCTTCTCAGACCACAGTGGAATAAAAATAAACATTGACACCAACAAAGTCCCTCCAAAACCCACAAAGACATGGACACTAAACAGCATGATGCTAAATAACTCCTGGGTCAATGATGACATCAAAACAGAGATCAAAAGATACCTGGAAACAAATGAAAATGAAGAAACATCTTACCAAAATCTCTGGGATGCCTTAAAAGCTGTAATAGGAGGGGAATTTATATCCCTACAAACACACATGAGGAAAATGGAAGGAACAGAAATTAAAAACCTAACAAGCTACCTAAAGAAGCTGGAAAAGCAAGACCATAAAAACCCTAATTTCAGCAGAAGAATCCAGATCACCAAAATAAAAGCCCAAATAGAAAAAAATCAATGAAACAAAAAGCTGGTTCTTCGAAAGAGTATACAAGATCGATGATCCCCTAGCTAGACTGACCAAGAAAAAACGAGAAAAAAAACCAAATGAGCACAATCAGAAACATAAAAGATGAAGTCACATCTGACCCTGAAGAAATACAAAAGATCATTAGAGACTAGTACGTACACTTGTATGGAAACAAACTTGAAAACCTTAAGGAAATGGAGGACTTTTTGACATCACACAACCTACCTAGATTGGAACAAGAAGAAATTGAGACCCTAAATAGATCAATAACAATCAAGGAAATCAACTACAAAATAAGAAAACTTCCTACCAAAAAAAGCCCTGGTCCAGATGGCTTTCCAGCAGAATTCTACAAGACATTTACGAAGGAGATGATATCAATCCTACTGAAGGTATTCCAGGTGATTGAAAAAGATGGAACTCTGCCCAAATCATTTTATGAAGCCAACCTCACATTGATACCCAAACGAGGTAAAGATCCAACAAAGAAAGAGAACTACAGGCCAATATCTTCGATTAACATAGATGCTAAAATTCTCAACAAGATCCTAGCAAACCGGATTCAGCAATGCATCTCAAAAATCATCCATCATGACCAAGTAGGCTTTATTCCTGGGATGCAAGGCTGGTTCAACATTCATATTAAACGTTATTAAACGTATTAAACATTATTAAACACATTAACAGATGTCAAAACAAAACCCACATGATTATATCATTAGATGCAGAAAAAGCTTTTGATAAAATCCAGCACCCTTCTTGATAAAAACCCTTGAACATCTAGGCATAAGGGGGAAAATACCTCAAAATAGTAAAAGCCATCTACGAGAAGCCCACAGCAAGCATACTCCTAAATGGACAAAAATTAGAACCATTTTTCCCCCGAAAACTGGAACAAGACAAGGATGCCCACTCTCACCCTCCTGTTCAACATAGTATTGGAAGTCCTGGGTCGAGCAATCAGAGAAGAGAAGGTAATCAGGGGTATCCAAATTGGAAAAGAAGAAGTCAAGTTATCTCTCTTTGCAGACGACATGATTGTATACCTTGAAAACCCAAGAGAATCTGTCAAAAACCTCCTTACACTGATAAAGACCTTTGGCAAAGTCTCAGGATACAAAATAAATGTACAAAAGACAATCGCATTTCTCTACACCAATAATAAACAAACAGAAACCCAAATAAAAAACACAATTCCATTCACAATAGCCGCAAAAAAAAAGAAATACCTTGGCATCTTCCTAACCAGAGACGTGAAAGACCTTTACAAGGAAAACTACAAAACACTGCTCAAAGAAATCAAAGTTGACACAAACAAGTGGAAAAATATCCCATGCTCATGGATCGGAAGAATCAACATTGTGAAGATGTCCATCTTACCTAAGGCAATCTACAAATTCAATGCAATACCCATCAAATTACCAGCAACATTCTTCTCAGACCTGGAAAAAACAATGCAGGAATTCATATGGAAACACAGACGTCCAAGAATAGCCAGAACAATCCTCAGCAAAAAAAACAAAGCAGGTGGTATCACACTGCCAGACTTCAAACTTTACTATAAAGCTACAATCATCAAAACAGCTTGGTATTGGTATAGGAACAGGCATATAGATCAATGGAATAGAATTGAGATTCCAGAAGCAAAACCTCAATTTCTCAACCAACTCATCTTTGACAAAGCCTCCACCACCTACCACTGGGGAGAGGAGAACCTATTCAGTAAATGGTGCTGGGAAAACTGGCTGATCACACGCAGAAGATTGAAACAGGACCCCTATCTATCCCCATGCACAAAGGTTAACTCCAAATAGATCAGAGACCTACCTCAAACCATAAGAACCTTAGAAAATGAAGGAAATACCCTCATGGAAATCGGAACTGGCATCCAATTCCTGAACAAAACCTGAAACCCACAGGTCATAAAAGAGAAGATAGACAAGTGGGACCTTATTAAACTGACAAGCTTCTGCAAGGCCAAAGAAACCATCAAGAGAGCATCGAGACAGCCTACAGACTGGGAAAACATATTTGCCAACACCAGGTCTCACAAAGGCTTAACATCCTGGATCTACAAGGAACTCAAACGTGCTGAAAAGAAAAAAACAAACAATCCCATTATCAAATGGGCAAAAGGTATGAACAGACACTTCACAAAAGAAGACATCCGAGCAGCCAACAAACACATGAAGAAATGCTCAACCTCACTAATCATCAGGGAGATGCAAATCAAAACCACACTGAGATACCACCTAACTCCAGTCAGAATGGCAGTTATCAACAACTCAAACAATAACAGCTGCTGGAGAGGATGTGGTGAAAAGGGAACACTTCTACACTGTTGGTGGGAGTGTAAACTAGTGCAACCTCTGTGGAAAGCAGTGTGGCGATTCTTAAATGCTCTAAATACCAACCTCCCATATGACCCCAGCAATCCCCCTACTGGGAATATATCCTGAAGAACACAAATCACTCTATAAAAAAGATACCTGCACACGCACGTTTATCGCAGCATTGTTCACAATAGCAAGAACCTGGAAACAGCCATTCTGCCCGTCAAAAGAGGACTGGATTAAAAAATGTGGTACATATACACGATGGAATACTACGCAGCCATAAAAAAGACAAAATCATGAATTTTGCAGCAACCTGGATGGAACTAGAGTCTATAATACTGAGTGACCTCTCACAGAAACAAAGATCCGAGTATCACATGTTCTCACTCATATAATGGACCTTAAACATCCAATGCAATACTATACGAAAATGACTGCCCGTACTGGGAAACTATGTTGGGGGGAGGGAGATGGGATTAACAGTAGCAAATATCTGTCTGGGTACGGGGAAACATCCTATATCAACAGGGTGCCTGAATGAAACGCAATTGTATACCTATCCCTTAACTGTACCCCACAACTTCACAATAAAAAAAAAGAAAGAAAATTATAAAACACTGACCAACAAAATAAAAAGTGACACAAACAAATGGAAAAATATTCCATGCTTATGGATTGGAAGAATCAACATTGTTAAGATATCCATCCTACCAAAGTCAATCTACAGATTCAATGCTATACCCATTAAATACCAGCATCATTTTTCTCAGACCTGACAACAACAATACAGAAATTCATATGGAAACATAAACGACTATGAGTGGCCAAAACAATTTTTAGCAAAAGAAACAAAGCAGGAGGTATCACACTTCCAAACTTTATTATAAGTGTGCAATAATCAAAACAACTTGGTATTGGTACAAGAACAGGCATATAGACCAATGGAACAAGATAGAGATTCTGGAAGCAAAACCTCAATTTCTCAACCAACTCATCTTTGATGAAGCCTCCAACAATAACCACTGGGAAGAGGAGAACCTATTTGGTAAATGGTGCTGGGAAAACTAACTGACCAATGCAGAAGAATGAAACAGGACCCCCACCTGTCACCATACACAAAAATCAACTCCAAATCAAACAAAGACCTAAGCGTAAAACCCTGAACTTTAAGAATCTTAGAAAATGCAGGAGGTACCCTTACAGAAATAGGAATAGGCAACCAATTCCTGATCAAAACCCCAAGTGCTCATGCCATAAGAGATAAGATAGGCAAACAGTCAAATTGAAAAACTTCTGCAAAGCAAAAGAAACCATCAAGAGAGTGGGGAGACAACCTATAGAATAGGAAAAAATATTTGTCAACTGCCTATCTGACAAAGGCCTAACATCCAAGATGTTGAGCTCCAAGGAACTCAAACATGATGTAAGGAAAAAACAAACAGCCCCATTAAAAAGTGGATAAAAATGTGAACAGACACTTCTCAAAAGAAGACATACTAGCAGCCAACAGACACATGAAAAAATATTCAGTCTCACTAATCATCACAGAAATGCAAATGAAAACCACATTGAGATACCACCTAACTCCAGTAAGAATGACCATCTTAAAAAGCATTTGTTTTAAGTTTACTTAAAACAAAAGATGCTGGTGAGGATGCGGAGAAAAGGGAACACTTCTATACTGTTGGTGGGAATGCAAACTAATTCAACCTTATGGAAAACAGTGTGGCGATTCCTAAAAGAACTAGAAATTGACTTTCCATTTGACCCAGCAATCTCCCTTCTGGGAATATACCTGGAGGAACTTAAATCGCCCTATAAAAAAGATACTCACACATGCATGTTTATTGCAACACTATAGGAAAAACATGGAACCAACTGTGCTGTCCATTGAAACTGGACTGGATTTAAAAATGTGGTACATACACACAATGGAATATTATGCTGCCATAAAGAAGAATAAAAGTATGGACTTCGCAGCAATTTGGATGGATTTAGAGTCTATAATACTCACATGTTCTCACTCATAAGCGGCCCCTGAACATTTACCATAATACTGTAAGAAAGGGATCGGCAATAGCCAGCAAATGCCAAGGGAGAAGGGAGACACATAATATTAATAAGAGTACCTGATCTCAAACCAGGCAAAGTGGAGACCAAAGGGAGGCCCAAACTTTACCTGTACAATGACCACTTGTATACCTAAACCTGAATTGTACCCTACATCTTTAAAATAAATAAATAAGTTTGTCACCTTAGTTAAATAAATAACTATTGTTTTTACAGTAAAAAAAAAAAAAAAGAATAGAGAACCCAGAAATAAAACCACACTCCTACAGCCAACCAATCTTTGACAAAGCCAGTAAAAATAAACAATGGGGAAAGGACACCCTATTCAATAAGTGGTGCTGGGAAAATTGGCTAGCCAGATACAGAATAATGAAACTGGACCTCTATCTTTCACCACATATAAAAATTAGCTAACAATGGATCAAAGACTTAATTGTAAGACTGAAAACTATAACTAGAAGAAAACCTAGGAAACACTCTTCTGCACATTACCCTATGCAAATAACTTATGACAGAGCCTCAAAAACAACTGTGACATAAACTGAAACAGACAAGTAGAAATTAATTAAAGTTAAAAACCTCTGTACAGAAAAGGAATAAGCAACAGATTGAACAGAAAGCTTACTGAATGGGAGAAAATATTTGCAAATTACACTTCAGATAAAGGGTTAATATCTAGAATCTACAAAAAAACTCAAACACTAAAAATATCAAACAACCTCATCAAAAAGTGAGCAAAGGGCATGAATAGACGCTTCTCAAAAGAAGACATACAAGTGGCCAACAAACATGAAAAAATGCTCAGCATCACTAATCACTAATTAAAACCATAACGAAATATTACCTCACACCAGTCAGAATGACTGTTTTTAGAAAGTTAAAGAGCAACAGATATTGATGTAGTTGCAGATAAAAGGGACCGCTTATTCACTGTTCATGGGATTGTAAACTAGTTCAACATCTACGGAAAACAGTGTTTAGATTTCTCAGAGAATGAAAAATTGAACTACCATTTGATCCAACAATCCCATTACTAGGGATATATCCAAATGAAAATAAATCAATGTATTAAAAAGATACCTATACTTGTATGTTCAATGCAGCACTATTCACAATAACAAACTCATGAAACCAACAATTGATTAGATGAAAATATGGTATATATGCACCATGCAATACTACACAGCCCTAAAAAGAATGAAATCATGTCCTTTGCAGCAACATAGATGGAACTAAAGATCGTCATTCTAAGTAAATTGACTTAGAAATAGAAAACCAAACACATCATGTTCTCACTAATATGTGGGAGATAAATGGTCATTAAGATGGAAATAATAGACACCAGGGACACCAATAAGGGGGTAGATAAAGAGGGAGTTCAGAGTTCAGAAATTACCTATGGGGTACAATGTTTACTATCTGGGGAATGAGCCACCTGAGACCGAGTCTCTATCACTACAAAATATATTCATGTAACAGACATGCATGTGTACTCCTTCAAAGTAAAATTTAAAAAAATAATTTAAAAAAGAAATTACTTTGTCTATCACATAGTAGTAAAAAAAGAGAAATATTTCTGGAAGCCATCCCTTGACATACTTAGAGGATGTAATTCATCCCCTAACCAAATAGTATCTCATTTTTTCATTTATGTTCCATTTCTTGTCTTCTTGGTTGTGCATGCATATTTTAAAACTGTTTTTACTTTTTAGAGAAAATTATTCTAATTTTTAGTATATGCAACATAAATTAGCCTTTGATACTTTCTAGTTTGCAAAATAAATACTTCAGAGAGTTGTTGCTCTCTGATAAGACCTGTATATCTCTTTAGAGCCCTCTATGGGGATTGGTGGGTGTCAGTTTCAAATGTCAAAGACTCTTAATCTTAACTCTTGCCATTGTGGCTATTACCCTGTTGACGTCTAGTACCAACTATTAAGAAGACAGGAAAAGACAAAGAAATCAATTGCAGTAGATTCTATAACCTGACTTCCATTAAGTTCATTGCTTATCTGCTACATATGTTGTGCCAGTAGTGAACTTTACAGATTAACATATCTATATAGTATTTGTGTTTATTCTCTTTTATTTTATCATCCACTTCTATTATCTATAAATCTATCAACTTCTCAGTTTTGGTTGCTAGTCATAGGATAATAGATTGATTTTTTTTTTTATATCGGGTAAAGAATTGGAGCTCCAGGAGGTGACAGAAACTCCTTATTTGCACTTTAGTACAGAAGGCCAGGGGATAAAACTTTCCACTCAGGAAATTTTCTTCTGGAATAGCTTCACTTCACTAATAGGCTAGTATGTGGTAGGATTTTGCTATCTCACAATCTTCACAAGAACATTACTTTTAAACTTCCATTTAATCTTTATATACAATATACATAGGATCATAGTACTGGGGACAATTTTGCCCCCCAAGGCACATTTGGCAATATCTGGAGCCATTTTAGGTTGTCACTAGGGGTGGGAACTGACATTTATCGATGTCCTTAAAGGAACCTGCTAAAGATTACTGCTACCAATATTGCAATATTTGTTTCATCATTAGACTCAGGTTCCTTTAGGGACATAGATATTCAAGTGACAGAGATTCCCTTTGTCAGGTACAGGGAAATAGCCTTGTCCTACTTTACTTTAGTTGGCCCCATCTTCCTTGCCTCTGAGCAGTCCCTAAGTGGATTCTTTGAGTCTTTTGAGTCCGATGCCATCAAGGAAAATACAAGTTTGTGTGGTGTCTTCGTAATCAACTCTGACCACATAGAATCTAAAAAGGTTTCATGTCTTCCAGCTAACCAATAAAAGAAAAATCGTGTCTGAGAAAATATTTATCACCAAGAACAGCCTGCATCTCAAACTGCCATGAGATGGATATTACTGTGAATGAGCTCTAGTCTGACCTGTGATGTTTCAGTGATCTTGGAAGAGCTCATTACTTTTTACGCAGGTGGACATAATTTTTATTTTTAAAAACTGTTTTAGAAACCTTATGCTTCTGGGAGGATGGATTAGATGTACTTTTCCTTATTCTTTCTTCTTCTAAGTACAATTAACTCTCTGTGTATTATATATAAAACAAACATAAGTAGATGATGAAAAACAGAGAGAAGAAGGCAGATGGACTAGGAACCTCAGGACACAAAAAATGATACGGTAGTTACTTCCCTGGGTTTTCTTTATGTCTCATATTTCCCAGGCTAAACAAGCCAGAGACCCAGAAATGGTAGCAGACAGAAAAAGCCTAACAAAGACCTGCTCTCTCTAGCTAAATGACCAAGAAAGGGACTGACCAGAAAGATAGAAAGCTTTTAACACTGAATATACACAGGCATAAGGATGGTAACAACAGACATTGGTAATTCCTAAATGGGGAGGGAAGGACAAAGGTAAGGGTAGAAAAACCACTTATTGGGTACTCCCACAAACTGGGTGACGAGCTCAGTAGAAGCCTAAACTTCACCAACATGCAGTATATCTATGTAACAAACCTTCACATGCACCCCTTCAATAAAAATGATAGAAAGTTTTAGACAAGTGTTCTACTCTAGCCAAACAGCAAGCCAAACATTACAAATAAAACGGTAGCACCACCCCTGCCCATGCTAACAAAGTATAAATGGAGAGTCTAGACATTTACTCTTAGGATGCTGTAACAAGTTGCCCAATACCCCATAGATGGCCAAGTAAAAAGTGAAGACTTTCATTCTTGCCAATTGTTAATGGAAACCACACTCTTTCTACCCTGTTGAAATTATCAGTGGAGACCATATGAGAAATCTGATCTTTATTTTTACCCAGTTGTAATGAGGCATCCCTCTACTTCACCACTGAGGCTCTGTCAGAGGAAGTCTTTCACCATCGTCAAGTGACAATGAAGCTAAGGTGTCAATGGAGACCACAGAAGAACCTGACACTCCCACTAATTCAGCAGTATTTTGGAGACCCTTCCTTTTAATGTCAGTGATTTCCCTTTTTTCTCTGATGGAGCAGTGTTAAAGAAAGCCAGCTAAAACAGAAGGCTTAAAAAATAACACAGTACAAAAATGTCTAGATTTAAATTGAAAACTAGTATTTATACCAAGAATAGGAAAATATCATACTGAATGAAAAAAAGACAATCAATAAACATCAACACAAAGATGATAGAGATATTAAAATTGTCTGATGATTATGTAAACAGTCACAATAAAATGCTTCAAAATAATTATGAACACACTAATCAAATGAAAATATAGGAATTTCAATAAAATAATAGAAAGTCATAGCAAATAAATAGAAGATATAAAAAGCCAAATGGAAATTTCAGAATTGAAAAATACAAAAACTGGCCAGGCGCAGAGGTTCATGCCTGTAATCCCAGCACTTTGGGAGGCAGAAGCAAGAGGATCACCTGAGCTCAGGTTTTCAAGACCAGCCTGAGCAACATGGTAGGACGTCGTTCCTACAATAAATCAAAAAATCATCCGGGAATGGTGCCGCATTCCTGTGGTTCCAGCTACTTGGAAGGCTGAGGCCAAAGTATCACCTGAGCCCAGCAGGTCTAGGCTGCGGTGGCTGTGAGCATGCCACTGCCCTCCAGCCTGAGCGTCAGAGTGGGACTCCAACTCAGAAAAGAAAAAGAAAAAGAAAAGAAAAGAAAGAAAAAAGAAAAGAAAACAAAAGGACAAACCTGAAATTAAAAGCCCAATGGGAGCCGGTGCAGTGGCTCAACCCTGTAATCCCAGCATGACTTTGGGAGGCAGAGGCAAGAGGATCACCTGAGCTCAGGGTTCTGAGACCAGTCTGGGCAACAGAGTGGAACTCCGACTCCAAAAAAAAAAAAAAAAAAGTGACAAAGACATTAGTGAACTGAAAATAGAACAACAAAAATTACTCATTGTGAACAATAAAGAGAAAATAGACTGGAAAAAATGAACAGGAGGCTCTAGGCCTATAAAAGACTCAACATTCATGTCATTAGAATCTTGTGAGGAAAAGAAAATGATGTTGGGACTGAAAAAAAGCACTCCTCAAATTGATATAAAGGTTTAATGCATTCCTATCAAAATTCCAGTAAGATTTTTGTGGGATAGACAAAATTTTGTAGACTATATTCTAAAGGTATGTGGAAAAGCAAATAACTTAGGATAGCTAAAAACAATATTGAAAATAAAAAACAGTGTGAAGAATCAATGTAATTTCAAGATTAATTATATAGCTACAGTCATTAAGAGTGTACGGTACCGCTGTAGAGATAGACACATTGATGAATGGAATAGAACATAAAAGCTAGAAATAGGGTCACACAAGTACGCCTGATAATTATTTTTTCTCCATTACCTTAATGAAGGAAATATAGCCTTGTCAAGAAATAGCGCTAAAACAATTGGACATCTATAGGCAAAATATAATGAAACTTGAACTAAGTCTCACACTTTATATAAAGTCTCACACTTTATACAATACAATTAATTCAAATGAATTAAGGAGTTAAATGTAAAATTATAAAAGTTTTAGAAATAAAATGGGAAAATTTTGAGGCCTAGGGCTAGGCAAAGAATTATTACACTTAACACAAAAAATGCAGTCCACAAAAAGAAAAATGGATAAATTGGACTTTATCAAAATTTAAAACTTTTGCTCTTTGGAACGCTATGTTAAGAAAGATAAAATAATAAAAAGGCAATATATGGAGTAGAAGAAAATATTTGTAAACCCCATATTTGACAAAGGAGTCATATCAAATACAATTTTTAAAACAGCAGAGTAATTCCCCCTTATCTGCAATTTTGCTTTTAACAGTTTCAGTTACCTGTGGGCAAAATATTAAATGGAAAATTACAGAAATCAATCCATATATTTAAAACTTATCGTTGATCTGAGTAATATGATGAAACTTTGTACTGTACTACATTGTCCCACCCAGAACAAGAATCATCCCTTTGTCCAGCATATCCATGCTGTATAAGCTACTTATCCATTAGTCACTTAGTAGCCATCTTGATTATCAAATTAATTGTTGTGTTATCACACAGTTTGTGTTCAAGTAATCCTTTTTTTACTTAATGATGGCCAAAAATGCAAGAGTAATGATGCTGGAAATTCAGATATGCCAAAGAGAAGCTGCAAAATGCTTCCTTTAAGTGAAAAAGTAAATATTCCTAATAAGGAAAGAAAAGAATCATATCCTGAGGTTGCTAAGACCTATAATAAGAACAAAATTTCTACCCATGAAATTACAAAATAGGAAAAAAAAATTCTTGCTATTTTCATTGTCACATCCCAAAATGCAAAAGTGAGAAAAAAACATCGTGTATATAAGATTCAGTGCTATCCACAGTTTGAGGCATCCACTGGAAATCCTGCAAAGTATCACCCATGAATAAGGGAGAATTAATCTCTCTAAGTTACTATCTAGTAATAAAAATAGTATCTCAAAAGTTAACAGTAAGAAAACTAATAAATTAGAAAATAAGCCAAAAACATGAAGAGAATGTAAAGATGCAAATAAGCACATAAAAACATTCAAAATCACTAAAGATTAGGGAAATATAAATTAAAATTGCAATGAAATATCTTGTAGACCTATAAGAATGACTAAAATATTTTTTTAAAAGTGACACCGAATGTTTGAGAGGATTCAAGGAAATGAAATTATTCATGCATTACTGGTGGGAATGTAAAAAGGTACAGTCACTCTGGAAAACAGTTTGACAGTTTCATTTTAAATTAATTATGCAGCCACCATATGATCCAGTAATTGCATTTTGGGGCATGTATCTTAGAGAAATGAAGACTTATATTCCCATACATACACAAAAAATTGTACATAAATGTTTATATCAGCTTTATTCATAATTGCCAAAACCTGGAGACACCCTAGATGTCCTTCATCTGGTAATAGTTAAACAAGCTTTGATACATACATACCATGGATTTGTACTCAATAAAAAAGAACAGAACTATTGGGTAACACACAACCTAGATGAAACTTCAGGGATTATACTTAATGAAAAAAGTCAGTTTCCAAAGGTTATCTACTACATGGTTTCATTTATATAAAATTCTCAAAATGACATAATTACAGGAATGGAGAGCAGTTCAGTGGTTGCCAGGAGTTAAATAGGGGATAGGGTGGAAGGAAAGTGGGTGTTGCTATTAAAAGTACATGAAGGATCTGTGTCAGGATAGAACTGTTCTGTCTCATGATACTCTATCAGTGTTAGTATCTGGGTTGTGATAGCTCACTATAGTATTGAAAGAGCTACCACTGGGGAAAACTGGTTAAAGAGTACATGGGATCTTTCTGTATTATTTCTTATACTTGCATGTGCATGTATGATTATCATGAAATAAAATGTTTAATTAGAAAAATTGCTTTGAGTGGGAAAAAAAGAAAACAGTATGTCAAGGACTATGTAGTACATGATATTTGACCAGGGCAAACTAGGGTGAATTTTTGGGTTTGACAGGCCTGGTTTTTCTATACATAATACAAAATGTTTGTCCCATTCCTGTCTTTTGGAGAAAATAAGTACATGTTAAGAAGATTGAGAAAACTTGAACCAATGAAATCCAGAAAGAGTACTGAATGAGAAATTACCAACATGGAAGATCTTTTTGTGCTTCCCTGTTTGTACAGACATAAGAACCACACCCCCTATGTATCCTAAGATATTTTGGAAATATATACAGTTCACAAAACCGGGCTCGGTGGCTCAGCCTGTAATCCCGCGCCTTTGGGAGGCTGAGGTGAGTGGATTGCCTGAGCCCGCGGGTTCGAGACCCGCCTGGGCAGCGAGACCTCATCTCTACAATAAATCAAAAAATCAGCCGGGCGTGGTAGCGCGCGCCTGTAATTCCGGCTGCTCGGAAGGCGGAGGCGGAAGGATCGCCGGAGCCCAGCAGGCGAGGCTGCGGTGGCCGGAAGCGGCCACTGCCCTCCAGTCTGGGTGACCGAGTGAGACTCCAACTCAAAAAAAAAAAACAAAACAAAAACAAAAACAAATACAGTTCACAAAAAGTTAATATATTTTTTACAACATTAATGCTGAAAACCTGTAATCCCACTCTTTGGGAGGCTGAGGTGAGTGGATTGCCTGAGCCCGCGGGTTCGAGATCCACCAGGGCAACTTGGCGAGACCTCATCTCTATCAAAAATTAGCTAGGCGTGGTAGCGCGCACCTGTAGTTCCAGCTACTTGGAAGGCTGAGGCGGAAGGATCGCTGGAGCCCCGTAGGTCGAGGCTACGGTGGCCAGGAGCGACCATTGCACTCCATTCTGGGTGACAGAGTGAGACTCCAACTCAAAAAAAAAAAAAATGCTGAAAACGTTGTAAAAATTACCAAAAATAAATTAATTGTGAGCTATAGTTTGCTTTTAAAATAATGTTAGATAATTTCAAAGCGATTTGAAATAGATTATAAAACTAAGTGGTTTTTCAGCTTTTAAGTTAGGGTAAGTTAGTAAGCATTTTTATATTTTGCACTCCATGTTTGCTCAAAGAAGCAAAAACCCATTTTGAGAGAACTATAAAAAGGAGATAAAAATAAATTTAGTTCAATAAACATATACCCAGCTAGTGAATCAATATTTTATTTCAGTCACTCAGTAAACAATTTACAGTGAAATATAATCTTTTCTAATCTGCCAAAATGAAAGAAAACATCTTGTTATTTGTCCTTTTCACGAAAACAAGTAATGTTAAATAATATGGTGGATATAGTTTTTATAAAGGTCAAGTGTTTTAAAATTCCATCCATAAGAATGTATCATGTTTTCTCTTGTAGTTTGGCTTTATTCTCCCAAATTACACAAGAAAAATAGTAAAATATGTTGTTCTGCTAAGATGGCTAAAGATATATATACACCACACACACACACACACACACACACACACACACACAATATATATATATATATATATATATATATAAGGGCTTATTAAATTTCATTTTATGTAAGACTTACCTCCTTGGGCTATAACTCCTCTGGACAATGGTGAAAGCATAAAAATCTGTTCTGCTTAATGGTTTGAATATTAATTGATCAACTACAGTTTACCCATGAACAATACAATGATTAGTGGTACCAAGCCTGTGTACAGTTAAAAATCCATGTATATGCCGGGGTGGTGGCTCAAGCCCGTAATCCCAGCACTTTGGGAGGCTGAGGCAAGAGGACTGCCTGCACGCAGGGGTTTGCGACCAGTCTGAGCAACTTGGTGAGACCTTGTCTCTACAATATATCAAAAAATTAGCTGAGCATGGTAGCACGCACCTATAGTTTTGGCTACTTGGAAGGCTGAGGAGGAAGGATCGCCTGAGACCAGCAGATTGATGCTGGGGTGGCTGTGAGCGTGCCACTGCACTCCAGCCTGGGCGACACAGTGAGACTCTGACTCAAAAAAAAAAAAAAAATCCATGTATGTCTTTTGACTCCCCTAAAACTTAACTTTTATAGCCTACTTTTGACTGGACCATTACCAATAGCATAAACAATCAATTAAAACATATTTTGTATGTTATATGTACTATATGTGTATTTTTTTTACAATAAATTAAGGTAGAGAGGAGAAAATATTAGTATAAATTATCAGGAAAAGAAAGTGGAAGGGAATCATCACAAGATCTGTATCCTTGTCGTCTTCGTGTAGAGCAGACTGGGGAAAATGAAGAAGAGGAAGGGTTGGTCTTACTGTCTCAGGGGTGGCAGAGGCAGAAGAGGTGGAAGAGGTGGAAGGAAAAGCAGGCACAAAATGTAAATTTATGGACATATAATTTCCATCTAATATTTTGCTTTTTCATTTCTCTAAAAATGTTTCTATGCTATTCCACCTTCCACCATTTTATTTAGTTTTAGTACCCAATCATAGACAAGTCTATGTCATAAAATAAGTCAAAAGCAGTCTTGAATAATCAGAGTTCTTCTACCAGTCTGTCCAATGTCAATTTGTTTTCTAACACTGCTTCTTCTATGTCATCTTCCTCATTGCCTGGCACTGATTCAGAAGTACTCATATCCACCAAGTCATATTCTGTTAATTCCTCTGCTATAGTATCTATAAGCTTTTGAATTTTTCCAAAATCCATATCTTGAAACATTTTACCTTCCCACCTTTTTTTTCATATCTACAGTTTCATTCATTGTTTCCTTGATTAGCTCTATCATAAGTTCTGTGAAGTCATGCACACCATTTGGACAGAGTTTATTCCAGCAAGAATTTATAGTTTTGGATTGATGGCTTTATCTATAATAACAATAGCATAATTCTTCCAGACTTTCATGATGTTGTCCCTATTCATGTTTTCTTCCAGAGTGTTGCAATACTTTCTATTGATTACCATGTGTGATAACCCTTAAAGATCCTTATGGCCCCTACAATCTAGCGGCTGAATTAGAAACATTGTGTTTGGGGGCATGTAGACCACTTCAATGCCTTTGGTGAATTTTTGTGGTTTTGTGTGATCAGGGGCATTGTCCACTATGAAAAGCAATTTAAAAGACAGTCTTTTACTGAAAAGGTACTTTCTGTCTTCAGGGAAAAAAGCACCAATAGAACCAATCCAGAAAAAGTATTTTCATTCTCCAGACCTTCATGTTATACAACCAACAGAGTGGCAGCATATGTTTATATTTTCCTTTCAAGACTTTGGAGTTATCCGATTTGCAAATAAGAGAAACCCTGATCATAAATTTGACTGCATTTGCATAAAAGAATAGAGTTAGCCTATCCTTTCCTGACTTTAATCCTGGTGCTCTTTTGTATTTCTTAGCAATATATGCCCTTTGTGGCATTTATTTTGTCCACAATAGGGCACTTTGATCTGCATTATAAAACTGTTAAGGCAGATATTTTTTCTCCTCAATAATTTTCTTAATGGCATCTGGGAAGTCATCTACTTTCTCTTTGTTGGCAGAAGCTGCTTCTTCTGTTATTTTTTTGTTTTAAAAAGTCAAGAATCTATCTAAAATTATCAAACCATCCTTTGTTAGCATCAAGTTCTCCATCTTTAGAATTTTCACCTTCCTTTTGCTTTAACTTTTCATATAATGACTTCAGTTCTGATCGAATTATATTAGAGTCTGTAGATTTTTTTTTTTTTTTTTTGAGTTGGAGTCTCAGTCTGTTGCCCAGACTGGAGTGCAGTGGTCGCTCCCGGCCACTGCAGCCTCGACCTGCTGAGCTCCGGTGATCCTTCCACTTCAGCCTTCCGAGTAGCCGGAATTACAGGCAAACGCTACCATGCCCAGCTGATTTTTTGATTTATTGTGGAGATGAGGTCTCGCCAAGTTGCCCAGGTGGGTCTCGAATCCACGGGCTCAGGCAATCCACTCACCTCAGCCTCCCAAAACGCGGGATTACAGGCTGAGCCATCGAGCCCGGCTGATATGTTTTTCTTATAGCAACCCTGCAACCCACATAAAAGTTGCACTTTCAATATAAGATTTTAAAAGTTATTTTGCAAAAAAATGCAATGTCTTCACACCTGCTGATGTAGCTGCAGCAATGGTTTCACAAATTTCCTTTTCTTCTCTTATAATTTTATTTTCTTCTTTTACAGTGAGATGTCACCTAATTCCAGTTAAGGTAGCTATCATTAACAAGTCAAAAAACAACAAATGTTGGTGTGAGTGCAAAGAAAAGGGAACACTTCTACAGTGTTGGTCAGAGTGCAAGCTAGTTCAACCTCTATGGAAAGCAGTGTGGTGATTCCTAAAATAACTAAACTTTAACCTTCCATACGATCCAACAATCCCTCTCCCGGGCATATATGCAGAGGAACATAAATAGTTACAAAAAAGACTCTTGCACACACGTTTATTGTTACACTAGTCACAATAACAAAAACATGGAACCAACCCTACTGTCCATCAAAAGTGGACTGGATAAAGAAAATGTGGTATGTACACACAATGGAGTATTATACAGCCATAAAGAAGAACAAAATCATGGCCTTTGCAGCAACTTAGATGGAGTTGGAGACCACGATACTAAGTGAACTATCACAGAAACAAAGAACTGAATACCATATGTTCTCACTCATAAGTGGTCCCTGAATATTAGTCTCATTAGCACAAGGGAGGTATTGGCAGTCACTGGACACTGCTAGGTGAAGAAGGGAGGGAGGAGGGTGGGAGCATGTGACAACACAAAGTTTACTTGGATCATTACCAGGGGGATTGAATGCCAGTTAGAACCTCAAATTTTACCTGCATTCAGCCTACTTATGTAATTAATCTTCACTTGCACCCCACATTCCTATAATAAAATACAATTTTAAAAACTGAAAGCTTTTAACATCTGCTGGTATAGCTACAGCAATGACTTCACAGATCTTTTCTTCTTTTACAGTGATCTTTACACAGGATTTATTTCTCTTGAAATGGTGAAAAAACACAGCTATATACCTCAATGTGGGGTACATAACAAGCATTTCAACTTTTTCTTGTAATGTCATGATTTTTTTCTGCTTCCTGGGTGCTCTTCCTGCATCACTAATGGCACTACATATGGGTCCCATGGTGTTATTCAAGGCATAATATAATTGCATTAAATACAATGAAGAATATGCTAGAACCACCAGAGATTACTTTTTACTGTGATACTCAGTTGACTGAAGAGAAAAATTACTAACATGAAGATGATTAGCATCAAAGGGCATTTTACGCGGATACTGACAACACTTGAGCTCACTGCAATAGCAACTAGAGTTGGCTACAAAATTATTTTAGTAATATAGTATGTATTATAGTTAATTTTATGCAATTATGATTCATATTTGTGTTTGGGTTTCTTTACATTTATCTCAACTGAGAATAGAACTATGTATGGTCTGGATTTGTGTAAGTTTTGATACATTTCAATTTTTTATAACAGGTTTGTATGTATTATATTTGAGTAAATGGTAAAATAGATTAGTATCTACATACATTTTGTGTATTCATGACATATCTTTGTCTTAATTTTTTGATATATCTAAGTAATGTGGCTCATCTGTGAGTTTTTTTTTTTTTTGAGTTGGAGTCTCACTCTGTCGCCCAGACTGGAGTGCAGTGGCCGCTCCCGGCCACCGCAGCCTCGACCCACTGGGCTCCGGTGATCCTTCCGCCTCAGCGTTCCAAGTAGCTGGAATTACAGGCATGCGCTACCACGCCCGGCTGATTTTTTTTTTGATTTATTGTAGAGATGAGGTCTCGCTGCCCAGGCGGGTCTCGAACCCGCGGGCTCAGGCAATCCACTCACCTTAGCCTCCCAAAGGCGCGGGATTACAGGCTGAGCCACCGAGCCCGGCTGAGTTTTTTTAATTGTTGCAAATCTCCAAATTTTTTTCAACTTATTTGTGCAAAAAATTCATATATAAGTGAACCCACAGATTTCAAGACTGTGTTGTTTAAGGGTAAAGAGTATAGGTAAGTATCACATAGAAAATACTCCTTGCTATTTTTTGAGAAATATGTTCTTCTATTGTTTAAATATATTAATATTGTATTCATCTATTTTTATATAATAAATTACCCTAAAACTTAAGGGCTTAAAATAACCAACATTTGTTATTTCATAGTTTCTATTGGTCAAAAATTTGTAAATCTTTCAGTTGAATGGCTCTGGCTCAGAATCTTTTAGGAGGTTGCAATCAAGATGTTGGCTGAGGCTACAGTCTTCTGAAATCTTGACTAAGTCTTCAGTATCTAATTCAAGATGGCTCAAGTGCATGGCTTTCAGCAGGAAGCTGCATTTCCTCACCATGGTTGGCCTTTCCATAGGCTACTTGAATGTTCTCACAACATGGCAGCAAACTTTCCTCATAGTGAGCAATCTAAGAGAGAGTGAGTAAGGAGGAAGACAAAGTGCCTTTTATGACATAATCTTCAAAGTGACACATCACTGCTTCTGCTTTACTCTATTTGTTAAAAGTGTCATTAAGGTCAGTCCCTACTCTAAAGGAGGGGAATTAGTCTCAAGCTCTATAAGGGAGGAGTTTCTTTTTTTTTTTTTTTTTTTTTTTTTTGAGTTGGAGTCTCACTCGGTCGCCCAAACTGGAGTGCGGTGGCCGCTTCCGGCCACGGCGCCTCGACCTGCTGGGCTGCGGCGATCCTTCCGCCTCAGCCTTCCGAGGAGCCGGAATTACAGGCGTGCGCTACCACGCCCAGCTGATTTTTTGATTTATTGTAGAGATGAGGTCTCGCTGCCCAGGCGGGTCTCGAACCCGCGGGCTCAGGCAATCCACTCACCTCAGCCTCCCAAAGGCGCGGGATTACAGGCTGAGCCACCGAGCCCGGCTCAAGGGAGGAGTTTCAAATAACTTGTGGCCATTTTTCAAAAGCATCTTTGTGGCCAGTCCTAGTTTATTCTGGGCATCTTTTCCTGTACTCAGTTGATAAAATTCACATTAGTCACACATCAAATAAAATATTAAGTGCACAGAACTCAAACCATATAACACAAAGCTCGGTGTAAAAATCTGGATTTTTACAACTGAAGATTCTGCCTAAGTGTAGAATTAGCTTGTAAACAGATACCATGCTAACAGAGACTTCCCAGATGGTATCCCTAATCATAAAAATAAGAGTTATATGCTCATCATTGGAAGAGCTTTTGATGTATAGGAAAAGAGGATGAGGACAGTAAACATTCTGCCACTGACTTTGCTATAGGATAAAGAATAAATCAGGAAGAATGGGGAAGAAAAGGAATGAGAGAAAATCATTGATCAAAATATTGGAGATTTTGCTAAGACAGAGAAAGTTTCTTTGAGTGACAACAAAGGAGGTGTGCTTTTGATTCCACAGTGTAATTAAACAACTAATGATTTAATAATATGTTTTTATTGCTGTCTTTTTATCTGAGGTTTGTAATAGGTTTGTGAAATGAGTCAGTATTGCCAAATGCTACTTTGCAGTAAAGAAGAAAACAGGCCCATATCTTTATTAAAAAAATGAAAAAAAAAAACATTGATTTTTATGGATTACTTTTTAACTGCTTTTAGAAGGATCTCTATGTAGCAACTCCAGTTTCAACTGGAAAGGAAAGAAAAAATGAAGAATGTTTTCTAGCTCTTCCTGTTTTGAAAGTGGTAAGCTATTCTATATCTCAGCTGATAGAAACTGATAAACATTAAACAACTATAGTGTTTGGGGCTCTCAGAACTGTTGTATCTCTCAGATTACATAAAGACTTTATTCAGGGAAAAGATGGTTGAGTTTTCTATACAAAAGTATATCTTCTTATCCAAAAAAGAAATTAATTTTGTAGGACATCGAGACTTGGATGCCAATAATATACTTGGATGTCAAAAATATATTCTGCATATGAAAAAATCATTATGTTGGTTCATTCCATGTGCCAATTATGAGCCATGTCACAATTTCATTGTCCATACGCTGCTACGGCCATCAACACTAACATTTGGAATAATAACATTTCACCAGCAGGTTAATCACACTTAGGAAACTGGAATCATGATAACGTAAATAACCAAGAAGTAGAATGAATTGTTTTCTGACTTCTTAGTCAATGCATCTTTCTAGGAGAAGGGTAGGTGTTACATATTATAAATGCAGTTTAATGGTTTACACAGCCTAATAGTATTATACTATACTCTAAGGTCTGGTTAGCCAACCACATTATAATAATCATATTACTGGTATTTCTATCTAAGTGGATTTTAGAAAGTCCATATTCTTATTTGATTCTCCCAAATATAATGGATCTCTACTGTAAAAGGCCATTAGAATGATGATGATAATGACTATGTTAATTTAAGTATTTTAATACACCATTATATGCTGAACTCTCTATTGGAAGATAGAAGCAAAGTAAAACATAACTCTAAAGTCCAAGACAGTATAGCACAAACAAGATGGTTATTTACAACTTACAATATCAAGATAAAGGTGGATAAGAACACACAAAATTGGTCACTAAATTTTTTGAGACAACTCTAAAGACAGGAACTTCCTTACTTCCTTACAAGTAATTTTAGAAAATTAAATAAAATACACACAATTCCCTCAGTGCACAGTAAACATAGGGACTTGTTATGTAAAGAGGTACAACTGGATGAAAGTATAACTAGGTTCAAGGGGAATTTCAAATAAATTCCTGAATGACAGATTCAATAAATTAAGAACAGCTAGAAGTATATAAAGATGTCCTTAATTTTTGAGTTTGACATAACAGATAACATCAGTATACCATAATCATATGCCTTCATTCTCTTGTCAGAAATATCATGAGTGTATGTGGACTGTTTGTATATGTGGGTGTGTGTATAGCCGTGGTTGTAATCAGAGTCATAGATGTAGTAGTAGAGCTGATGATAGATTTTGCAGGGCCTATAAATGTGACAAAAAGGGACTGGACTTCATGTCCAAAGGGGAAAAGAAATCTAAAATAGTTTCCCATGGTTAAGGACATTAATGGAAAGCTATGTGTAATGTATATGTGATCCATGAGTCTGGGGTAAGTCAGAAGTAGAACAAAGAACATTCTGAACAATAAGTTGTTACTTTCTTTAGAACAGAGAGTGTGTGCGTCTTGTGCAGTTAAATCCAAGACTGCTGATTTGACAGACAGAGGAATTTGTAATATCCTTTGTAAAACTTGTCAACTTTATACTCTGTGAAAGGAGAGGAGAAAACTAAAAGACTTCATGGGCAAAAGATATTGCCACAAAGGCCTGTAGAAACCATATCACTTCTTAATAGGAACTGAGATGGGTGATGGGTCAGGGTTTATGGTTTCTGCTTTGCAAGGAAACAAAACAAAGGTAAGGCATGTACTAAAAAAGAATGAGATAACATTACACTCTTTGGAGGGATATATCTATACGTCTGTGATCTTGGGTCTTCCAGAGCAGCTGATATAGTGCTTTGCACAAAATAGGTGCTCAATAAATGTTCTGTCTTTTCTCTTTTGTTGAATAATAGCAAAAAAAAAAAAATAGGCTATCATATGAAGACTAGTTATTAAGGAATGCTGAGTTTTTGGTTTTCTTCATCAGTCTACCCTTCATTCCACAACAAAGATCTGCTCCCCTCTACATCACTAAGAAGATTTCCTAAATGAGGAATTAATCTTAAAAGACATAGATAAATCTCCCAAGATTTCACCTTAGACAAGTACCCAATAATTGTAAGGATGAGGAAAAGCTGCTGTCAGATGGACCATGTTGATGCCAATGGTCTAATTCCTTTAAAAAATTCACTGTGAGAAGGATTAAAAATTAGAGAAGAATCATGGTACCACTGCTGCACTTTCTGTTCTCTAATCCATGATTTTTCAAAAACTCAGGTTTATGGCTGAAATGTTAAATGAACTCTCTCCATAAAAATGTGTTCTATTTTGTACTCTGACACTAAATTAATACAGATAGTTTCAAAATAGGCTAAGAGTGTTTACAACATTTTTGTAGCTGTACAAGTCCATCGAGACATAAGAAGAGCAACATATTTCTTGGACAATGATATTATAAAGCTCAACAAGCCAAAAATCACAAGGTAATTGGCAATATAGAAAAAATTTCAGAATTAGAAAAGAAATGCTTATTTTGTAATTTTAAATTATATATGTATATAGAATGAGATGAATTTAAATGAGGTGGGATAGATTGTTGCATGGTCAGAGTGATGGGGTGCCCCATAAATTTGTCTTGTCACAGACCAAAGATCAATATTTAGAGCCTGGATCCTGGTTTAGAGCCCAAGATACATGTTTGGCTTCAGTACAGAAAAGTGATACTTGGACACTTGTTAGAAACAGAATGTCTGGCTCAATAGATCAGGAGTATGACCTAATGTTACTTTTCTTATGTTGAGCTTATAAAAGAAAGAAACATTCAAATAAAAAATTTAAAGTACCAAATGGAAAGGAGTCAGCTTGCATGATCATATTGAAAAAGTTTCACTCAGAACCACCAACTCAACCAATTCTAAAATTTCTTAAAAGTTTCACATTTCCCCAGGGCTTCTGTCCACCCTTGCTCTGGGGATTGTCTGTCAATTAGCTAAGTGAATAGGACAAGAAGGGAAAATCAAACTGAAGAGTGACCTGTATGTAGGTCTCACACATTGTCCAAGTTCAACTTCTTTTAGCCCAAATTTTGATGACAGGAAAAGAAGTAGATTTGTTTCTAAAAGCACAGTGAGGTATTCTCAAAAGAAAAAAGGGGAAACTATTCTAAAGTAGAAAGTCAATGAATCCCAAAAATATGACTTTTCTTTTTTTTTCTTTCTTTCTTTTTTTTTTTTGAGTTGGAGTCTCACTCTATCGCCCAGACTGGAGTGCAGTGGCCACTCCCAGCCACCGCAGCCTCGACCTGCTGGGCTCTGGCGATCCTTCTGCCTCAGCCTTCTGAGTAGCTGGAACTACAGGTGTGTGCTACCACGCCCGGCTAATTTTTTTTTTAAATTTATTGTAGAGATGAGGTCTCGCCGAGTTGCCCAGTCGGGTCCTGAACCCAATATGATTTTTTTAAAGGGAGCTTGCCTATTTACAGATAAATAAGTAGTATCAAAAGTCTTTAGTCTGTTTGGTAATAGCTTTTGGTACATCAGCAATGAAGGGGAACAAGAAGGGAAAGCTGAGCACTTCTAATTATTCAGTAAGAAAATATTCGGACTCAAAATAGTCAAATAGGACTATATTTGATATAGCCTCAAAGGCAAGGTACTTAAATTCTTAAATTAATATAGACATAATACATATTAAAATTGAATATGACCTTTATTCAAAATATTAAAGAAAAATAGCTTCATTCTGGATTTAAGCCTTAATGTTTCACAGGCTAAGCTAAGAGATTAAAAGAGGTAAAAGTGGCTGGGTGCGCTGGCTCACGCCTATAATCCCAGCACTTTGGGAGGCTGAGGTGGGCGGATTACTTAAGCCCGGGAGTTCAAGACCAGACTCTCCAGACTCTCCATAGCGAGACCTCATCTCTAAAAAAGAAAAAAGAAGAAAATAAAAGTGAAAAATGCTCCTATGGCATGTTGACCTAGGAAGAGATAAATGACCTAAAAGAAAAACTAGCTCTTGCTCCTCCATTTGGGTAGTGGAGTGAGAGACCTAATTTCTTTCTCCCAATGGCCATCAGAAGTAGTGACAGGAAATCATAATGTTTCACAAAGTTCTTCTGGAGTAAGGAGTTTAAAAGATTTCAGCATTCAGTTTCAGCCATCATCTCAAAGGTCAAAGTATGACTAACTCACAACCAAGCCACTGGAATCTTCAGGGCTTGCTTTTGACACTTCTGTGGCTTCTTTTTTTCCCTGGGTCAAGTTGGGCACATTCAAAGTATGTTACTTGTAGCACTTCAATTCTTTAACATAAGGAGTGTGCCTGCATGTATGCACACATTTTGTATATACACTTTGGGAAGCACAAAGTAAGACCTCAAAATCAGCTTGTAAAGAAATCTCTTCACTCATTCCCCCTGCCAAACACATGTGCGGGCAAAAATACATATAGGTGTAAAGTACTGAATAGCCTTGGTTGTCTTAAACCAAAACAGTTAATCTCTGAGAGGAAGCAGTATTTATCTTAAGAAGTTAGGAACCAGGCTCGGTGTCTCAGCCTGTAATCCCACGCTTTGGGAGGCTGAGATGAGTGGATTGCCTGAGCCCGCGGGTTCGAGACCCGCCCGGGCAACTAGGTGAGACCTCATCTCTGCAATAAATCAAAAATCAGCCGGGTGTGGTTGCGCGCGCCTGTAGTTCCAGCTACTCGGAAGGCTGAGGCAGAAGGATCGCCGGAGCCCAGCAGGTCGAGGCTGTGGTGGCCGGGAGCGGCCACAGCACTCCAGTCTGGGCGACAGAGTGAGACTCCAACTCAAAAAAAAAAAAAAAAGAAGTTAGGAAGCAGTATTTATCAGGGAGAAGTTCTAAAGACATACTTTTAAGATGAACTTCATATGAATGATATTTGTTTGAAGGTGAGAAAGGAAACACCTTTTTCTTTTTTCCCTAGGGTTTTAAATTTTTCTACATACAGAAAAAAACCACTGTCTATCTCACTCAAAAAAATCAACATAAAACAAGCAAGAAAGAAAAGGAGGGAATGAGGGAGGGACGGAGGGAAGGAAGATCACATAGATTCAGATGTATAAAATATCATTTTGTAATATTAGATATGGTTTTAATTCGCTGGGATTTATAAACCTATTGAGTTTGAAAAATGTTCTATTTTATAGTATGTCTGTGATATGCCATTACTATGCAAACAATCGGTAGAGGCTCTGCTTTCCAGAATCACAAATTTTTTCTATTCTTCTGTTGTGTCACATTCACATGCATTTTTTAATGCCAGTATAAGAAAAAAGGGGAAATCCAAGATGTCTAAGATAATAGAAATCTGAAAAGAGGATTTTATTCAGGTATTTCAAAGATATAATTTTCCTGTTCTATTACTACACATTACTACTCAGTTTAGTACCATGCTAGCGTTATTTATTTTTGTTTGCTTGACTTTTATTTTGTTTATTGACTTTTATTATATTGTCTCTATATGTGCATTTATTCTTGTCCTGCCTACATTGTGAGCAGAGGCACCATCCTCCTCTCTTCCTTTATCCCTCATAGATTACAGCATGGTATTGGTATACAGCATATGCCTAATAAATACTTGTTAATGGCATAATAACAGAATTGGTGCCACAGGATGAAACTTGAACTGATCCTGATCACCCCTCCCACCCATCCATCCATCTTCTTTGCTATCCTTCCATAAAGTACTATATTTACTATGGGTTTATTATGCATTTTGAAGTTATAGTAGTATAAAAATTAGTATAAGTCACAGTTCTTCCCTTCAAAATCTTACAGTTTAATCATGGAAATAATGTTATATGAGAAGCTGCCAAGTAAGATTTAGTGTCTTCATAGATGGTAAAGATAATAGGTATTATAAATTCAGAGAAGGGAGCATTACTGGGGTTTAATTGGTGAAAAAAGATTTCTTGGAAGAGAAGCTATATGAAATGTGCGCTGACCAATAATATCTGCTGCATAATGTCCTTGCAAATACTAAGTGGACTAGAGAATTTGGAGGCTTAACACAGTGTCTTAAACATAGTAAGCAGCCAAAAAATTGCATATATGATGATAATGATTATGATGAGAATAAAATGAGAAGAAAGGATTGGATAGATGGAAAGGCTGACAATTTTCAGGTAGAAAGCATTTGAACAAACAGTAGATTTTAAGATAAGTATGACATGATAAGAACTGCTAAGTTAAAGCCCTTATGCATATTGGAATAGGCAACCAATTCTTGATTATAACTCCAAAAGTATATGCCATAAAAGATAAGATGGACAAGTAGTATATCATCAATCTGAAAAGCTTTTGCACAGCAAAAGAAACCAAGAGAACAGAGGGACAACCCACAGAATGGGGAAAAATAATTGTTAGACGTACATCTGACAAAGCCCTAACATAAAACTCATGGAATTTCAAAAATGTTCTACAAGGATCTACAAGGAACTCTAATGAGTGGAAAGGAAAAAAAAACAAACAAACAGCTCTATTAAAAAAGTGGGCAAAAGACATGAATAGACACTTCTCAAAAGAAGACATATGAAGAGACACATGGAAAAATGCTCAGCCTCACTAATTATCAGAGAAATGCAAATCAAAACCACATTGAGAAACCACCTAACTCTAGTAGGAATGGCCATCATTAATAAATAAAAAAAACAACAGATGCTGGTGAGGGTGCAGCGAAAAGGGAATGCTTCTATACCGTTGGTATGAGTGCAAACTAATTCAACCTCTATGGAAAACAGTGTGGTGATTTTTAAAAGAACTAGAAATTGACCTTCCTTATGATCCAGCAGTTCCCCTCTGGGAATTATACCCAGAGGAACTAAAATCATTCTACAAAAAAGATACCTGTACATTCATGTTAATTGCAGCACTACTCACAATAGCAAAAGCATGGAACCAATCTTGCCGCCCATTGAAAGAGGACTGGATAAAGAAAATGTGGTATATATACATGATGGAGTATGATGCAACCATAACGAAGGACAAAATTATGAATTTTACAGCAAATTGGATGGATTTAGAGTTCATCATACTCAGTGATCTATCATAGAAACAAAGAACTGAATACCACATGCTCTCACTCATAAGTGGGTCCTGAAAATTTATCACAATACTACAACAGAGGGACTGGCAGTAGTGAGACGCTGCTGGGAGAGGGGGGAGTATAACATCACTAAGGGCACCTGATTCAGGAGAAATGAGGAGAAGTGAGGACCAGTTGGAGGCCCCAACTTCACCTGCATGTATACTAATTATGTATCTAATTCTGACTTGCACTCAACATCTTTATAATAAAATAAAGTTTAAAAAATAGATGATCCATTATGAGGAATCAAAATAACAGACAGGAGGGTTCATTTCAAGATTAAGAGTAGTGCAGCAATAAACATGCTTGCGCAGGTGTCTTTTTGGTACAGTGGGAATATTCCTCTGGATATCTTCCCAGGAGAGGGTTAAAAAAAAAAGATTAAGGAGACACTGAGTGTCAGGCTGATGAATTAGGAACTGTTTTTTATGTCCAGGCACAGTGGCTTAAACCTGTAATCTCAGCACTTTCTCATCGGAGGCCGATGTGAGAGAATTGCTTGAGCCCAGGAGTTTGAGACCAGCCTAGGCAACATAGTAAGACCTTGTCTCTACAAAAGATTAAAAAACTTAGCCAGACATGGTGGCAGATGCCTATAGTCCCAGCTACTTGGGAGGCTGAGACGGAAGGATCGATAAAGTCCAGGAGTTTGAGGCTGTGGTGAGCTATGACTGTGCCACTGTACTCCAACCTGGGTGACAGAATGAGACTCTGACTCAAAAAGAAAAAAGGCTGAGTATTGTTTTCATGTGTATGTTCACTGCTTGTATGTCACCTTTTGAGAATTGTTTGCTCTTATCTTTTGCCCACTTTTTAATGGGTTGTTTGCTTGTTTTTATCTTTTCCTTTGAGTTCCTTGTAGATCCTGGATGTTAGGCCTTTGCAGATACACAATTTGCAAATATTTTTTCCCATTCTGTGTGTTGTCTCTTTACTCTTTTGATGGTCTCTTTTGCTGTGCAAAAGCTTTTAAGTTTAATGAAGTCCCACCTGTCTATATTGGCTTTTGTAGCTTTTGCTTTTGAGGACTTGGTCATAAATTAACTTCCTACACATGCATGCATATTGTTGCACTATTCACAATAGCAATATCATGAAAACAACCATACTATCAATTGAAAGTGGATTGGATTGCTTCCTACATCTTTAATATAAAATTAATTAAAAATTTAAAAAAAGTGGATTGGATAAAGAAAATGTGGCATATATACACAATGGGGGCATTATGCAGCTTACAAAGAGAAATACAATCATGGCCTTTGCAACAAATTGGATGCAGTTGGAGCCCATCATACTAAGTGAACTATCAAAGAAGCAAAGTACTGAATACTTCATGTTCTTATTCAGAAGTGGGTTCTGAGCACTAGTCTCATTAGCACAAGGATAGGATTGGCAGTCACTGGGCACTACTAGGGGAGGGAGGGAGGGAGAGAAGAGTGTGAGGGGCACATGGCAACACAAATGGTAGCTAGTCTACTACCAGGTAAGTGAGGCCCAGTTAGAAGCCCAAACTTTACCTGCATGCAGCCTACTTATGTAGTAAATCCTCACTTTTACCTCACAACTCTATAATAAAAAAAAAATTTTTTTTAATTGTAATTACTTTTTTAGAGGCAGTGAGGAGCCAATGGCATTTGGTGGGTAATCAAATGCATTTGTAGATCCTTTCTCCAAGACAGGCATATCATGTACCAACATTTCACGCAACATAGCCCAGTACAAGGAAAAATTCAGAAAACAAATGATAATTTTTGCTTAAAGTTGCCTATGAAGTAGACTTACAATTTCTTTTTCTACCTCCAGACTCTCACCCCCTGCCTTAAAATAACTGAACCAAATGGTCATTTTGGCATAGACACAGCAAATCTGGCTCTAAAGACATATACTCAGTGAAGGCTAAGTGAAAAGATTATGGATTATGCTGAAATTATCATTGTATGAGATCACATTCTCTTATATTATATTACATCTTGAAATTATTAAATAATAATTAGCTTTTAAATTGGCCTAAAACATTCAATGTGCTAAATGTTGTGCAAAGCCTGCACGTGCTCTCAGGAGGTCTTTGCAGGACAGAAAACATATAGCTGAAAAGAGAGAATTAACAAAAGGAGGAAAAAGAGTTAGAAAAGAGAGGAAGAACAATGAGACAGAGTCACAGTTTTCAAAAATCCATGGGAATAGAAAACTCACATAATAAATTTCCTTGACTAGTTATAACTGAGAAATTGAAACTTCATTAAGTGGATATATAATGCACAAAGTTTGTTGGAAAATGAGCACCTTAGGGGACATGGTGCACATAATGTATAAAGATACATATTTTATTGAATCACAGAACTAAGAAGAATCTTGAGATATCATTCTGTCCATTTCTCTGGTCTTTAGGAAAACCCCTGCCTCAACTATCTCACTCAAGAGAGACTCTATCCTGTTTGAAACCAACATGTAAAACGGCACAGATGAAATTTTGTAATCTCTAAAGGAATGTATTCTGGTGTTTGATGAGCTTCACTGCCAGTAAATTCTTCCTTAAACTTATCTCTCTATAGTGTCATTTCCTCTGTCTCCACCCTCTGTGCAGATGGGGAGCATCTGGTCCTAATGATTGCCCTTCAGGTCCTAGAAGACCATTACTAAGACACCTCTTAGCCAGCTCTTCTGTGGGCTGAACAATCTCAATTCTCCTAGGTCTTCTTCTCTTCAGCTGATTTTCCTGCTGTTTATCATCTCTTTCTGGGATAGGTTTATAATAAGAAAAACAATACTGCTGTCTTTCATGCCAAACAGTCATACAATTAAAGCTCTAACTTTTAAAAAGAGCATATATCTGCCTAGGCTCTTAAGGCAAAGAATATTCTAAAAACCAGCCTTTTTTCCTCTTCTCAATGACAAACACCAGTGGAAAATCTTACTTAACCTAAAAAACAGTATTTATCTAAGGAGTTGAACTGTGCAGAATAATTATTTCTGGTGTGGACAGAAATCAACCACTTTATCCCCTGTCTTCATGGGTAAATTGTGTAGTTATATAAAGGGAGAAATTACTCAAAGTGCTACTATCATAGTCAGTTTTACCAGCTCACATAGCCTCAGGAAAAGGTTATGTTCCTGAACTCTGAACCCACCTTTATAGTTCTCCTCAGGAACTCAAAAACCTCCTTGTATTGATAAAGGACTTTGGCAAAGTCTCAGGGTATAAAATAAATGTGCAAAAGACAGTTGCATTTCTATTCACCAATATAAACAAACAGAAACCCAAATAAAAAGCACAATTTCATTCACAACAGCCACACTCACAAAAAATGAAATACCTCCACATCTTTCTAACCAGAGACATGAAACACTTCTGCAATGAAAACTGCAAAATGCCGCTCAAAGAAATCAAAGATGATACAAACGAATGGAAAAACATTCCATGCTCATGAATAATTGTTAGATTACCCAAGGTAATCTACAGATTTAACACAATACCCATTAACTTGCCAGCAGCATTCTTCTCAGACCTGAAAATGACAACACAGGAATTCATATGGAAACATAAATGATCACAAATAGACAAAATAATCCTCAGCAAAAAAAGTGGGAGGTATCATATGCCCAGATTTTAACATTTATTATAAAGCTACAATAATCAAAACAGCCTGGTATTGGTACAAGAACAGGCATATAGACCAGTGGAACAGGATAGAGATTCCAGAAGCAAAACCCCAATTTCTTAACCAACTCATCTTTGACAAAGCCTCCACCACCAACCACTAGGGAGAGGAGAACCTATTGCAAATGGTGTTTGGAAAACTGGTTGACTACATGCAGAATATTAAAAAAAGACCCTACCTCTCACCGTACACAAAAATCAACTCTAAATGAATCAAAGACCTAAACATAAAATCTCAAACTATAAGAACCTTAGAAGATGCAGAAGACACCCTTATGAAAATTGGAACTGGAAACCAATTCCTGAATAAAACCCCAAGTGCCCATGCCATAAGAGTTAAGATAGACAAGCGGGACCTCATCAAACTGACAAACTTCTGCAAAGCCAAAAAAACCATCAAGATACTGGGGACACAGTTCACAGACTGGGGAACAGTATTTGCCAACTGTACATCTCACAAAGGCCTACCACCTAGGATCTACAAGGAACTCAAGAGTGACAAAAAGAAAAAAACAAACAGCCTCATTACAAAGTGGGCAAAAGACATGAATAGACACTTCTCAAAAGAAGACACACAAGCAGGCAACAAATGCTGAGCCTCACTAGTCATCAAAGAAATGTGAATTAAAACCACACTGAGATACCATCTAACTCCAGTCAAGATGGCCATCATCAATAACTCAAAAAGCAACAGATACTGCAGAGGATGTGGGGAAAAGGGAACGCTTCTACACCCTTGATGGGAATATAAAATAGTACAACGTCTGTGGAAAACAGTCTGGGGATTCCTAAAAGATCTAAAAATTGACCTTCCATACAATCCCACAGTCCCCCTACTGGGAATATACCCAGAGGAACTCAAATCACTTTATGAAAAAGATACCTGCACACACATGTTTATTGCAGCATTGTTCACAATAGCAAAAGCATGGGACCAAGCATGCTGCCCATCGAAAGAGAACTGGTTAAAAAAAATGTGGTACATATATACAATGGAATAATACACAGCCATAAAGAAAGACAAAATTATGAACTTAACAGCAACTTGGATGGACTTAGAGTCTATAATACTGAGTGATCTATCACAGACACAAAGAACTGATTATCACATGCTCTCACTCATAAGCGAATCTTGAACAATTATCATAATATTATAAAAAAAGATTTGGCAGTAGTGGGAAACTGATGGATGGGGTAGGGGGGAGAAGTGGGGTTGGCAGTAATGGGATTCTGCTGGGGGGGTACACCTCATCAACAAGGGTCCCTGCATAATGAACATTTGTATACTTAACCCTGAACTGTACCCTACATCTTTAAAATAAAATAAAATAAAACAATACAAGGACAAATCCCAGGCCTTCAAATGATAATGTGACACTTTTCTGACGCTTAAGAGGCAAAGACTGTTACTGGGTTCAGAAAGTCATAACCAAATCAGGGTAAAATGGTATCTTTCTTTAAGTAAGGAAGTGTAGTATTATTATTTCTATAAAGAGAATATTTGGGAAAACATCATATTTTTGAAAAAATAGCAAGCATTTTCCCTAAGTCCCACCAGTTTTGATTTGTTAAAAATTTTGAAGAATATGAGTCCCAGGAACACTGGTCACAAACAAACAGACAAAACCACATAAGCAACTTTAGTCTTAACCTCTAGCAGAGTAATAGCTGGAACTCAACCACCTTGTGAAAGTGCCATTGCCCCCATCACCATGAGAGTGTGTCTTCAAGTGTCCCTATAAACCAATGGCTCACACCTAGGGACAATTCTGCACCCCTCCCCACCCACCCCAGGAATACTTGGCAATGTCTCAAGTTGTTTTTGACTGGAATAATCGGGGATGGTGGTATTATTAGCACTTAGTAGTTGAAGGCTAGTGATGCTGCTAAACAGCCTATAGTGCACAAGATGCCCCTGCCACTGACAATAAAGAGTTATCTCACCTAAAACTTCAGCAGTGCCAAGGTTAAGATATCCTGGCCTACCCTAAAGAGTGCCCCTGACCGTTATTACTATCTATGGGAGGACAGATCTTGTCATAGTCTGCCTTATTCGGAATGTTCTCTTTTACCAACGTGCTGCATGCTTGACCTGGCTACCTCTCTCCTCTTCACTTTCTGAAGAATGGGAGAATCTGAGAGGACTCAAGATAATTTTCCCTCCTCCTTGGGAAGACAGTACCCCAATAAGCCAACTATTTTTATGGGAAATTTCAGAGAAACCATATGGCCTTTCCCTTATGAGATGATAGAATTGCACTTCTATAGTTCATAGAGGGCCACACTACTTTTCTTGAACATTTCCATTTCTACTTTTAAGGCATATTTCCTACACTTCCCAGGTGTGGTCTCTGCTTCTCTGTAGCTTCTGTATGCACTCAGCTCAAGTATTTATTGAGAAGTTACCTACATTGTGGATTTAAGCCTGGCTAGTACATTTTCAAGTTTGTCATGACAGTTATTTGGTATTGGAAACAACATGTGTCATTCTGGTTAATCAAAAACTCTGATTAACCAGAGTCATTGGAAATACCATAACAGAATCACTGATGGTTTTTATCAAGGAGCTGGAAAGAAACCAAATACACTAAACTCTAAAACTATAGTGAACATCATTTAATATGTACTTGACAATTTAAATGGCTCATTAGGATCTTTCATTGCTTTAGGGTCATTGCTAGCAGCCTTTTTCTCTTTGTCTCGTTTTGCTTGACTGACACTGGGTGGAAGAATCAGTTCAATTAAAGAATTCTGGAAACAGAATTGGGTCCTAAGTGAATATTATTGAGATAGAAGTGACCACGTTGTGGAAATCTGTTGCCTAAATCTTGACAAATTTATTTTTATATAGAAGCATAGCAAACATAAAAAGCAAAGAGCTAAAAATGATATGGTACCCTCAGTTGTATACTAGATGTAACACACAGTTATAATTTCCTACTATCATCTACTATTAACTCCAAAAATGGTACTTCAGCAATCTGAAATGCTTTAACCCTGTCATTAATAGCCTACTGACTCTTCACCCACTGCTGCCACTAGGTTCACTGTACTCTGATCTGCCTTCGGCCTAGGGCTCTGAGACCACCATGGCACTTGGGGTTTGATGCACTGGTAACCTAGACTCATTATTCCTACCTTCACCCTTTTGGTGGCTTCACAGGAATTCTCTATACTCAGGTAAATTCATGAAATTGATCAGCTTGCCTGTGCCTTTTGCCAAAGGAGAATCACAGTTTTGTTTTGTTGCCTTGGAAAACAGAATACAATAAATAAAATACTCAGTGCCAAGTACAATAAATATTTAAGGGCTTCTTCCTCGCACAGAAAACTCTACAATGAATAGAGATGGCAACCCTGAGGGAATCAGAATTCACCCTTCCCTTATTTTTTTTTCTTATAGAGAATCCCTATAGTATTACAAGCCTAGTGAAGTTATTGAGGATACATAAATATAGTCATTTCATTATTAATTTACATTTTAGAACTCAAAATTCACTTTCTTGCTCTCCATTTCTTTCTTTCTTTATATTTTTAAAAAAGTCTTATCTTCCATCATCCTGAGAGACTCTAAAAAAGCAATCTGGATGCATTCCTAGCATGTTAAGCCACAGACAGTGTCCAGGAGCCCACACCACTCTATCAATATTTTCTACTGCTCATTATTTCTACCACAAAAGAACAAAATAAATAATTCTGAGCACCAGAAAAATTCCTGAATTCTATTTGCATATTATCTGTTTTTTCCTAATCAGAAAGTACTGTTATTCATTTCAAAAACTGCTTCATAAGAACTGCCATTGTAGGAAAGTTATTTTATCATTAATATGAAAATATGTATCAAAGGTTTACCATGCTATAGTTTGTCTTCATTTTTTTTAACATATTTTTTATTTTAAAATTGTGGGGTACAGTTAAGGGTTAGGTATACAAATATGCATTGTGCAGGTACCCTTTTTGATGAGGCCCCCCCGTCCCCAGAGAGGTATTGACTACTGTCAATCCCAACTCTCTTCCCATCCCTGCCCCTCATAGTTTCCCGCCACTGTCAATCCTTTTCTTATAGTATTACAATAGTTTTTCAAGGTTCACTTATGAGTGAGAACATGTGATACTCAGATCTTTGTTTCTGTGAGATATCACTCAATATTTCATACAGAAGTTCAATTTTTAGAACTTTTAGGAATCGCCACACTGATTTCCACAGAGGCTGCACTAGTTTACACTCCTACCAACAGTGTAGAAGTGTTCCTTTTACACCACATCCTCTCCAGCACCTGTTACTTTTTGAGTTATCGATAATGGCCATTCTGACTGGAGTTAGGTGGTATCTCAGTGTAGGCGGTATCTCAGTTTAATTTGCATCTCCTTAATGACTAGTGAGGTTGAATATTCTTCATGTATCTGTTGGTCACTCGTATGTCTTCTTTTGAGAAGTATCTGTTCATATCTTTTGCCCACTTTGTCATGGGGTTGTTTGTTTGTTTGTTTGTTTGTTTTCAGCATGTTTGAGTTCCTTGTAGATCCTAGATGTTAGGTCTTTGTCAGCCAGTTTTCCCAGCATCATTTACTGAATAGGTTCTCCTCTCCCCAGTGGTGGGTGGTGGAGGCTTTGTTGAAGATGAGTTGGTTGAGAAATTTGAGTTTTGATTCTGGAATCTTGATTCTATTCCATTGGTCTATATGCCTGTTCTTGTACCAATACCAGGCTTTTTTAGTTTTGTAACTTTATAGTAAAGTTTAAAGTCTGGTATTGTGATACCTCCTGCTTTATTTTTTTTCCTGAGGATTGTTCTAGTTATTCTTAGTTGCTTGTGTTTCCATATGTACTCCTGTATTGTTTTTTCTAGATCTGAGATGAATGTTGCTGGTAATTTGATGGGTATTGCATTAAATCTGTAGATTGCCTTAGGTAAGATGGACATCTTCACAATGTTGATTCTCCCAATCCATGAGCATGGGATATTTTTCCACTTGCTTGTGCCATCTTTGATTTCTTTGAGTAGTGTTTTGTAGTTTTCATTGTAAAGGTCTTTCACATCTCTGGTTAGGAAGATGCCAAGGTATTTCATTTTTTTGTGGCTATTGTGAATGGAATTGTGCTTTTCATTTGGATTTCTGTTTGTTTATTATTGATGTAAAGAAATGCAATTGTCTTTTGCACATTTATTTTATACCCTGAGACTTTGCCAAAGTCCTTCATCAGTGCAAGGAGGCTTTTGACAGATGCTCTTGGGGTTTCAAGGTACACAATCATGTCATCTGCAAAGAGAGATAGCTTGACTTCCTCTTTTCCTATTTGGATATCCCTGATTGCCTTCTCTTTTCTGATTGCTCTAGTCAGGAATTCCAATATTATATTGAACAGGAGGGGTGAGAATGGGCATCCTTGTCTTGTTCCCGTTTTCAGGGGAAATGATTCCAATTTTTGTGTGTTTCGGAGTATGCTGGCTGTGGGTTTCTCATAGATGGCTTTTACTATTTTGAGGTATGTTCCATGTACGCCTAGATGTTTGAGGGTTTTTATCAAGGAGGGGTGCTGGATTTTATCAAAAGCTTTTTCTGCATCTAATGATATAATCATGTGGTTTTTGCTTTGACATCTGTTGATGTATTTAATTACATTTATGGTCTTGCGAATGTTGAACCAGCCTTGCGTCCCAGGGATGAAGCCTACTTGGTCATGATGGATGATTTTTGAGATGTGTTGTTGAATCTGATTTGCTAGGATCTTGTTGAGAATTTTAGCAACTATGTTCATCAATGTTATTGGCCTGTAGTTCTCTTTCTTTGTTGGGTCTTTACCTGGCTTGGGTATCAATGTGCTGTTGGCTTCATAAAGTGATTTGGGGAGAATTCCATCTTTCTCATCTGCCTGGAATACTTTCAGTGGGATTTGTATTAACTCCTCCTTAGATGTCTTATAGAATTCTGCTGGAAAGCCATCTGGTTCAGGGCTTTTTTTTTTTTTTTTTTTTTGTAGGTAGTTCTCTTATTACATGGCCAATTTCCTTGATTGTTATTGGTCTATTTAGGGTCTCAAATTTCTTCTTGTTTCAACCTAGGCAGGTTGTGTGATGTCAGAAAGTCCTCCATTTTCTTATGGTTTTGAAGTTTGTTTCCATACAAGTGTACATAGTAGTCTCTAATGATCTTTTGTATTTCTTCAGGGTCAGATGTGACTTCATCTTTTGTGTTTCTGATTGTGTTTATTTGAGCTTTTTCTCTTTTTTTTTTCTTGGACAGTCTAGCTAGGGGACCATCAATCTTGTTTATCCTTTCAAAGAACAAGCCTTTGTTTCATAGATTTTTTTGTTTTATCTTTTTGTCTTCTATGTCCCAGATTTCGGCTTTTATTTTGGTGATCTAAATTCTTCTGCCGAAGTTATGGTTATGGTGTTCTTGCTTTTCCAGCTTCCTTAGGTGACTTGTTAGGCTGTTGATTTGTGATCCTTCCATTTTCTTCATGTGCATTTGTAGAGATATGAATTCCCCTCTTACTACAGTTTTCATGGCATCCCAGAGATTTTGGTAAGATGTTTCTTCATTTTCATTTGTTTCCAGGTATCTTTTAATCTCTATTTTTATTTCATCATTGACCCAAGAGTTGTTTAGCATCATGCTATTTAGTGTCCATGTCTTTGTGGGTTTGGGGTAAGTTTGTTGGTGTTCATGTTTATTTTTGTTCCACTGTGGTCTGAGAAGGTGCATGGCAAAATTTCGATCTTATTCAATTTGCTTATGCTTGATTTATGGCCAAGTATGTGGATGATCTTAGAGTATGTTAAATGCAGTGATGAGTAGAATGTATATTCTGTGGTCGTTGGATGGAGTGTTCTGTAGGTATCAATTAAGTCCATTTGGTCAAGAGTCACATTGAGATTCTGGATTTCGTTGCTGATTTTTTGTCCTGATGATCTGTCTAGGATTGTGAGTGGGGCATTGAAGTCCCCAGCTATGATAGTGTTAGAGTCAATATCTTTTTTGAGTTTACTTAGAAGCTGCTTTATGAAAGTTGGTGCTCCTCTGTTGGGTGCATATATATTTAGGATAGATATTTCTTGTTGATGGATTGAATCTTTATCATTATGCAGTGACTTTCTGTATCTTTTAAAATTTTTGATAGCTTAAAGGGTATTTTGTTTGAGATTAAGATCGTGACTCCTCCTCTCTTTTTTGTTTCATCTGCCTGAAAATTTGTTTCCCATCCTCTTACTTTGAGACTGTGAGTGTCCTTTCTAGTGAGATGAGTCTCTTGGAGGCAATAAATTGTTGCCTGGTGATATTTTATCCATTTTGCCATTCTATGTCTTTTCAGTGGTGCATTTAGTCCATTCATATTCAGGCTAATTATTGAAATGTGAAAGTTGATTCCTATCTTAAGGTTCTTATAGAATTGTTGTTGTTGTTCCTGTTTGGTTATTGTCTTTCTTTTGGTTTTGGGCTTGGTTCATGTGTGTTTTTAATCTTTTTCCTGTACTCCTCTGAAGAACATTGTTGTTCTTTTTTCCTTTTCTGCTGTGTTTAATACTTTCTTAAGTGTTTCTTGTAGAGGTAGTATGGTCGGAGTATAAGTTCTTAGGAATTGGATATCTGGGAAAGATTTTAATTCTCCCTCACTGATGAAGCTTAGCTTGACTGGGTAGGTTATTCTTGGTTGAAATTGTTTACATTTTAGAACTTTGAAGATAGGGCTCCACACTCTCCTAACTTGAAGGGTTTCTGTAGATAAATCTGCTGCTATTCTAATTGGGCTTCCATGGTAGGTAATGTGACCTTTTTCTCTTGCTGCCTTTAGGATTTTTTTCTTTTATACACACTTTGTTTAGACGAATTATTATGTGTCTGGGAGTTAGTCTTCTCATGTGTTGTATTGCAGGGGTTCTCTGAATCTCTTGTGTTTGAATTTTCACATCACTGATGAGATGAAGAAAGTTTTCTTGAATAATCTCATGGAATTTTTGTTCCAGAGTGGACTCTGTCTCTCTTTCTGCCTCAGGAAGTCCAATTACTCTTAGGTTCAGTCTCTTGAAGTAATCACTCATCTCTTGAAGGTTTTTTTTTTCTGTCTTTTTAAGCTACTTTTCTGTTTTTGACAGTTTGGGTTAGTTCTATATTTTGGTCCTCGAGTTTTGAGATTCTTTCTTCTGCTTGGCTAATTCTGCTTTCCATGCTTATCAGTTTGTTATTTATTTCATTCACAGTATTCTTTACTACTGTTATCTCAGTTATCAACTCCTTCCTAGTTTCTTCTTATCTCTCCTCAATTCTTTTTAATGTCTCCATTAATGTCTTGATACCTAGATTTGTAGTTTGAGACCAGTCATTCTCGGGGATCTTCATTGTTTGTATTCTGAAGTGAGTTTTCTCAGTGTCTGAACTCCCAGGGGGTCTGTGAGAGACCTATCTTCTTCTTTTGGTTTTTCTTCATTTGTGCAGATTTCTCCCTCCCCCTTTCCCTCCCCTTCTTTAATTCTATTTTTAAGGGAATGTGGGGTTGTTTTACTTCTTTTTGTTCAATCTCCTGTTCTTCCTTATGAGCATCCTCTCGCTTTGTTCACTTTTGTGATTGAACTGTAGGTTGGGGCTATACTTTTTGCAGTTTTGAGATTTAATTGAGGGGTAAGCTGTGATTCAGAATCTATCTGCAGATCCCAGTATCCACCAACAGGTGTATGGGCACACTGGAACCCACTTCCCACTGCCTTACAATCTGCAGTGGGGTTTAGGTTTGCCCCCTTATCATTGTTTTTACCAATAACACTACAAGGTTGTATTATGAACTACATTATATAAATATGGCAACAGGGTCAGATAACTTAAGTACAAATTGTATGCTCTTTTTTATATAAATACTATGCCATGGCTATTGAATCATTGGACTGTTCATCAGATCTAACTTTTGACCAAGCCACATTGGCAAGTCAGCTAGCAGATGCCATGGCAAGATCAGACAGACTTATTGAGGGCTAAAGGACTTGTGAGGGAAAATGGGGAGTGAGATGAAAAAGAATGGGAGAGTCAATAGACTGTGATAACATTGTAACTGTTGAGGAGAGAGGAAGAAAGGAGGGTTAGTTAATAAGAGTCTTAACCTGCAGAGCAACTCTAAGAAAATTTCAGCAAAGCTAATGGGGAGTCCAAGAGTGAAAGTCATTCATCAGTGGAGTCCTGCATCTCCCAGGAACGGGTCTGCCCTAGTGTCCTTACCAGGCTCAGTCATTGACTGGGAGCGGCCTGTGAGAACTGTGGCCCTTCATGCAGTGGAAGATTCAGAGTTCAGCAGATCGGGCTGTCAGTCAATTACACGCCTCACAGTGGGAGAACTGAGAGGTGGATTTTCATTGCTGTCAGGGGGATAAAGGCTGGGCTAGATTCAAGGGTCAACTCAAGGCTTTTGACTTAGTTAGGAAAATCCACTTACCCATATTGTAGTACTAACCAAACTTTTATAAAGGTGTGAGTTTTCTCTTACTTGTTTTTCTATCTTTCATTGTGCCTGATCAGGTATAAATTAGGTACTTAGTGATCAATATTTACTCAACATGACTTGACCTGCAGCAGTTTGCCAACCCACAATGTAATAAAAATGATTTGATGACACTTTGCACAAGTGGGATGATAATTTCCTTAAGTGGCTCCTAAAATGGCTATGCTTTAAAAAGCAAAGACAAAAAATACAGTTAATTACTATTACAATCATTAAGAATAAGAACAGTAATTATAATCCTTTTTCTCTCCTAATCCAGCCCCTATTCACAGAATGAAAATCTTGAGGGTTTGAACTATTGAACAAAGCCACACAAAATCACTAAAAAAATCAACGAACACAAACTCAGGCAAACATACACATATGTACACATGCTTACCCTTCCCCATATTTCTGTGATATAATTTCAACTTCATATAGTACAGTCATGTCTTCAATCTGGAGTGCAAAACAGCTCTAAATACACAAAAGATCTTCCTTCAACCTCAGGCTCACCATTTTTTAAAAAGGAAAGCTTAGAAAGGCTCCTGGGTACCAGTGTGGGGTCAGATCCATGTCATGGATAGGCTAGAAAAGAAAACTGGATTGAGAGAGAAATAAGATGTCTGCGAGAGTTGAAGTAAAGAAAGGCAAGGGAAAAACACAGAGGAGAGGAAAGGAGAATAAAACTGAACTTATGATGAGGATAATACTGCATTTGCAATAATTATCTTGGGGTAATGGAGCAGGCCAAGGTCACAGATAATCCATGTCTATGACTGCAAACATAAGAGCTCAGATATTTGAGCAATTAATATGATAAACACCAACCACAATATTAGTAATAATGTGTTGAATACTCATTGTGTGCCAGGTGCTGTGTGAAGCACTTTACCTGAGATACCTCAAAATTACTTTAATTAAACTGTGTGAAGTAGCTACTAATATACCCATTTTCTGGTGAAGCAACTAAACCTTCAAAGATATCAACTACCTTGAGGAAGGACACACAACTAATAAATGGCAGAACTCAAATGGGAACCCACTTCTGTTGGATGTATTTCTCTTCTATGCTATTTTGTTTTTATACCTACAAAGACTATTTATATTACTTATTTGCATATATTGTCTGAGCACATTGCATTTAAGATTTTGGGTCTGCAGTTAATATTAAAATTGGCTCCTGCTATCAGAGACCACAGATTGTACCATTTGATTAGAGAAAATACACTCAAATTCTTGAAACAAATGCACGAAAGCAATCCAGTAATCAAAATATAACAAAATGTATTAGGAGAAGGAAATTGTTATGGCAGGTTGGAGACTGGGATCGGTCCATTAGACAAAGCTTCCTATAGATGTGGCAACCTGGAGTTATGCAATCAAAGAGGAAAGAAAATACAGAATGATTGGATGTTTAGGACAGAAATTTGCTATCATGTCATGAGAATAAATGATGCAGGACTTGCTGCATGGCTGCCTGGAAAAAGAGTGCTGAAATCTCAGACATCAAGCCTGATAACGTGTTTCAGAAACAAACCTGATAACGTGTGATGGAAAAACTTGCTTGAATATATACTGTTGCACCGTAAGACAACACTGTCAATATGAGCCAGACAAGCCATCATCAGAAAGTGTTACCACTGGGTGGGATTAAATCACCAGCACAAATGGCATCCTCTTGATGAGTTTCAGCTGAGATGCCAAGTGCTGACTGGGCATGAAAGGTGGCAGATGGACAGTGCCAACATGAGCTTGCCCAGCTGCTGACACTGTAAAACTTTGTCCAGGTGTGAAAATTTTTCTATGTCAAAGTAGGTAACATTCTAGGACTATCAGCCTGAATCCAATTTTCCTGTGAAGCAGCAAAGAGCCAGAAGCATGACTCAAAAAGAGCACTCATTTGACTTGTTTTCTATCAGCCTATTTCTGTCCCTGTCCCTGGTCCTTTAAATGGATCTGGATCATCTCTGTAAAATGTTAAAGACTGCATGAAAAAGCCTAAATGCAGACAACAGAATTCAGCCTCAGGTCTTTGCTCTTCTACTTGCTCATTTCAACCAGATCTTTTTTTCTGACTCAGACCAGAATGACTCTAAGTTTTGGCCGCTAATGCTTGCCTTAGGCACTCTTTTCTTTGACAATCCATTTAGACTTATTACTCTGGTTTATTTACCTCAGCTCTCTGTATACAGTTTTCAACTTTCAACTTTGTACATACCATCAGCATCACAAACACCTACAGCTGTAGGCAACAGACACCCACCCCAACCCTGGTCCACACTAGTTATGCCAGCTTACTTGGAATCCTTGCCAAGTTAGGAGATGGGACACCTGGTCTAGAGAAATATTTCTCCATTAGAAAGTCAGTTTGAAAGATACAAAAGTTGTTTTTGGTTGCATGCTCAGGCTTTTAAAGGCTCAAAGGGCAATTCTGTAGGACAGAACCTTGTCAGTCAAGATAATTAATTCTAAGACTTGAAAGGGGTCTATGTTTTGAGTAGAGTAGGTGATGGCAACATGCCCACAGAAGCAGTGGTAATATAGGAAGAATAAAACTAGCTTAGGTGTCAGGAGATCTAAATTCCAGCCATAGTCAGCTACAAATACTTGTGTGAGCTCGAGTCACTTGTCCCTTCTCTGGGCCTCAGTTTTCTTATCTATAAGAGGATATTGGGTTAAATTACCTTCTGGGGTCAATTACATCTCTTATCTTTTAGGGCTGATTGCTTAACAGGCAGTCACAAATGAAGAGGGTAGAAATGACTCTCTGTGAATGCCCTGAAGCCTGATTGCCAAAAAGACAGTCTTATTGGGAAATCAGAGCAATACATTGTAAAGCTGAGTGAGAAAGATCAGGAATTGAATGTTGGTTGTGTATTTTGGGTCTAAAGGAGGGAAGTGCAGATAGTGAGTAGTAATTCATTTGAAGCAAAGACTTCTGGTAGATTAAAAGTCCAAAAGTAGAGTTGTTAAGTAACTAAAGAATATGTGTGTATATGTACCACATTCTCCTTATCCAGTCCAGTTTCAAAGGGCAACATGGTTGGTTCCATGTTTTTGCTATTGTGAGCAGAGTTGCAACAAACATACGTGTGCAGGTATCTTTTTTATAGAAAGATTTGAGTTTCTCTGGGTATATTCCCAATCGGGGAATTGCTAGGTCATATGGAAGGTCAATTTCCAGTTCTTTCAGAAATCACCACACTGTCTTCCAAAGAGGTTGCACTAGTTTGCATTCCCACCAGCAGTGCAGAAGCATCCCTTCTCCCCCAAATCCTCACCAGCATCTGTTACTGTTTGTTTTATTAATGGTGGCCATTCTAACTGGGGTTAGGTGGTATCTCAACATGGTTTTGATTTGTATTTCTCTGGTGATGAGTGAAGCTGAGCACTTTTTCATGTATCTGTTGGCTGCCCATGTATATATACACAATGGAATATTATGCAGTCATAAAGAACAAATAATATGGACTTCACAGCAACTTGGATGGATTTGGAGTTGATAATACTCAGTGATCTATCACAGAAACAAAGAACAGAGTACCATATGTTCTCACTCATAAGTGGATCTTGAACAATTATAATATTATAAGAAAGTGTTTGGCAATAATGGGAAACTGTCAGGGGAGGGGGGGTGGGATTGGCAGCCGAGGGAAACTGCTAGGGGAAGGAGGGGCATATCTCATCAACAATTGTACCTGCATAATCAATGTTTGTATACCTAACCCTGAATTGTACCCCACATCTTTATAAATAAATAAATAAATAATTTTTAAAAAGATTATGTGTGTAATGACATTAGAGGATGATATTTAAGGAACTCTAAAGGAACTCAGTTGATGCCCAGAGCCTTCCATGCTATTCTACAATTACACATGTAATCTTACAGTCTTTGCATCTGTATATTACTTGGGAAGTATGGTACATACAGCCAGAAGTGGTCATTTATATTAGAGCAAAAATTGATTACTTCAGATTAGTCAACCTCCTAGAAGGGCTCTGAGGAATGTGATGCAGGATAGGTAAATGTTAATGGGGGCAGGTATGAGAGGTGAGGACAGAAGTGGGAGTGTACAGGAAAAACAATGGGGGGAAATGACCCAGATTGTTGGGGGCTACTTAGTAGAGATATGATCACACCTTCACCAAGTACCTCAAAACCAAAATATGACCAAAGTATCAGATATTACCAACATCTATAAATATCTTCCTCCTGTACTGTCTATCCTGGTGATGTGACACCTTCTATTTACTTTATTGTTCATGTCAGAAATACAGAAGTCTTTCTAAAGTCTTTCCTTTACTTCATCACTTTAATTTTTTAAGTCTTTAAATTCTAGTTTTTTTAAAAAATAACAATTTAAATATTTGTCCCCCCATTCTCTCTGTCATTGCCTTAGTTCAAATCCACCTTACTTACTGATTAGATTACTGCAATAGTCTCCTAACCTATGTGCCTGAATCCAACCTTCCAACATGATAATGCTGTCATTTCTCCTAGTAATGCTAATAATGATGCCAGAGTATTCTAAGATGTAATTTGAATCATATTATCGTTGGCTTCCTCTTGCCTACATAATAAACCCAAAACTCCATTACATGACTTATAAGACATAATCAGTCTCTCTACTCTTGTCCTCCATCACTTTCCTGCATGTTACTTTTACTCTAACCTACATTAAATTACTTATCTTTCCTCACACATGCAGTGCTGATTTGTGTCCATGTGCCTTTGAACATGCAAACTCTTCCATCCATTACTCCCTCTGAGCTAGCTAACTTTTCACCCTTTAGGACTCAGCTTAGGCATAACCTCATCAAGGAAGCCTACATGTTTACCCCCTACTGATTTCCCTCAATAGGCGAGGTGTGCTTTCACTGTGTTATTGCAGCCTCTCAAGCTTAGCTATGCCATAGCCTTTTTTTAAATATCAAGATTGTCTAGTTATCTTTCTGGTCTCTAACAGATTGTGAGCTCCTCAGACAAGGGCTGCATCTTATTCTTCTCTGTATTCCAACCTAGCAGAGTGCCTGGCATCAAGAATATTTGCTGAATGAATAAAGGATTAAGCAAAAGAACTTACAGAGTTTACTTAAAAATGAATCAGTGGATCTCATATTCTAACCAGCAAAAAAAGCTTTCAAGTACAAATTACAGATTTTTGTGGATAGACATATCAACTCAAGGAAATCTATTTTCCCAATGGTCTCACGTTATTATTGGGCCAAATAAATTGCAGGAACTGAGAGTATTTAGAGCCTCACTCTAACTACTTTGTGCTTAATTTTCATGAGTTTACCATTTACTTTCAATACTATATTTACTCAGCCATCAATTCCCTTTATAAAAAAAAAATTTCCCATAACCTCAGCGTCACCCACACATATACTGCTGTAAATTGAACTTCCATATGATTCAGCAATTACTCTTCTGGGAATATACCCAGAATAACATAAATCAATCTACCATAAAGATGCCTGTATATGCATGTTTATTGCAGCACTATTCACAATGGCAAAAACATGGAAACAACCCAGATATCCATCAAAAGTAGACTGGATAAAGAAAATGTGGTACATATACAAAATACAATATTATGCAGCAGCCATAAAGAAGAACAAAATCATGGCCTTCCAGCAATTTGGGTGCAGCTGGAGACCATGATACTAAGTGAACTATCAAAGAAACATACCACATGTTCTCACTCATTAGCAGTCCCTGATCACTGGTCACACTAGCATAAGGGTAAGATTGGCAGATGCTGTACACTACTGGGGTGAGAGGCAGAGAAAAGGGAGGGGACACTTGGCAACACACTGGGTACCTGATCCACTATTGGGGAAGAGAGGGCCAGCTAGAAGCCCATATTTCAACTGCATGCAAACTACTTAATTAGTAAATTCCCACTTCTATCCCTCAACTCTAAAATAAAATAAAGTAAAATTAAATTACATTTAAAACGACTCAATTAGGATTCCCACAGTGCTTACACTGGCTATGTTGCACCTGTCAATCAGTTCCAACCATTAACAGATTAGTTGGGAAACATAAGGTACCAGATTTATGGAAGGAGAAAAAAATCCCACAAATGGTCAAACCCCACAAATGGTCAAGCCTGTTTGGAGATACATATACATACACACACACACACGTGTGTGTGTGTATCTTGAAAAGACTTTGTGTACTTTAACATTAAAAATTTTTTTGAAGGTTTTAGGCAAATGTTTGTTAGTCTACCCCAGTCTTTTTGGTCTGGGGTGTGCACATTTGTGCACGATGAAAGCAAACACTATCAGTAATTTACTCTTTAAACACAAAAATCTAGCCTATATGATCCTCTTGTAATTAAGCCTCAATGCATGTGGGTATTTTGAGCCTATCGCTGCATTACTTGTAGTTACCACACAAGAGAAAATAGACTGAAATAGCCAGAAGATTCCTGTTGTGGCTGATACAGAGAGAGAAGGAAGATCCTGGAGGAGATATCTGTAAGACATGACTGATTCATGCTGGTGGTAGGCATTCCAGAGCAGTCAGGCCACTAAGTTTTTTTGCAAATTCATTTTTTCAAGTAAGTTCATGGCTCTAATTCAAATCTCCAACACAAACCTGAATGAGTTTAGACATGAGTTATATCAACAGTAACAACTACTAAAATCTCCTTCTATATATTTCACAAAACATAAGTATTCTTATAAGTCTTTAGCTAGATAGAAAACATGAGAGAGAGAGAGAGAGAGAGAGAGAGAGAGACAGAGAGAGAGAGAGTTGTATATTTTTCATGGACTTTCTTTGGAGCTTTAGTATATATAAATGATGATAAAAGATAGTCTTAACTTGACTAGTTGTAATGAGAAATCAATGATCCCACAGACGACCATGAAAAGTAGTATGCCATACAATGCTTGCCATTTCTGCCAATAGGTTTCATGTCTTTGGTATGTGAAACTCATGGCTTTTGTGTATGTGTGTTTTATTTCCTTTTTTTTCCTATCTTTCTTTTTCTTTCTTTCTTTATTATTTTTTGGGTTAGGGGAAAGGGAAGGAAAAACAAGGGAAGTAGCCTGATAAGGCGATTTTAGCTAGGAAAAAAATGGAGTAGAGAATGGATGGTTATTTTACAATAAAGATGAGGAGTGATGATTACCAGTGTAAAGGTAAACTAAATAGTAATATTTAAAATTTTTTATGGAGAAAAAGTAATTCCAGTTTTCTATAAGGGTTTGTCATTTTTTTTTAGGCTATCCATTTTCATAAGGTATTCTCATTAATCCCAAGCACAGGGCTCCTCTGCTTTCACATGTGTTCTAGGTCCTCTCTTACCCTTTTAGAATTTCTATTTTCAATATCTTCTTAATGGTGAAATTCTGAACGCTACACAAATTTTCACATCTTACTTGCACCCAATTTCACAAGTGCAAGGATTTATTATAGCTTGGTTGTGTGCAGAAAATGCCCAGTGGAGAGTTACAATAGGTTATGTCCCAGGCAATGCAGTGGGATGCTCTTGGGAAAGGATTAAAAATATTACAATTATGATTTAAGATCACATAACTTAAGAAATAAGTGCTTTGAAATCATAAATTAATATTGCATAGAGATAGGCAGAGTATTTTTAAAATTTTATTTTAAACATGTGGGGTACAATTCAGGATTAGGTATACAAGTGGTCATTGTACAGGTAAAGTTTGAAACTCCCTTTGGACCCCCCACTTTGTCTGGTATGAGATTAGGTGCCCTTACTGATGTTGTGCTCCCCCCACCACCTGGCCATATTCTGCTACTGCCAATCCCTTTCTTATAGTATTATGGAAAATGTTCAGGGTACACTTATGAGTGAGACGTGGTATTCTGTTATTTGTTTCTGTGACAGATCACTGAGTATGATCCACTCTAAATACCATCCAAGTTGCTGCAAAGTTCATATGTTTGTCCTTCTTTATGGCTGTGTAATATTCCATTGTGTATATGTGCCACATTTTTAAAAATCCAGTCCAGTTTTGATGGCCAGCATGATTGGTTCCATGTTTTTGCTACTGTGAATAATGCTGCAATAAACATTCATGTGGATCATAGCATGTAATAATAAACTGGAAATAACTAAACACTAACTGGGAAAAACTCACATGAAAAGGAAAAATAAAGCTCCCCTATTTACAGTTCTTCCATGACTAAATTAGTAAATATTCTATGTGGTCATTCAGATTTAGAAATGAAACACTGATTTGATCATGGATGCCATTTTTTTCTGTATACATTTTCCACTAGGCATAACTCCTGGGTGATTCTGGATGAAGAATAAGAGAAAAGCATAATTCAGGTCAATATAAAAACTTGAGTTACATTAGGTAAATCCCAGTATATCAATAAAAATGCTCTATTGTTTTCAGTATAAAGTCTGCCCTAGGCCATACACAAGTGTATTAAACTCCTAGTACCAAAACTGAAATCTTTCATTGTTAAGCAAGATTTAATTTAATTGCAATTTAATTTTTTCCAACAGTTTTAATTATCTAAAATTGTAATGTCTTATTTTTCCTTTTCCCTTGAATAACCATACTTGAAACAGTGCTCCATTCAAATGTTTTCATATGTATTAGAATTACAACTCTTCCATACCATTAAAGGAAACTCTAGAGAAGTAGTTCTTATATGGTACAAGAAAAAACTTTCAGGGTTGCAGGGTTAATGTGAATCTGAAATCACTTGAAGAGTAGAGTAGAACCATAGAATTTTTGAGGTGAAAAATATCCTTCTTCCCCCTTCACTCAGGATATATGGTATCTTTCCTCCTTCAAATTGTCTTTAATAAGCACATTTAAAAAAATAAATAATCCCTCTGCACAAACAGCAATAATAACAACATCAAACAAACAAGTAAAAAAAGAAAACAAAAACACGATTCTTTTAAATCTTCCACAATGTCTTCTAGTACTGCCAACTCTAGTATTATATCTACATGACATTCTTCCATATGTCTAAACATAGGCTTTCCTGCTTCAATGTATGGTTATTCCCTTTTGTTAAGAAAAATGAGAAGTGAATTTAAAAAGGCAAACTGTTCAAGCTGAGTCTTTTCTATAGTATATCTGAGTCTGCAAATGAATGGAGGCAGGATGGGGAACAGCCAAATAATTTAATACTAAGGACAGACAATTGCCATTCAGAGTTTTTTCAGAGACTTAGTGTCATGCCAGGACAAAAGGATGCAATGGAATGTGTCTGATCAGATTGAAGGAGTCATTTCAAAATTTCCTCTTTATATAATTTAAATTTAGTTTTCAATTTCCTAGAGTGACTATTCCAGATGGACCAAGTAGCTCAGATAAAATAGAACCTGACCTACAATCACTCTTCCAGCTTCAAGGGAAGGAGAAATAGAATTTGGTTGAGATTGTTTTTCATTTCTAAATGTCTCTGCACTGAGGTGAAATATATTCACTGCCATTATAATGTAGAAAAGGATCCAAGAATAAAGACTGAAACAAGACAAGATGGGTGGTGTATACACAGAGAGAAGGCTTTCTTCTCAGCATGCAGAAAGTTCTAATAGAGAGGTAGCTGTCCCTTCCTTCTTCCAGCCCCTTTCCACTTTCTTTTTCGACTTTCTCACCTTCCCAACCCTAGAAAAGAGAAGGCTGTTCATTTAGAGTATAATTTGTAACCCACAGTCCTCATCTTCTTCTATGACCCAATAGCCCAGAGGTTAGATTTAGAGCCATTGTATATTTTCCCCCTCCCTCAGACTTTCAGCTCAGTGACCTTGATGTTAGACAAGGAGGATGAAGCCAGGGTAGTGAGTTGCAGCTGTTGCCTGTAATGTGACACCTTAGGGGAATGCCTGGACCCTTTTGCAGGTCCCTATAAAAGCAACATTACAAGGTCAAAACACTTCTCAAATATCATCTCTTTTGGGAAACCTTCCCTGCACCCCACCCACTGCCTCCTTACCCAGTGCACCATATTTCATGGTCTTTACCTCTATTACAACATTCATCATGCTGCATTATACTGTGTTGATTTCTCGCCTCCTCCACTAAGCTGTGAGATCTTTGGGGATGTGAATTCTGTCTTTTATTTCTGTGTCCCCGATAAGTAGCACAGAGCCTGGCACGTAGCAGACTTTCAGTAAATTTTTGCTAAATTAATGATAGTTTTAACACAAATATTTGTCTGCATCTGAGAGTCAGCTGGGGGAAGGGGTTGTAAATTTCTTTTCTGTTTCCAACATTTCTATGAAAATTCAACTGTCAGAGAGACAGAACATATTATGTCATTATCTAATACCTTGGTACCCTAAATGAACTTATTACTTTTAATTTATAATTAAATATATAAAGATCCATGTAACATATACCAATTATAATAAGTAATTATACTTATCCAAGTAAGGTGCTCACTGAATCAGACACAGGAAAGTTACATTTTGATGGAATCCGGGAGAGGAGAAAAGTTTAAGAAAATGGGTCACTTAATAAATGTCTTCTTTCTAAATTGAACCTTTCCCCTTGTCCTCTTAATCTTACTCCTTTCTTTGCCACATTCCTGTTCCATAAATTATGCCCTTTTTCCTTCTCCACTGGCTACTCTTCAGCCAACAATAGGTTCAGTTCTCCCCTATCCTAAAAGAAACTTCCCTTGAGGCTTCTATCCCCTTGGGCTACCCACCCCCACTGTTTACCTTTGTTTGCCAACCCATCTAAACTATAGACAAAATAAGTTGATACCCATAACCTCCTCTGTCTTACCACCCACACACTTCACAATCATTCTCACATATGTCCTCTCCTTTCCAATCAATCTCTGCTCTCTGACTCTTACCCTTATCACTCTGCTGAAACCTCTGTCAAGGATAACCTCCTGGTCAATAAATTCAATGGCAATAGATCTTGGAGATTAAGAACACAATCTTCAAAGTTAAACCGATTTGGGTTTAAGTCCAGGCTGTACCTCTTAACTAGCTGAGGTCTTGATCAAGTTTCTTCACCTCTATAAATTTCAGTTTTCTTATCTTTAAAATGGGGGGAAATTGTCCTTACTTCACAAGTGGTTCTGAGGATCAAATAGAATATTACTGTAAAGTGCCTAGCACAGTATCAAGATCATAGAAAATGATCAGTAAGTGGTAGCAAATTAGCCTACTATACTTTCATATTGTTTTTGATTTTTATGGCATTTGACTAAATACCTTCTGGCATCCTGACCTTCTCTGGTACACGTCATACTGTAAATCTCTGGTTTTCTTCTTATCATTCTGTTTTGTTTACATCTTCATAACTGATGGTTCCTCCTCCTTCTACCCATCAGTGTGATCATGTCCTAAAACTCTATTCTTGGTCTATTCTTTCTTTCTCAATGAAGATAAAAATATGGGTGTAGAATTCAGGAGCCAAGGTCATTGAATGTCTACAACCATCCTCACCACCTTTCTTTCTAAAATGTTTTTCCTTTCAACTTTCCAACTTGGCTCTTTCTGTCACTAGTTTAGCTGATTTGATATTTCTCCAGATGAACTATGCAATTTTCAACCATCTAAACATGTCACATGTGCTTTATAGCCTCCACAGTTTTGCTTCTTTCCTATTAAAATGCAGCTTATTCTTCAAAGATCATCTTAAATGTTATCTCTTTTGTGAAATATTTCTTATCAACATAAGCTCTGGAATAATTCTAGTTCTACCACTGTCTAGCTGTGTGACCCTGGGAAAGTTACTAAATCTCTCAGCTTCTGTTTCCTCATTCAGAATATGAGGATAATCATGATCCCTAACTAAGTTTGTATGAGGATTAAAGTGAAAAAATTCTTACAAAGGTGCTTTGCATAGCATCTGACATATAATAAACCGCAATAGAAGACAGTGATCATTATCATTGTTCCTACTACTATGATTACTACTGATATTACTGTATCTCCTTCACTCGGAACCAGAGCCATAATGTTCTGTCTCTTCTATTGAACTTTTCTAACTCGAACTTTTGTTAGGATTATTTATCTACATGGTTAATATCTGTCATTAATCCCCTCCAAGTATAAGAATATGAGGGCAAGAACTATCTCTGCCTTTTCCTGTGTAGGGGCTCAATATGTTTATGTTGAATTAAAGTAAACTGAATCATATTTTCTGCTCATCCTTTTTGGCATTCTTCTGTCTGCAAATTTCTTAATTAGGGACTGTGTTGATTTGAGGTAAGTGGGTAGGGGTCTTAGCCTCAGCGTTAAGGAGAGAAATTTCAGGCCTGATTATTAGAAGTGGAAAGCTTACCTTTCCTTTTTGTACTCTTTTCAGATACTATCATGTATCCTTCTCTTTTTCAACTGGAAAGTTAGTCAATATGATTCACTGATTTACTTCTGTGTACATACCCTTAGACACTGAGAAAGGCAAGTAAGAAAGTAGAAGACACTTTCAATCCTAAAACAATCTCAATTGAGGTTCATAGTGTCTTTCTTTAGTTGTCAGAGAGAATACTAAAAGATTAAAGATTAAGAACGGGGGGGGAAAAGGAAGGCAAAGAGTAAAAACTACTCTTATTGATAACATTCTTAGAGTCAAATCTAGGTAAAAATCATAAAACAAAGCCATATGTCATGTGTCCATATACTTGTACCCTGATTCCTCTATATGACCCATTTTGTGGACCTCTTCAGGTGCTGAGCCCCAAATGTCTTCTCCCTAGGCTTAAATCTAAAACTTAATATTGATTTCTTATTCACACTCAGGGATAAATCACTGAAAACAGTTTTGGGAGTTTCAGCGGATATGTGTGTGTGTGTGTGTGTGTGTGTGTGTGTGTGTGTGTGTGTGTGTGTGTTACATTTTAAGCAGGAATCAAAACTGTAAGTCTGAAAGATACCACTCTGATGGTTAGATTAACCAATAGTGGAAGTGGTGGTAGGAACTCTGAGGAATAGAAAAGCTTTCCTTGGGCTTTTGAGCCCACATCACATAGGTCAACTACTCTGTCTACATATAATACCCACCCTGGCAAACTTGCTGCCAAGTTGATATAAGGCTCAATAACAAACTATTAGTCTAACCTCTCATTTTGAAATTTCAAGCCTCAAGAAATGTTTCTGTGTTCATATTCTCAGGAGATCAATAAACAAGAGGGGAAGTAAGTAGACAATTAGACAAACTCAACTAAAATGATAAGTTGGTGTCACTTTGGGTTTACCTTATCTTCCTCAGGAAGAAATAAAGCAAAGAACAGGTATCAAAAAAACAACGTAGCTGGGCATGGTGACTCATGCCTGTACTCCCAGCACTTTGAGAGGATTGCCTGAGCCCAAGGGTTTGAGACCAGCATGGGCAACATGGCGAGTCCTCATCTCAACAATAAATTAAATAAATAAACAGATAAATAAATAAATAAGCAGGGCGTGGTGGCATGTGCCTGAAGTTCCAGCTACTTGGAAGGCTGAGGCGGAAGGACTGCCTGAGCCCAGAAGGTCGAGTCTGCAATAGCCATAAGCGTACCCAGCCTGGTTGACAGTGTGAGATTCTGACTCAAAAAAAGAAAAAAAAACCCTAAGTAAGAACTTATTAATGTGTTCATTCTCCAATAGGTTCATAACATGCTTCTTAATTTAGGAAAATTAGTTTTTGATTGCCCCCTTTATCTACAAGGGTCCTTGACCTAAATGCCTGTAAGACAGGAAGGAAATGTTTACAAAGGAGTAAAACAATAAACATAGGAATGGAGAATCAGCATCTCAAGGCTCAATTCATTTTATGTAGTTTCATTTTCTCTTTTTCTCTGAGAAGTGAGAGAGGAAGTTTCCTTGACTGGGAGGAGAAAAGAATGAACAAATGTGGATGGTGTACCTTTACACTTAACACTAAGAGAAAGTTCTCTGCTAAATTCCTTTCCTCAAGGCAAGGAAGAAAAACTGGGTTTTGCATAAAACTTGCACAATCAGGTGTGACTGAAACTCCCCTCAGTGAGAACTAGTATGCTTAATTAGATTTGTATAGGACTGTGGCTTTCCCACCTGAGAAAACTAACTACCTTGATTTGTTACATTTGGAGTCCTTTCTTCAATAAAGAAAAGTTTTATACAAGTTAGATGATATGGCCTCAGTGAAGGCACGTTATAATGGAAGGGTAGAAGAGCCCATAGCCTATTAGAACTCAAGTATGAAAACTTCTACTTAGCAGAAATAAAAATGAACTAATATCTTGCTTAAGATTTGGAATCATTTCCTAAAAGTGAGATGTTTGTTTGGGTGCAAAACAGAAGGGTGATTGCTGTCAAGAAGTGATATAAAAGAATTTCCTCCAGCTGGGCTCGGTGGCTAAGCCTGTAATCCTGCGCTTTGGGAGGCCAAGGTGAGTGAATTGCCTGAGCCCAGGGTTCGAGACCCGCCTGGGCAACTCGGCAAGACCTCATCTCTACAATAAATCAAAAAAATTTGCCAGGCATGGTAGCGTGTGCCTGTAGTTCCAGCTACTTGGAAGGCTGACGTGGAAGGATCTCCGGACCCCAGTGGTTCGAGGCTGCAGTGGCCGGGAGCTTGCCACTGCACTCCAGTCTGGGCGACAGAGTGAGACTCCAACTCAAAAACAAAAAACAAAAAACAAAACAAAACAAAAAAGAATATCCTCCAACTCCTTGCTCCACCAACTTAAAAAAAAAAAAGACCACTTTGACTTTCCTCTTGAGGCTGTCAACAAATCTCATTCAATAGTGATAGAATAGGAACATAAAAAAGTCTATGGTTTAGGACAACCTCCCTCAGGTCCCTTCCCACTATGGGAGCTTTTTCTGTTCTCTTAATAAATCCTGCTTTCTAAAAAAAATATCTATGGTCTCTCAAGCAGACCAAATTCTGAGTCCTCACGTCAACGTCAAATTCTGTCAGCTGTTGAAAGACAAAATGTCTTATTGCCAGAAACATATGGAAGCCTAGAGGAGCGATTCACCCATTACATTTAACTAAAAAGGTTTTATTAACCATTTTCACAGCATCCAGTCCTAGGTTCAGTGGAGAATGCAAAAGCATATGGCAGAGCCTTTAATCTTAGGGAGTTTATGAACCACAAAGGAACATCCTGAAGGTCAGGGTCCAGTGACTTTTTTTAGTTCTGTGTGGCTGTCAGCAGAGTTAAGCCATGATGAGTTCAGACAGGCTTAAGGCATAGACGGGGAAAAAAGTAGAGGAATAAGAAAGAACCTGAGCAACTAAGGGAAGGCAAAGGAAAGATTGGGTGATAATGAAAACGAAAAAAAAAAAGAATAAGGTACAAAAGGGGGGGGTGAGGAAGCATTAGCTAGGAGGAGGGAAGACTGTTTTGGGGAACCTAAATTGTAGGCTGTCTCCCTTATTTCACTGATAACCACACTGACTTTGAAACTGTTGGACTCCTAAACTCAAAATCCAGGTTCCACAGGTAGATTAATTGTGGTTTCATGCTGAAAGCAACTGAAGGAAGAAAAGAGAACAGGTGGTTTTGGGCCTGCTTGAATTCCTTCATCTGCTTATTGTAATGTCAAAGACTTGGAAGTCCCAAACCTGGTGCTGAGAATGAATCTTGTTGTCTCATTTCATAGGGTGTTGAAGCTTGAATAGTACCAGGTTATCGTGCTTCTTGCAAAGAGACTATTTCCAGTCAATAGCTAACTGGGCTACTACATTGTCCATTGCAGAAGCAGACCCGAGTTTATTTATTTATTCCTGAAACTGGATTCCAGATGCTGGTGAAAGGAGGGACTGTTTTCTGAGGAAATTAGAGACTGTGTCAGGCAGCACGCCCTCACTATGCCTCTCCATTTGCTGTGAAGAAGGACCAGACCGGATGATAGATGCTTAGGGTGTTTATAACTATTGAATATGCCTAATCTGAATTCTGAACAATTAGAGCTATTCAGCTTTAACCCTTTGGCTGGGGTACTCATATCATTAGATGTACCAGATGCACTGACTAAATCTATCTTCACTTCTCTGGCATCTTCTGTTTGCCTGGGCTGTTAACCTGACTTATAAATGCATTCTATTTTAAAAGATATATTTCAAAGGATAGTTGTGGAATGTGCCATTTTCTCTCCCCTATCACAATTAGTTTTTTTGTACCAAATGGGCTATGTAAGTTCTCTGGTTGTTTTTTGAAGACACATATATCCTTTAAAAAATTCTTACCCCACAACTGGATCAGATCCCTTTATGAAGTCTTCCTATTCAGTCTCCATTCTTAAATTTCAGGTGATGAAGGCCAAAGGGCCTCAAATTATAATATAATCACAGAATCTCAGCAAGAGAACTAGCAATCACTTAGTTATCATCATCACTTAATGAATAAGGAAACCAAGATCCAGAAATGAAACATGATTTGTCCAAATTGACAGCAATTTATGACAGAACTAGGACCCATGTTTTGAACAGAAGTGAATAGCTAGGAACATATGATGTTTCACATTTAAAATCTCTGTTATTTTTTCTTAGGTAATTTATTCTTCTAATATTTCACCTTTCAATTTATTGGCATTTAAATCACTTCTACTTTCCAGGCAGTTTTCATCTTTTCCCCTAAAACCCAAATGGATAATCAGTTCTCCACTTTGGTTAAAATCTTTACAAGCAGTCGTTGAATCTTCTACAACGTTTTGTTCTCCACAGTATCTTTCACTGTTTGAACACAACTCTGATAATTATATGGGGAAACAACATCGTTTAGTAAAAAAGAGCTCTGAATTTGAAGCCAGATAGACTTGATTTGTTTCTCAGTGCTAATGCTTACTAGCTCTGTGTCATTGAATAAATTATTTGCCATATTAGATTTCTACATCTTGGAAATGGAATGAATAATAATATCTACCTCTTAGGGTAATGTGATAATTGAGTTAATGCATACAGAGTATCTAGCAGGATGAGCACTAGTAAGTACTCAACAAGAGGTGGCCATTTATATTACTGAATAAAGGGGGGAGTGAATACTTGAAAGTATCCATGGAAAGGTCACAGGGAAGAGTTAAACAGAGGGTCAAGAAGACAAACTGAATAGCTTCCCAATGTCCTCTTGTGTTTGAGTTTGGATTGTATTTTTCACTTTACTGTTGGCTTAAAGCCAATTCCTAGAATATTCTGCAATTGTCAGAGCTGAAAGGGGCTTTAGAGATCACTTTCTTGAAATCCCTTACTTCACAGAGTTGGAAAATGAGGCAAAAAGTTAAACTGAATTCACCTTGGTCACAATCTAGTTGAAGTAGGACCATACTTTGAGCCTTTAGGGGTTCCTTTTCAGTGCTTTTTCGCTATAATTTAATACCTTCCTTCATAAGACACGTCTGATTTCAAGCATCACCACAAATAACATACTCCAAAGCCATAGTATATGATTTGGGTATTAACTAGCATTTTGGATTAGCCATTCCTCTGCTCTACTTATTTAACATGAGCAACTGAATAGATGGATAACATAATTTTGAGGTAAACAATTAATTTCTAAGGGGTGTGTGTATGGGGTATGCATACTGTGTGTGTGTGTGTCTGTGTGTGTGTGTGTGTGTGTGTGTGTGTGTGTGTGTGTGTGTGTGTGTGTGTGTCAGATCTCTTTGCATGTATGCTCAGTGAAGGAAATATACAGAAAAGAAAAAGAGAAACTATGTTAAATAGAAGATTGAAAGCAAGTTAAAGTAAAAAACAAACTGCTGTGCTAAGGTGTAGGAGAGAGTAACACCTTGGATTATTATTTTTTCTTTATGGAAAGGGAATATACTGTGGAAATTGAATGGGAAAATAAGACTCTTAACTTCATAGCTTTCACCATGAAGTCAAAAATCTCTTCTTCTATCTCCTTGCCACAACATTGCAACCGTCATATAACCAAATTGTGCCATTTCAAAGGAAAAGACAGGAAAAAAAGTCCAACAGCAGACTGAAGGCATCCAAAACAAGATTCGAAAAATATGATTTTAAGTTGACAAGTTTAAGCATCCAAGGATCAAGGAGACCAGGCAACAGGGAACCTACTGTTCCTAGCCTTCTAGTTTGTCTTGCAAAGACCTGGGCTATATTCTCAAACACAGTGTAGAGGAAAAATATCATTTGAGTGGAAAACTACACATTGTTTAGGTCTTATACTTCCAGGTTATCTCATTCTGGTCCTTCACTATCTTGGAGCAATTTTACAACTCTGTATACTATAGAAGACTGAAAACAATGCAAAGTAATTCTTGTCCACAGACATGTAAATTCTGCCTAGTAGATGTTCAGGCTCTCTTCTCGACTTTGAAAGAGGCCAATTTGCTTCCATTTGCACATTCTTTTCAATCTTTCTGTTCTATAAAGGTGTCTTTTTTTCTTGATTCTCCCTTTGGCTTGTTATAACACCTCACAACTTTCCTCATCACTGAGTTCAACAAAATCTTTAGCATTTGTTCATTTTTTATATCTCTATGAAAGTCATAATTTTACAATTTTTTTGAGTCAGAGTCTCACTCTGTAGCCCAGGCTGGAGTGCAGTGGCACACTCATGGCCACTACAACCTCGACCTACTGGGTTTAGGTAATCCTTCTGCATCAGCCTTCCAAGTATCTGGAACTACAAGCACATGCTACCATTCCTGGCTTATTTTTTGATTTATTGTTCTCACCAAATTGCCCAGACTGGTCTTGAACCTCAGAACTCAGGCAATCCTCTTGCCTCAGCCTCCCAAAGTGCTGGGATTACAGGCTTAAGTCATTGAACCTGGGCTACAATTTTTTAAAAAATATATCTTTTAACAATAGTCATGCCCCACAGGACAAAGAGTGTAGCCAGAAAAAGATAAGGAAGACCTCCAAAGAGATTGGTGGTGACTCTAGCACTGACCCCAACCTTCTCCTCCTCAGCTGTCCTCTGAACATAAGACCCACATGGCTGGGACATGACTGAGAGGGATAAAACCAGGTGGATCCTGGACGTCAGCTCCAATAGGAGGACTCTACAGGATAAGCTTGACTGGGGTGCCCACCCTCCTGGCAGTACCTGGGGAAGACGGAATTCAGCACCTCCCCAACAGAGGGGCTCTCACTGACCATACTAGGGTGGGAAGGGAGGACAGAAGCCTCACCCACCACCACTGCCCTCTCCTCCTTCCCTGGGCTGAACGCTGGGGACACTGAATGAGGTCAAAGATCTGCAGGATAAAACAGAGGGGCAGCTGAGAGGAAAAAATACTGAACTTGCCACAAGAGAGCAGGTTGTTGTTTGTTTTCCAATTTTTTAATATTTTTCTTTTATGCATGAATGTGTATGTGAGGGTTTGATTTGCTTCCTCCAACCCTTTCTTTCTTTCTTCTTTTGTTTTCTGTTTATGTATGTATGTGAAGCACTGAGTGTTCATCTTCCAGTTTTTTTTTTTTTTTGCATTTGTATTTCTTTTTTTTTTTTTTTAGTTTAATGTTTGTATGAATACATGTATAAGGATTCAATTTGAATTCTTTTTTAAAATTTTCTCTTTTTCTCCTCCTTTCATTTTTGGTTGGGCATGTGTGTGTGTTTATGGCTTTTCTGTTTTTTGATGTTGTTGCTGTTTTGTTTTGCTTTGTTGCTATTCCAAATTATTTTGTGTGTGTGTGTGTGTGTGTGTGTGTGCACGTGTGTGTTTGGGTAGGGGTGTTTTTAATTGTTTTTTGTTTGGTTTCTGATCTTGTTCTGTGGGGTTTTTTAAATTATTAAAAAATAATTTTGTCCATCTTATTTCATTCTACTTTTCTCTCTTCTCCTCGCTGTTGTTACTGTATCTGGGACTCAGGGTGTACACACATGTATCCATTGCATCATCATATAGAGTGGTGGTGGGTCGTGACCCAACCTTTTCCTCTCCAGCAATCCTCTGAACATAAGACCCCCATGGCTGGGGCATGACTGAGAGGGACAAAAACAGGTGCATCCTGGATGTCAGCTGCAACAGTAGGAACCCATATCACAATCAGTGAACACTGTGATTTGCAAGTAGTTTCTGAATCCTAGCTCCCTATCCTCCACCTTATTCAACTCTCAAAACTATAAGAGACAGCAAAGCTTCCCACCCACAGCCTTTTTTCAAAATAGAACAAATTCAGACCACTGATAAGGGAAGAATAGAGGGCTCAGCAAACATCAGAAGTGAAAGCCTCTCTCACTTCCACTGAATAATGGAACTAAAGAGAAAAGAAAGAGATCTGCCACAAATTAAGAAAAATCAATGGAAGAACAGAGGTAATTCCCAGTGTTACAAAGGGGTCTGAAAATCAGACCTCACAGCCCAAACAATGGAGGTCACCAATGACTGGCCCCAGAATACAATAGGGATTAGGGAGTAGATGGAAAGAGTGAATAAGACTCAAGAAAGACAAGATGCAAAACAGAAAGAACTTGTAACAGAGATTTTGGCCGTAAAAAATTTCATCCAGGAAATAAATAACAAGATGACAAGCATGGAAAGGAGACTTAATCAAGCAGAAGAAAGTATCTCAGATCATGAAGACCAACACATGGAATTAACCCAATCTGTAAAAAACATAGAAAAAAAACTCATAAATAAATAACAAAGCCACCAAGAGATGTGTGATTATATCAAGAGGCCAACCCTACAGCTGATTCATATCCCCAAAGAAGAAAGGGAAATAGAGAACGTGTTGGAGCAAATATTCAAGAAGATTATCTAAGAAAAATTTCCCCATTTCACCAGAGATGTGACCATCCAAACACAAGAGATACAGAGATCACCTGCAAGACATCAAATGAGAAGACCAACTCCTAGACACATAGTAATTCACCTACACAAAGTAACCACATAAGAAAAATACTCTAAAGACAGCAAGGGAGAAAAGTCAGACTACCTACTGGGAAATGCCAATCAGAATAGCATCAGACCTATCGGCAGAGACACTACAAGCTTAAAGGGACTGGAATCTAATATTCAAAGTCTGCAAAGATAAACAATTTCAACCAAGAATTCCTTCCCAGCCAAGCTCAGCTTCATCTGGAAAGGAGAATTAAAATCCTTCTCAGACATCCAATCCCTAAGAGAGTATGCAGCATCCAGAACAGCTCTACAGGAGATGTTTTAAAAGGTATTAAGCACAGAAGATAGGAAAAAAAAAAAAAAAAGAATGGCCACCCACTTCCCAAGAGGACAGCAGAACACAGAATCAACAGAGAATACATCATGACCACAAATTTGAAAACACTCAAACACACAGATCAACCCAAAAGCTAAAAGAAAAAAACTGTATAAGAACTTTATGACAGGGATAAAAAATCACATTTCAATAATCAGCCTGAATGTGAATGGACTGAATGTACCACTGAAAAGTAACCAAATGGCAAAGTGAATAAAAAATCATGACCCAATAATTTGTTGCATCCAGGTAACTCATCTCACCAAAAGGGGTGCACCACCACTTAAAATTAGAGGATGGAAAACGAGTTTCCAGGCAAAGGATCACAAAAGAGGGCAGGAGTCTCTATTTTAACATCAGACAAAACAACCTTGAAGCTATCAAAAATTTTAAAAGATATAGAAGGACACTACAGAATGATAAAAGGTTCAATCCATCAATAAGAAATATCCATCTGAAACATATATGCCCCTAACATGGGGCACCACCATTTGTAAAGCAAATAGTAAGTAAACTAAACCAGATATTGACTCTAAAGCTATTATAGCTGGGGACTTAAATACCCCACTAACAACCCTGGATAGATCATCGAAGCAAAAAATCAACACAGAGATATGGAAGGAACCTCAACTTGATCCTCAACCAAATGGACTTAATAGATACCTACAGAATTCTCAACCCAACAGTTGCAAAATATACATTCTACTAATCACCACATGGAATGTACTCCAAGATTGACCACATCGTTGGCCAGAAATCAAGAATAAACAAATTTCATAAGATCGAAATACTCCCATGCATCTCCTCAGACCACAGTGGAATAAAAATAAAACATCAATAATATTCCCCCAAAACCAACAAAAACTTGGACTCTCAATAGCATGATGCTGAACAACTACTAGATGAACAAATAAATCAAAACAGAAATTAAAAGACTCCTGGAAACAAATGAAAATGAAGAAATATCCTACCAAAACCTCTGTAATGCCATGAAATTAGTTCTAAGAGGGGAATTTATATCTCTGTGAGCACAAATCAAGAAAATGGAAAGATCACAAGTTAACAGCCTAACCAATCACCTAAGGTGGTAGAAAGAAAAGACCACCAAAACCCTAACTTCCGTAAAAGAATCCAGATTACCAAAGTAACATAGAACAGGACATAGAACACAAAAATACCATAGGAAAAAAATGAACAAAACAAAAAACTAGTTCTTTGAAAGAATAAACAAGACTGGTGTACCCCTAGCCAGAATGACCAAGAAAAAGAGAGAAAAAGTCCAAATAAACACAACCAGAAATGCAAAGGATCAAATCAAAGCTGACCCAAAAGAAAGACAAAAGATTATCAGAGATTACTATGTACACCTGTATGGAAGCAAACTTAATAACCTAAGTGAAATGGAGGACTTTCTAACATCACACAATTTCCAAAATAAGAAGACACTGAGACACAAAATAGACAAAAACAACCCAGGAAATTCACTCCTTCATAAGAAAACAACCTACAAAAAAGGGGCTGAACCAGATGGCTTTCCAGTGGAATTCTACAAAACACACAAGGAGGGGCTGACAACAACCCTAATGAAAGTATTCCAAGCAAATTAGAAAGACAGAATTCTCCCCAAATCATTTTATGAATCTAACCTCATACTGATATCCAACAAAAATCAACTCTAAATGGATCAAAGACCTAAATGTAAAACCTCAATCTATAAGAACCTTAGAAAATGCAGAAGATACCCTTATGGAAATTAGAACTGGTAACCAACTCCTGATCAAAATCCCAAGTGTCCTTGCTATAAGAGATAAGATAGAAAAGTAGGATCTTATCAAACTGAAAAACTTCTACAAGGCAAAAGAAACCATTAAGAGAGTGTGAAGACAGCCTACAGAATGGGAAAAAAATATTTGCCAACTGTATATCTGTCAAAGGTCTAACATCCAGGATCTACAAGGAACTCAAACATGCCAAAAGGAAAAAACAAACAGCCCCATTAAAAAGAGGACAAAAGACATGAATAGACACTCTCAAAAGAAGATGTATGGGCAGCCAACAGACACATGAAGAAGTGCTCAGCCTTACTCATCATCAGAGAAAGGCAAATCGAAACCACATTGAGATACTACCTAATCCCAGTAAGAATGGCCATCATTAATAAAACAAACAAACTAGGGGCTGGTGGGGATGCAGAGAAAAAGGAATGCTTCCATACTGCTGGTGGGAATGCAAAATAGTGCAACCTCTTTGGAAAACAGTGCAATGATTTCTAAAAGAACTAATCATTGACCTTCCGTATGACCCAGCAATCCCCCTACTGGGAATATACCCAGAAAGCTCAAAGCATTCTACAAAAAAGATACCTGCACACACATGATTGTTGCAGCACTATTCACAATAGCAAAAGCAAGGAATTAACCGTGCTGTCCATCAAAACTGGACTGGATAAAAAATGTGGTACATATACACAATGGAATATCACACAGCCATAAAGAAGGACAAACATATGGACTTCACAGCAACTTGGATGGATTTAGAATCTATCATACTCAGTGTTCTATCACAGAAACAAAGAACAGAGTACAATATATTCTCACTCATAAGCAGATCCTGAACATTTACCATAATACTATAATCAAGGGATTGGCAGTAGCAGGATACTGCTGGGGTGGGGAGTGGGGGGAGCATGGTATCAATAAGGGTACCTGATCTCAAACCAGGCAAAGTGGGGACCAAAGCAAGGCCAGAACTTTACCTGTACAATGACAACTTGTACACCTAATCCTGAAATGTACATCACATCTTCTAAAATAAAATTTCAAAAAACAAAAAACAACAGTCATGCTAAAAACAAAAGGACCCTAACCTTTAGATATGTAGATGACATACAGGGCAGAGAGCAGATTTTAAATACTAGAAAGGCTTTGTCTAATAATTCAGAATCCTCAGATGTGGTTATTGGCAAGCCATGATTTCCCCATGTTTGATAGACTAGTAACTTTGTTGAGTAGAATAGTAAACTGGGTCTTGCCATTTTTTAAATGGGTGTTAAGACCAATGCACCAGAGCATGAAAGGAGCTTTCCCTGCAAACTTATTTGCAAAAGTAACAAAAGACAGTCAGCACCTTGAGAATGCTCCCCCCACCTCACCCTACCGCCTATCCCCAGACACACAAGCTCAAGGAAAATAAAGGAATTCTGCTGACAAATTGTTGCCTGAGCAAAGAAAATAAACTTTCACTGATTCTGTACTCAGTAATTTCAGCAACTTAGTGCCATTCCTGAACCTGCCATATGTAGAATGGCTGAGGAGAGCTGACTTTGTAAGACCTACTAGCTTTCTTAATTATTGAATGAGATTCTGGGATACATGTTCAGCACACACCTTTGAGCCTATTCACGTCCAATCCACAAAATTATGTGATAAAACTATTTTCATCAAAGCTCAGGAATAGATCTGATTCCAAGTGGTGATCAGCACCAAGTTCATATAAAAGAGTTTCATGTAACAAAATAAATTTTTAAGGAATTTAAAGGGATCTTTAGGTTGAAGGTAGAGGAGGTATGGTAGGGGTAAAAGGAAATGAGGTAAGAGTTGGCAGGTTGGAGCAGGGAAACATTTTAGAATTCTTTGCTCAAATACCAATTCATAAAGACTTCCATATATATTTTCTAACTGAAGGCAGCATTATCTAACAGAATACTGCATTGAGATACAAAAAAATAGAGATTCTCACCAGCTGTTTGCCAGTGGTGTGACCTTAGGGTAGTCACCTAATTTCTCTACATGTAAAATGACTAATGCTTTTTTCCAAATTAGGAAAAAAATCTATAATCTTAATACAAGAAAGATGCTCAATAGGAGATAATCTTTAAATATAAGTCATTACAGATGATATAATAATTAGTTGTTGCCATAAATGTCAGTCTGGCCCAAACTGCAATCACAAGATTTTCAAAAAGGACATGTCAGCTGTTACTAAAGAAAGAAAGTCTTCTAGAATATAGGACCGACTTGCTTTCAATTCACTTCTATTAAAAACAATAATAAATACAAAGACAGTTTCTAGGATGAATTGAAAAGTTGTTTCTCTAGTCTTATTATACTCTGTTTTACTGTCACTTCTTCAGATCCCTGGGCCAAACTTTAGACCCACTAAATCAGAATCTCTGGGAGAGGGAGCAAGGATTTGCAGTCTACACATTTCTCCAAGTGCTTCTAATGCACATTGAAGTTGGAGAACGTCTAGGCCCAGAAGATAGGACTATCTTTAAGGACAGGTAGAGAATAATATCTTAATGGATTTTAACTATCTTGGATAACTTTTCAATTACTTATTGAGTTATTTTTAATCTAATACAAAATTATCACCTCAAGTACATTTGCCATTGGCCATGTTTATACTGAAAATCTTACCCCAAAACTGAGGAGTCTAACATTTTCATTCACCATACTTAGGAGTAAGAAGTACCCTGAAAACCATCTAGTTTACCTTTCTCTGCTTTTTATTGTTCTGGGCTAGAGAAGGAGTTCTGTATGTCAGCACAAGTTCCATCTGGGACCACTCTGAACTCATGATAGATTTAACTGGAAATGGGTTGCTGACCTTCTTCCAACTCATTTACACCTTTCAGCAACTCTTCTTGTTTCTCACTCCCCATCAGCTTTTTTCCAAACATACTTTTTGTGGCATTTCACTGACATAAAATGTGTGTGTACCTCAAAAATTCAAAACACACTTTTTAAAGATTCCTCTGACAAAAAGCAACGTTTTAAAAATAATCTACTGCATCCCTGAATTTTTCTTATGTCAGGTTGCTCCTATTCTGAAATATACCTTGCTCTGAGACCCTATAAGTTTTTCTATTATCTTCACTAATACATGCTTAGCCTACCTGTATTTGTGACATCAAAAAATATCACAGCTATGGTTTTTAACAGATTTTAAATAAAGCACTCTTGTAGCAATGTGCTATAAATTCAGATTAGTAAGCATTGGGAGAGATTCTGATACGCTGAAATCATTTTTCTCTTTTGAGTTATAATGCAGTGCAGAATGGGTATCTAAACATCTGTATGTAAGTAGTTTCTAAAAGTCTGAACTGATGTTTGATCTGCTAGAACAATGATTTGGGCTTCCCCCCCCATTCCAACTCACCCTGCACTTTCTTCTCTGAAAATACTCAGAGGCAGCTCCACAGTCAGTAATAGTTTATTGTTCTTTAAATGGCCTTTGGGGGTCATTTCACTCTCACCTTTCTGGACTTTAGGTACCTTGAGGGTAGGGACAAAAAAATCTGCTTCTCCTTTATCCCTCACAACCACTAGCACAGAGTGGATAGTAAGGAAATACTTGTGGTTGATTGTTCTAAGGAAAATATACTTCAAATCAGAATGGGTTCAGTAGTTACAAGGTAAGTGCAATTTTAAAGTTGCTGTGAAGCAAGTGAGTCTGGAGACGTTAGCATGACTACTGAAGTCAGATGCACATAATAAAATGGCTAGACATTGTGGCCAAATCCACTGGCAGATTTTATTGCTCCTTCCTCTGTCCTCCCACATAATTTAACACTTGTTTGAGTCTACCTTGTAATATAGTTAGCTTCACACATATCTGTCATACCCATTGGAAAATGAACTTCTTGAGGATATGAATTATACTTAGTAATCTTTCATATCTCCAGGACATAGCCCAGAGCCTGGCACAAAGGAAACAATCAATTAGCATTTTTATATATATGTATGTTTGTGTTGCATATGTTTCAGTATTAGGACCATTCATCACTATTTTTTTTGAAAGGTAATGATGTAAATAGTTTCCTATTTTAACTTAATACTCAGAATCACCCTTTTAGATAAATATGATTAGTCCCACATTTCAAATGAGGAAACTGAGGCTGAGTGGTTAACTTATTTGTTCAAGTTCACACGGAAAATTAGTGGCAGAACTAACCCATGGGTATGAATTCATACTATGTCAGTGTGTCTCCAGAGCCTAACTTTGAAGTTTGATATTTTTGCTATTGGCAGTTTATAGGTTCCAGCCCCATATCTAGAGGTGAATGATACTTGTGCAAATTACATTGATTAGCCTTTCTTACAATAATTATGTGTAGATGATCTCTGATTAAAAGTAGTATCCAGAGAAGGCTGGAGGGCAAGAACTAGGCACAAAAGGGCAACCTGAGGTGGATGTTGTAGATGTAGGTGATGATTTAGCAGTGATATTAATGAGAAAGTTTTATCAGTTTTTATGGGATGTTTGCTTGTATATATATGTGTGTGTGTGTGTATGTATGTATATGTACACACACACATATATACAACTCTACCAGTTGCTCTTATAACTCACCACAGTGAGTTATAAGAGCAACTGAGCAACTGGTAGAGTCTCCTTGCTGCATGCTTTTGAGCTGTCTCCTTTCAAGATGCCTTCTAAGAACAATGACTACAATTCTACAGCATTGTGGCACTTAGTCTTAATGGCAGTGTTAGTTAAGGACAATCACCTGACATGATGTAATCCTAGCCTGATCTTCCAGCTTCATTTTGAAGCATTCTGGTTCCCTTTTACTCTTTTCCAACCACACTTGCCTTCTTTAAGTCCTGACCAGACCACATTCTTACCCCTTTTAGGGTCTTCAACATATTTTTAAGTCCTTCTTGAATGCTCTTTCCCAACATTTTCCTTGTCTGCAAAGGATTTCATTTCTCCTTCTTTTATGAAACTTAGTTTTATAAGATACAAAATCCTTGGCTGACAGTTATTCTGTTGAATATTGAAGATGGGGCTCCAATCCCTTTTGTCTTGTAGGGTTTCCTCTGAGAAGTCTGCAGTTAGTCTCTGATGGGTTCACCTTTGTAAGTTATTTGATGCTTTTGTCTCACTTCTCTTAAAATTATTTCCTTAACATTAACTTTGCATAGCTGGAAGATTATCTGCTTTGGGGATGTCCTTTTTACAATGAATTCTTCCTTAGGAACACCTATGATTCTTAGGTTTGGACAATGTATATAATCTCACATTTCTTGGAGACTTTGTTCTGTTCTCTTTATTCTTTTTTCTTTACTGGTGTCTGTTAGGTTAATCGAAAAGCCTTGTATTTAAGTTCTGAGATTTTTTTCTTCTGCTTGTTCTAGTCTACTGTTAAAACATTCCACTGCATTTTGTACTTCCCTAAATGCTGCTTTCATTTCCTCAAATTCAGTCTTTTTTAAAAGTGGTTACTTCTTTTGATAATTTTGCATCCGTGTCCCAAATAGTTTTTTGGTTTCTTTAAAATTTCTTTATATTTGTTTTCAGTTTTCTTTTGAAGTTGCTTGACCAGTTTTACCATCAAAGTTTTGAGTTCTATGTCTGAAATTTCAAAAATTTCATTTTGGTTAGGGTTTGTTGCTTAAGAGTTGGTGTAGTCTTTTGAGGGTGTTGGAGAACTCTGATTTTTTTTTTTGTCATATTGTCAGAATTATTTTTATGGCTCCTTCACATTTGGGTAGATGATTTCTTCTTATCTGAGGTTGGCAGGGGGCTGATATAGGCACTGCAGTGTCCCCTTGGCTATATATAGCCTTGCTGTGGTGAGTTTCTCAGTTGCCAGATGTGGCAGCCCTGTGCTGTGTACCTGCACTGGCTCACGGCATCCTGAATGGCCAGAGTGGTTTGGAAAGTGTTGTTAGCTGGCATGTGGTTTTGAGAGGACAACAATAGATTTAGGTTAAGAGCATGCTATTGAGAGACCCAAGAAACCAAGAAACTTAAAAAAAACCCATATTTGCTGTAAAAGTAGCGTTTAGTTCACTATATTTCATATATATCCCCACCTCATATTTCATATATATCCCCACCACTATATATTTTGTGTATTCCTACCTCATGTATTTTATGAAATCTTAGTACTTTAAATTCTACCTCAAATGAAATCTTAGTACTTTAAATCCTACCTCAGACCCCGTAGAATTAGGCATATGTCGGGTGCCTTGTATAATGGCGTAACTAGTGTTTGTATTTAAAACTCTTGGGTTAAGCATTGTCAGCCCCAAATTAGTAGGCTAACTTCTGCTTTTACAACGGGATGTAAATGATAAAGCGATAAGCCCCTTTCAGACATTCCTACAAGGTGGCAGCAGACTCAGAGGTGCCAGCTGCTCTCTACCGGTTTTTATCCCAGTGATAATTTACACACAGTGGCTATGTAAACCTGAAGGGAACAAAGACTTTTATAAAAGAAACCGCCTTGCTATAATACGCTTGTGATATTTTATAAATTCCCAGAATTAGTATATGAATTTCTACCCCACATTCACTGTATGTGTTTGCAGCATTCATATTTAAAACTTTGTTAAGTTTGGCTTTTGTTGTCCCTTAATGACCATGTTATGTTATGTAAATGTTAAGCAAACAAGCTTTCCTAAGCATACCTTGGGATGGAAACTTAAAGGGCTAATGTAACCCTTTGCCTGCCGGCTCAGGTTACTTCATACGCAGGGACTGCATGGACCTAACTTATCTAACATTCCACTCTGCCCATTAAGTGGGTTTCTGTCAATCACGGGCAGCACCCACCAATACCAAGTGTTCCCGTACCCATTAGGAGAAATTACCCAATCATGTAAAATCAAGTTTAAAGTTCTTTCCCCTCCCTCTGTAATTGTGCATAAAAACTGCTTGCCATTGTGAATCAGGGCTCTGGTCCATGAAGCCTCTACGGACTTCATGCGAGAGCCCAGACTTGAGCCTGAATAAAGACCCTTGTGTGTTTGCATCGGAGCTGGCTCTTTGTGGTCTCTATCCCTCTCATTAGAGTCACGGGTTCAACAGTTTGCTATAGTATTTACCTCTGACTAGCAGGTGGAGGTTGTCGGAGACAGCCAGCTACAATGGTGGCTGTAGGGTTTCACCTTGGCATGTGTTGCCGCAAGAAAATGCCCAGCCAGCCTAGGCTGAGGGCAGGGTTCTAAGGATCTCCCAAGTTCTCTGTTTTGAGCTTTTTGGGAGAGTGCAGGGGAAAGGAGATGAAGCACCCCTCAAGTTGCACTCTTAGCTGTCCCAGTGGGGATTAGGAAGGAGTCCCAGGCCACTGGGATAATGGGATTGTGCAGAGCAGGCCCAGAAGTGTTCACAAGGGGAGTGAGAGATTGCTACTGCATGTCCCACCTGGCTCTCACCTTGGCCCCAGGCAATCTGCAAAAATGCAGTGGGTCTCAGAGCCTCAGGTGTTCTCAGGCAACCAGCCCAGCCAGGAACTGTCTGTAGCTGTGGAGTTTGCCCTTGGGGCCCATTCCAAGCTGGCTGGAAAGCAGCCTCTCAACCCTGTAAGGGTTGAATTCCTGGGAAATGGCAGCTGGCGTTGCTCAACACTTTTTTCCTGCACTACTCCACAGCAGAGCACAGCTGTGTGGAAGGCAGTTTCCCATTAGGGGCCCTGCAGGTTCAAGGCAGGAGCACAGAACTCCAAATTTCCTGTTATTTCCTTTCTTCACTGTGTTTGGAGGCTGTGGTGGACTATAGTGGCACGGACAAGAGTCCAGACAATTCCAGCCCAGGGCGGTGGATGTTTTTCTTCTTCTTTGCTTTAAGTAGTTATTATCACTCTATTGGAGACGTGTGGGGCATGCTTCTGGATCTGTTCCTCTCTGGGTGTTGAGGAAATTCTATCTTGATTTACTCTGTAGGAGAAACTCACTTTAGCTGCCTCATGTCTACCATCTTAATCCTTCCTCCCTTCCCAACATTTTCCTTTTTTAACTTCAACTCACTCTTGACCCAATTTTGGAATAAGTTCCCTTATGTTATTTCTTATTCTATTCTTTTTCATTTGGAACCACTTACTATTAGTAAGCATATCTTTATTGCTGTTTAATGTCTAACTTTCCACTGGATTCTAGGCTCCATGAAGGCAGAGGCTATATCTGTTTGTTCAAAATCTATTGGATCCACAACAGATGACACTGTGCCTAATTAATAGCAGGTGCTCAATAATTGTTGAATAAATGAATTAGTTGCCATAACATAGGAAAGGACATTCATGTGGCTGTCAGAGACAGGAAAATTTACTTAGATTCATCTAGTCTACAAAATGTCCAAATGAAATCTGGTACTGGAACTTGAAAAACTTAATCCTGTGTTTTAGAGTATTACATTACATCTACAGTAGCAGGTCCTCATTTTGGATTCTGAAAAGTCGTTTTTCAAATACATATGTAAAAATTTTATTTATACACACACATATCTATATCTATCTATTTATCTATCTATAATTACTTTATTTAATAAAAGGAGTACAACACGATGGTTAAAGGTTAGGTCTCTAGAGCCAGACAGCCTGGGCTCAAATCCTTACTCAGTAACTAATTAGTTATGTGACCTTGAAAAAATGTTTATTGCCTCAGTGTTCTTGTGCATATAGTGGGGAAATAATAATAGTAATCACCTCATACGGTTGTTATTAAAATTAAATGCATTAATATATTAGTATAACATAATATGCCTGACCAATCATATTAAATAGGGGTTACCTGCTAACTTAATTCTCACAAAATCTCATGGGATGGGAATCATTTCCCCTACTTTATAGGTTAGATAGTAGGGAGCTAGTATTTGCATTCAGATCTAGAATTCCAAAGGAAAGAGAAGAGGCTTTAAGACAGACTCACACAAAAGATAAACTGATGAGGAACTAGAGAAATGATTAGTGGGGTAGGGGGGTGATCACAGGTGTGTGGCCAATGATGGCTATATTAAAAACTGTACATGACCATCATGTAGAAAATTATTACACTCACACAATATGATGAGTAAATGCAGTAGTGATGGTTAGATCTTTACCCAACACAGAAAGAGACTTGTCTAAAAATTAGCACTTTTCAACAATGAAACAGGCTGCCTTTTCAGGATGAATTTCCTGTCACTGTGGACACATTCAGTCTAAATGGCTGTCATGAATGTCATAACTTCATTGAGAAACTAAAAGAGATGACCTCAAAAAATACTATGTACTCTCAGACTCTATAACTGCAAGATAATAACAGAAATATAACAACATGTACTATTATAAAGGCCTAGAACCAAAATGATGGAAGACAGAAAAATTCCTGTTGAGAAACACATTCATGCTGTTTTAGCTGGTGTCTGACAGTTGCTATGTATTTAGTTGTGTACTTGCCCACAGGACATGATGCTTGGCTGAACTGGTATTTTGAAGATTTCAGGCAGCCTCTGATACTTCTATTAGTATTATTATATCATTTTAACTGTTAATTCTGCTCATAAAAATGGATATTATTTACTGTGCTTCTATTAATTACATATTAAAAAGTATATAACGTTTATAAATGAATATTTTAAAACACTTAATTGTCAGACTATTATCAAATTTGGCATAATTGTGGAATGATTAAAGAGGCAGGGGACTTGAGATGAGTCAAGTGGAATCCTCCAACCTAGAGCACGCTCAAAGAATACTTACTAATTGTGCTTGGTAGTGATGACAGGAGAGTGAGTGCCACTGAGTTGAACCATCATTACTTCCCCCACCTCCTACATACACTCATATTTAGGCCAGAGGGAATACTAACATGCTTCTTTGGAGCACAAGCCTGAGGGAATGTTGTAAGCTACAGAGATGGGTCAGCTTAATGTACTCATTACTAGTGCCTGAGTTGTGAAGTAATAGCTTAGAGAATCAGAGGATAAAGACTTTGTTCTCTCTGGGGACATAATCTTAGCTAAATATTCACACTCCACTTAGAAATATTTTAAGCCAAACACCTAAAAATCAGTGACTGATTGGCAACAGCTAAAAATGACAAACCCAGATACAATTTCTATGCATGTCCCTTCCATGGTCACTAATATGTTTTTGTCTTGTGAAAAGCTTTAACTTTACTTTCCTCTATTCAACATTCACCAAATTCTGTACTGAGCTCTTCAGAACTTTGTTTTTTAAAAGGATCATAGGCAATAAGGCATTCTTTTTCCCTTGGACTTGAGCCTTATTCTAGAGGAGGGCCTTACTACTTAGAGGAGACATATCTGGTTTAAAACCAAAAGGTTTGTCATAATGACTTAAAATTCACACTATTAAACATTACTTTGGCTTGAGATTTTGAAGACCTTATTTCTTTTAGAGACACGATCTCACTCTGTTTCCCTGGTTGGTATATAGTGGTGCGAGCATGCTCCTTGCAATTTTGACCTCCTGGGCCCAAGCAATCATCTTGCCTTGGCCTCCCAGACAACTGGGACTACAGACATGTGTCACTACATCTGGATAAAATTTTTATGTTTTTGTAGTGACAAGGTCTCACTATGTTGCCCAGGTTCGTCTCAAGTGATCCTTCTTCCTTGGTCTTTCAAAGTGCTGGGATTATAGGCATGAGCCACCATACCTGACCAAAACTCATTTATTTAAATCAACAAATATTTGTGTCTAGTAAGTTTAAGACTCTGTTCTAAGTGTTGGGAAGAATCAAGCAGATCAATCAAATATTTTAAAAACCTCCAGAGATAAATGTGTTCATCATTTGGTCTCCACACAAGCCTCTATTAAAACGTTCAAAAATAATTTGACATCCCCAGAGCAATTATTAATGTGCTGCGGATATTGCATGTGCTCATTAAAGTGCCTGTTGAGATAGATACATCTGTGACATGTTTAGAAACTCTTTTTCTTGGGAGCCAAAACACTGAGTGAAAGAATAAGAGAAATCGCAGGTATACCTTTATGTTGATGTCATGTTGTGAGATATTAGACACAATCAAATAAATCTCCTTGGCTTTAGGACATCTCCTGGACTTTCCAAAATGGCTAATCAAATAATTTTTAAACATTATTGTTTGGGAACACTGTCCTCACAAGCCAAGGCCATGAATTCAAACCCACGTTCATTCTGTTTCATGGCCACAATTTAGATTTGGAAGAAAAATCTGATTCACATTTTTATTATTGCTTCTTTAAATATAGTTTTAGAAAATAATTGAACATATGTTTTCCCAACATCCTATTTATTTTTAATCATCACCTTCAATTTCTTATTTCAGATAAAATATATTTTTTAGACAGTTGTCATTATTAATATTATGATTTCAATCTTCTTGGCATTTGGGGAGATTTATGTCCCATTCTAGGAGATTTTTATTTTTCTTTACTCATGTAAGTTTAGAGGAAATGAAAACTTTTAAATCAGACAAATATATATTTGAATCCCCACTCTGCCATCATTAGCTGTAAGATTTTGGCTAAATTACTTAGTATCACTTAGGCTATGTTTTATCATTGTAAAATGGGGATAATAAGTAGGTTTTTATGAGAATGCAATAAAATGAGCCATATAAAGCATTTTAGCCCAGTACTTGGACCTACTAGGTACTCAATGAATGGCTGCTATTACTGTTTATATTATTATGCACTGCATATGGAGGTGAAAGGTAGATGAAACCACCTCCATCATTTACTACCTGTGTAATCTGGACCAAATTGTTTTATTTCTCTGAACCTCAATTTCCTCATCTAAATATCAATATGATAGTGGTGTTTACAACACCTAGTCATATGAGGATGAAATGATATAATCCATATAAATTACTCAGCACATAGTAGGAATGCTGTAATTATTAGCTTAAAGTATGCAATAACAAAACCCCAAATTCCTTCATTTTATGAGGCCTCTTTCTCTTCCTAAATGGCCTGGTTTCTGGAGTTAAGATGATGAAGTGTGGCATTCCTACACTATTGTAAGATTGAAATAAACAAAACAAAACTAAAAACACTGTCCTCCATACTTGAGTGATACAGAGAACCAGGTGATCTTACCTAGTCCCATATCTTATGAAGATTACTCCTAATTTTATTTGCCCTTATTTCTTCTTTCCGTTCTAAACTCATATATCTACCTATCTTCTTTACTTTTCCACCTGGATGACTACTAGGCATATCAAAATTAATATGGTCTAAAAAAAAAAAACTTTTTCCACATAACTTGCCACAAATCTATGGCATATCATTTTCTCCATTCTTTCTCTCATTTTCAACTCTGATTCTGCATCCAATGCATATCCTCCCTCACACCTCCCTCCTTCCCTCTCATATGTATATATGTATTTGAAATTTACAAATGTTATATGTATTTCTCTATCTCAATTGCCACTATTCTGGACTACACCTTCATGATCTCTCTCCTGGGTATCAACTACAGTATCTTAAATGTTTTCTGTGCTTTTATGCTGGGTCTTCATATATTTGCCTTTATCACATATTAAATGTGGGCCTCTGATGGGGTTCAGGATACACCACCCCAAAATGTAACTGTTGGAGACCAGAATATGCTACCCTAAATGATGTATTTTTTGCATAAGAATTATTGAACTGGTTATTTTGAGAAGCTGTAGACACAGAAAAAGATCTGGAAGTAACCTTTTTGTAAGAAATTATTTTAAATGAGTCAGGGCCTCATTCACCCAGGCTGGAATACAGATAAAATGAGTCATATAAAGCAAGCACTGGAACTATAGGCATTAGCCACCATACCTGGCCAAAGCTGATTTATTTAAATCAACAAATATTTGTGTCTAGTAAGTTTAAGACTCTGTTCTAAGTGTTGTGGAAAATCAAGCAGAACAATTAAATATTTAAAAAACCTCCAGAGATAAATCACAACAGCCTCAAACTACTACGTTCAACCAATCTAAGTTGTACACCACCAAGCCTGGCTAATTTTTTAAAAAATTTTTTATTCTTTTTTTTGTGGAGATGAGGTCTCACTTTATTTTGCCCAGGCTGGTCTCAAACTCCTGGGATCTAGCAATCTTTCCACCTCAGCCTCCCAAAGTGCTAGGATTACAAATGTGAACCACCATGCCTAGTCAGAAAAAAATATATATATATATCTACGAAGGAAATCATTTGTTAGCATGTCTCCCTCACCAATAAGAAAGGGATGACTAAATCACTAGAGACTCTTAATCACTGGAGGATGCATGAACTTAAATCTGCATAACAAACCTTACCTTTATCATGCTTTTCCTGGTCTTCTGGTCTTAACCAGTCTCCTCCTCATACTATCCCTTTTTTATTATTTCAGAGAATGATTGTATTTAAGCCTGAGGTCTAAGACAAGCCTTTAGAATTTATTAATTTCTAGAGATTTTCTCTTATATGTACATGCAGTATACATGTTAATAAACTTCTGTTTGTTTTTCTTTTGTTAATGTGTATTTCATTACAGGAGCTTGTCCCAACTGAGAACTGTGGAAGGTAGAAAGAAAATTATTTTTCCTCCTTTACACATTTATAGAAAGGTCATGAGGCAGCTCTGTGCAGGTTAGGCAGTCTCCAAAGGAGGTTAAAGCCAAAGCCTGTCCCCAGTAGCTGGAGCAACCACTCCCTTGTTGGAGCGTAATCTGTACAGTGCAACTGTGTTCATTATAACGGGCATCTTAATTGAAAACTCTTACTCATGTAGTTCTAGGATATAAATGGCTAACTCTTTGACATTCCCTAACGTTTATAGAACATTTTGAATTTACGAAAAAAATATGCTTTTATTTGAATTCTTCCAATGGCTCTGTAACATAAGTATTTCTATAACAATATTTCACATGAGGAAATTATAGATCAGAGAGCTTGTGACTCAAGGTCACACAGATAGTAACTGGTGTAAAGGGAACTTAAATCTTGTACTTTGACTCTAAGCCCCAACATTCTTTTTGCTATACTTTACTGCCTCCCTCACTAGAGAGTTTAGTTGAACAAAAAACTTCATTCGTACCATGCTTCTTAACTGAAGTCTCTTATACTTTTTTCCCTCTATTTGTTCTTTCTGCTTAAGAATGTGTGTGTGTGTGTGTGTGTGTGTGTGTGTGTGAGAGAGAGAGAGAGAGAGAGAGAGAGGGAGAGACTGTCTTTATTACTGGAAGTGTTGGCAAAATATACACATGCATTAAGAAAAGCCGCCAGTCTCCTCTGAATTGTACCCCACAAATTCAAAATAAAAAATAAAAATAAAAAAATAAGAAAATCAAGAAAAACCAGTCTCCAAAAAATCAGGCCTTCTTGGAAAGCCTTCTCTGGTTAATAATATGTTTTGAATGGTATCTTTAAAAAAATCATTTGTTCTTTATGAAAATTATTTAAGGATAAAGTTCTAAGTAGGTGTTTATCCATGGAGAAGGAGTTAAGATTGCATCTAATCCCTGTCAAATAATCCATTAAAGAGAGCTTCAAGAGAGCTTTGTATGCTGAGCATGTACTAAAGACAAACTTCCACATTCAGCAACTCCGTATGTATTATTCACATATAGTAGGTAAGATTGGTAACTAAGCTTCAAAGAACTTTTTCAGTGTCAAAGCCTTGCCAACTGATTTGAGAGGGTGGTCAAATCTTGTTAATTAGTCAGCCTGTCAGCCTGTCAGAAGAATTATGTGGAGTTGCATGTAATAGCTCATTAGCAAGAAATAGCTATTGTTAATTATGACAAGGTCAGGAAAGTAATATGTTTCTGAATTTGAGTGGATATTAAAAATAATAAAGAAAATGTCTTAGAGTACAACGAGACTCAAAATTAAATACAGGAAACCATGTAGAAGAAAAGGAGCTTGGTGGTATCCTGTGAGGTATGTGATGCTCTGGAACCAAAGAAACTAGTGCTCAGAATTGGGCAACTGCTGCTTAAGGAGGCCAACAACAACTCAGGGCTCTGTTCACTGGTCCCTTGCTTTCGAAACCTTTTTTTCAGGGGAGTATCATTTTGACTGCATCATTATGGGTCAAAGTGTATTAGAACCATTTAGTTGTAGTCCAGTTGCTGTTGCCATTCAATGTGTGTAAAGAAATTTTCTTGGCTTCCTAAATTAGAATAGGAAAAAAAGAGAGGGGTTTAAAAAAATGATGATAATGTCCCAAAGACACATATTTGCAAATAATAACAGCTACCATTCAATAACTGTTTGCTATTTACCAAGAACTTTATCAACTATTTGATATATATTATCTAATTTGTTTCTCAAAATAGCCCTGGAAGGTAGATAATAGAATTATATCCATTTTATATATGAAGAAACTGAAAAACAAAGATGTTAGGTCACTTGCCCATGGTCACAGTAATGCCATTAGAGTAAGTGGCAGTGCTAGTACAACTAAAGTCTAAGTTCAATTATTAAGTTCATATTCTTAATAATTCTTAACATGATAATAATTGCTATTTTTTATTATTCTTACCATAGTTAAAAAAAACAAAAATTGGAATTATAAAAAGAAAACTGATAAATTAGACTTAATCAAAAGTAAAAATTGGACAAGTGCATTGACTCATGCCTGTAATCCTAGCACTTTGAGAGGAGGAGGCAAGAGGATTGCCTGAGCCCAAGGATTTGAGACCAGCCTGGGCAACTTGGTGAGACCTTGTCTCTACAATAAAAATTAAAATCAATCAGTCAATCATTCAATTAATCCATCCTTAGTGGGGCATGGTGGTGTGCACTTGTAGATCTGGCTACTTGGAAGGCTGAAGAGGAAAGATCATCTAAGCCCAGGAGGTCAGGCTGCAGTGGCCATGAGTGTGCCACTCCACTCCAACCTGGGCAAAAGAGCAAGACTCTGACTCAAAAATAAAAGTGAAAGTTTTTATTCTTCAAAAGACAATATTAAGAAGGTGAAAAGCCACAAGCCAGAATAAAATATTTGCAACAACTATATCTGACAAGAAACTGTTATTCAGCAAATATAAAAATCTCTTCCAAATTAAAAATTTTTTTAAAAAATCACCCAATAACAATGAGAAAGATTTGTACAGATATTTTACAAAATGAAATACAAGATTGGTTAATACGTACATGAAAAGATGTTCAACATCATTTGTCATCAGGGAAATGCAAACTAAAACTATAGTGAAATACCAATTCACACCTATTACAATGGCTAAAATTTAAAAGATGGATAATGCCAAGTGTTGGTGGGGAAGTGGAGCAAAAGTGCAGCGGCTACATTGCTGGCAGAATTGTAAAATAGTACAACTATGTCATAAAGAGATTGGTTGTTTCTTATAAAGATAAATATACATTTATCACATGACCTAGCATCGCCATCCTCAGTTATTTACCCAAGAGAAATAAAAACATATATCCACAGAAAGCCTGTACGCAAAGGTTCATAGCAACATAATTCTTAATAGGCCCAAACTAGAGAAAACCCAAATGCTAATAGCTGTTAAAGTGATAAAATCTGTGTTATATTTATACACTAATAAAAAAAGGTGCTGATACACACAAAAACATGGATAGAATTCATAGATTTTATGCTGAGTAAAGGAAACCAAACACCATGGAGCATATTCTACAAGATTCCATTTACATGAAGTTCTAGAATACAGTCATGCATTGCTTAATGACAGGGATACATTCTGAGAAATGAGTAGTTAGGCAGTTTGTCTCCCAACATCATAGATTGCACCTACACAAACCTAGATGGTATAGCCTACTGCACACCTATGCTATATGATATTGTCTATTGCTCCTAGGTTACAAACCTGTGCAGCATGTGACTGTACTGAATTCTGTAGGAAATTGTAACACAAAGGATAAACGTCTGTATATCTGAACATATTTTAGTAAAGATACATTGAAAGTATGATATAAAAGATAAAGGGTACACCTATATTGGGCACTTAATATGAATGGAACCTGCAGGACTGAAAGTTGCTTTGAGTGAGTCAGTAAGTGAGTGGTGAGTGAATGTGAAGGCCTAGGACATTACTGTGCACTAGTATAGACATCATGAATCTTGTACATCTAGGCTACTCAAAATTTATAAAAATAATTTTCCTTTCTTCAATAATAAATTAACTTTAACTTACTATAACTTTTTTACTTTATAAACTTTATTTTTTTATTTGTTGACTCTTCTGTAATGACAGCATAAAACATACATTGTACAGCTGAACAAAAATATTTTATTATTTTCCTCTGTCTCCCTTCCTTCCTTTCCCTCTCTCACCTTCCTCTCTTCCCTCCCTTTCTCCCTCTCTCCTTTTCTTCTTTTCCTCCCTTTCTCTCTTTCCTTCCTTCCTTCATTCTTTCCTTTTCTTCCTTCCTTCTTTTCTTCCTTCCTTCCTTCCTTCCTTTTCTTTCTTCCTTCCTTTTTTTTCTTTCTTTTGAGACAATGTCTTACTCTGTTGACCAGTCTGAAGTATAGTAGTGCTATTATAGCTCATTGAAGTCTCAAACTTCTGGGCTCAAGCAATCTTCTTGCCTCACCCTCCCAAGTAGCTGGGCCAACAGGCACCTGCCACCATATCCAGTGCATTTTATAAATTTTTTGTAGAGACGAGTCTCACTATGGTTTTGTAAGGTTGGTCTTGACCTCCAGACCTTAAGTGATCCTCCTGCCTCAGCCTCCCAAAGTGCTGGGATTACAGTCAAGAGTCACTGCACCTGGTCATTTCCTTTCTTGATAGTCTTATTCTATGAACGTTTTTTGTATATAAGTATAGTATAGTAAATATATAAACTAGTAATATAGTTATTTATTATCATTATCAAGTATTATGTACTGCACATAATTGTAAAGTCTTAATTTTTTATTTATTATGTAACTTTTTAAACTTTTTTGTTAATACTAAGACACAAGCACACACATTAGCCCAGCCCTACATAAAGTCAGGATCATCAATATCACTGTCTTCCACTCCCACATCTTGTCCCACTGAAAGGTCTTCAGGAACAATATCATGCATAGAACTGCCATCTCCTCTGATAACAATGCCTTCTGGAATACTACCTGAAGGACCTGCCTGAGGCTGTTTTAGGGTTAATCACTTTTTATAAGTAGAGGAGCAGTCACTGAAATAACAATAAAATGTACATTATAGTAAATACATAAACCACTAACATAGTCATTATCATTATCAAGTTCTATGAACTGTACATAATTGTAGGTGCTATATTTTTATATGACTGGTAACACATTAGGTTTATTTACACCACCATCACCACAACCACGAGTAATGAGTTATGCTACAATGTTCCAATGGGTATGACCTTACTAGGCAATAGACATTTTTCAGCTTCCTTACAATATTATGGGACCACTGTTGTATATGTAGTCTATTGTTGACTGAAACATCATTATGTGGTGCATGGCTGTATATAAAACAAATCTATATTTTAAAAAGAAGGAAAGAAAAAATCAGTGGTTGCCTGAAGCAGGGATGAGGGAAGTATCAGAGATTGATTACAAGGGGAACAAAAGAAATGTTTTGACCTTTTTTGAGTGGTGGTTTTATGGGCTGCATTTGTGAAAACTGATCTGTACACGTAAAATGTATATTTTCTTGTACATGAATTAGACTTCAACAAGGTAAGATTTTAAACAATTTATTAAGGGAAAATACCTTTTTTTTTTTTGAGATACAGTCTCACTCTGTCGCCCAGACTGGAGTGCAGTGGCCACTCCCGGCCACTGCAGCCTCGACCTGCTGGGCTCCGGCGATCCTTCTGCCTCAGGCTTCCAAGTAGCTGGAATTATAGGCGCGCGCTACCATGCCCGGCTAATTTTTGATTTATTGTAGAGATGAGGTCTCATCAAGTTGCCCAGGTGGGTCTCGAATCTGTGGGATCAGGCAATCCACTCACCTCAGCCTCCCAAAGGCGCGAGATTACAGGCTGAGCCACCGAGCCCGGCTTGGGAAAATACCTTTAAAAGATATAAGTCACTGTGGCTAAAATGGTAACCAAGTATCCACTTTCTATCCTAACAACCACATCCAACACAACAACTAGAGAAGTGCTTATTACATAAGGATGGATGTGCAATAGCTGCCATTCTTGGTCATTACAACCATGAATGGTAGCTTCACTTTTCCCAGAGAGAGCTGTTACCAAATGGGAGATCAGGCAAGCAGAGATCTTTTTTCTCTTCACATATATTCTCCATTAAAAATAAGTCTATGAATTTGATGCCTAGACAGCATGAATCTATCAAAAGAAAATCATAAGGCAAAATACCTGACATAAAAAGAATACCTACTACAATAAATTAGACTGTTATCTGTCCTAATTAGCTTAATCAGATCCTGAATCTAATTAGAACTCGCCTTGAACGATCCCAGCTTTGAAAAGTTGCCCTAGGTCTTGGCCTGGGCACAAGTGCTGTTTGCCGCCCGCCTGATCTGTTGGCTCTGATTGAGGCTGTGGGGCATTAGAGTTTGGCATGAAGCTGGTCACTTTAGGCACTGAAACCTCTTAATCATTCACTCACTAACTATAATTACTCTCTGCTAAAACCTAATCTATTTCTGACTCACAGACTGTTCTCACTTCAGTTTAAACTTCTGGTATTCTTCCTGGACTGAGGATGGAGAAGGAATGTCTTCACTCTACTCAGGTTCCATGCATCTAAAAAAGGAAAAACTAAAATATGGAAATGTATGGAATGATTATTCTCCTATCAGAAAAAAAATGCTCCTTTGGGGACCCTATAATTTCTCTCTCTCTCTCTCTCTCTCTCTCTCTCTCTCACTCTCTCTCTCTCTTTCGGCTATTTATATTTTTAATTATAATATTTACCATCTTAACCATTTTTAATGTGCAGTTCAGTCCCATTAAGTACATTCACAATGTTGTGCAATTATCACCACTATCTGTTTCCAGAACATTTTTTATCATTCCAAAATATCTCTTTTAAGTAATAATATCAACGTTGATCTCATTGCTTAAAATCACTAATTTCTGCATAAGTTAGGTGTTGTCTACAATTAGCTGGTTTTGAAAGAGAGTTAACCATCAGGTCTCCTTCCCATCTTCTTTTCTTTCTAGGACCTTTAAGATATTTTGAACATACAGAACCAAACTGTTTTAAGCAGTTGCTCAAAATAGCAGTTTACTCACAGAGAGATTATGACACAAGGGTATGACATACTCCCATGCTTCAGGGCATGAAGTTTCAAACACATCCTAGAGAGGAGTTGAGTTTCTCCTTACTGAACTCTGCCTTTATTTCAGGAAGTTGCCACTATGTAATTTATGGTGAATCATCAAGCTAGAATAGCTCACATGTTAGTTAAGATTTTCTTAGACATAGGCAAACTAAGAAAAAACTGGTACGGTCCACACTATAAGCTCACTAGTATTTATTTTTTAAATTATTTTTAAAACAATAAATGAGCTAAAGTTAGCAAATAACTAGGTTAGTCATGCAATTCCACATAGAGCAAGTGAATAAAGAGATATCTGTGTGGAAGGCTGAAGCGGAAGGCTCGCCGGAGCCCCAGCAGGTCGATGCTGCGGTGGCCGGGAGTGTTCCATTGTCCTCCAGCCTGGGTGACAGAGTGAGACTCCAACTCAAAAAAAAAAGAGATATCTGTGAAGGTGTTCTAACTTTGTCTTTGTGTATCCTATTTCTATCAACAGGTTGTTCCAGCTATTTCAAAAAGAATTCTGGCCTTATCTATTATAGACTAACCACAGTTTTAAAACAATTCATTTCAAGGTTTAAAATGTCCCATTAGTACTTTCTTGCTCTTTACTAAAAGTCAGATATGTTTAAGTCAGAAACATGAATTCTGCAGCTTTTTTGTTTCCTGCCTGCTGTAAGAATTCATTTCTGCCTAGACTTTGACTTGAAGTTCTGCTTTACTTACTCATTTGCTCTTTCCTTCACTCTGAGTTTTCAAGCTGCCTTTTAAACTAAAAGCATATCTATCCTTAGCTGTTTTAAAAATTCTCCCAGGACTGCTTTCTTTCAGTGAATGAAAAACATTTATTTGACATTTTAAATCTTGATTACTTAAAATTGCCATACTGAACTGTTTTGTTACAAAGACAACCTTGGCCTGAATTAAATTATATGGGAATATATCTACCTCCAATATATACTGAATTTATTTACTTATAACTCATCCTATTCTACAAAAATGTAAAATAAAAATAACACAAATATAAATTAAATAAACATCATACTACATACATTAAAAAAGTGAAATTGATTTTCAAAAATGAATTATAAAATATCATTGCATAAAAATAGAACTAAATATACTATTTGTATAGGGTTTTAGTAGGGAAGTGATCTTTTTTAAAGTTAAGCAAAATACTTCAATAAAAATATTAGTTTTAACTGACAAATAATAACTGTACATATTTATAGGGTCAAGACTGCATTTTTAACAAGTGTCTTCCGAACCCATGAATCAGAGTATTTCCTTAAATTAACCACATCCTACAATTCTTTCACAGCTTAACAGTTCCCTTATAAATCTTTTTCTGATTAATCCAGCTTGCAAAGTTCTCTGCTTTCTCTGAATACCTATAGCAATTACCCCAGCTTATTCCCCTTTAAGCTATCCTCACACTTCTGCTAAAGAAAGTAGATTATATTGCTTTCCTGCTCAAAAGATTATAATAGCTCTCTCTTGCCTTGAGAATAATTTCAAAATCTTGAAAATATTTATAATATGTCCCGACCTTCTACTGTGGCTACAAAACCCATCCTGAATTTTAAGAACCATCCTCTAGTGTTACCACACAACTGAGAGTACTTAAACAAGTCATCCCCTTTCATACTTCTGTGTATTGGCCCATGCTGCTTCTAACTGAAATGCCTTGTTTCTTTTTTATTGCCCAATGAATGCTTATGCATCTTTTAATACCTAGTCAAAAGTTACTTTATTTGTGAAAAATTCTCTACCCCTCATAAGTCAAATTAACATATTTTAAAGTTACCATATTTAAAAGAGTATGGTGCTGGCATAGAAATAGACAAATAAATCAATGAAACATAATAGGGCTCCAAAAACAGACATGCACATACCTGCAAATTTAAAGTATGATGAACAGGAATTTCAATTAAGTAATGCTGAAACAGTTGACCACTTGTTTAGAAAAAAATGAAAAAAGCAAAAACAATCCATATTACATATCATTCAAAAAGTGAAATTGATTTTCCAAAATGAATTATAAAATACCATTGCATAAAAATAGAACTAAATATACTATCTGTATGGGATTTTAGTAGGGAAGTGATCTTTTTTTAAATATAAGCAAAACTTATAAAAAGATTAGTTTTTGATTGACAAATAATAACTGTACATATTTATAGAGTCAAGACTGAGTTTTTAACATGTATATGTTTAATTTTTTAGATTCTGGGGGTACACATGTATGTTTGTTACATGGACATATTGTGTAGTGGTGGTGATTGGGTTTCAAGTGACCCATTCCCCAGATAGTGAACATTGTGCCTCGTAGGTAGTTTCTGAACCCTAGCTCTTCTTCCCCCTCCACCCTTATTAACGTCCCCAGTGTCTATTATTTCCATCTTTGCGACCATTTAGCTCCCACCTATGAGTGAGAACATGTGGTGTTTGGTTTTCTGTTTCTGAGTCAGTTTATCTAGGAGGATCATCTCCAGCCCCATCCAAGTTGCTGCGAAGATTTCATTTTTTCATGGCTGTGTATTATCCCTACCACATGTATACCACATTTTTGTTATCCATTGATCAGTTGATGGACATCTAAGTTGATTCCCCATCTTTGAAATTGTGAATTGTGCTGCAGTGAATATGGGGGTGCAGGTGTCTTGGTATAATGACTGCTGTTCCTTAGGGTAGATATCTAGTAGTGGAATTGCTGAATCAAATGGTAGATCTACTTTTAGTTATTTGATTAATCTCTGTGCTGCTTTCCATAGAGGTTGCACTAGTTTACACTCCCACCAACAGTGAATACATGTTCCTTTTTCTCTGCATCCACTCCAGCATCTATTTTTTATTTTTAAATAATGGCCATTCTGACTGGTGTAAGGTGGTTTTTTATATGCTTGTTGGCCATTTTTATATCTTCTTTTGAGAGATGTCTCTTCATGTTGTTTGCCCACTTTTTAATGAGGTAAAATTTCAGGATACAAAATCAACACACATAAATCAGTGGCACTGCTATACACCAATAGCAACCAAGCTGAAAATCAAATCAAGAACTCATTTCCATTTAAAATAGCCAAAAAGTTTCAATACCTAGAAATATATTTAACTAAGGAGGTGAAAGATCTCTACAAAGAGAACTACAAAACTCTGACGAAAGCAATTAAAGAGTGGACAAATAAATGGAGAAAATCCCATGCTCATGGATTGGAAGAATCAGCATGATTAAAATGACCATATTACACAAAGTAATCTACAGATTCAATGTAACCCCTATCAAACCACCAGTGTCATTTGTCACAAAATTAAAAAAACAAAATCCTAAAATTCATATAGAATTTTTTTAAAAAAGCCAGAACAGGCAAAACAACCCAAAGCAAAAAGAACAAAGCTTGAAGCATCACCTTACCTGACTTCAAATTATACTACAAGGCTGTAGTTACCAAAACAGCATGGTACTGGTACAAAAACAGACACATGGACCAATAGAACAGAATAGAGAATCCAGAAATAAACTCAAATACCTACAACCAACTGATCTTTGACAAAATAAACAAAAACATACACTGGAGAAAGGACACCCTATTCAACAAATGGTGCTGGAAAAATTGGATATCTTCATGCAGAAAAATGAAACTTGATCCCTATCTCTCCCCATATACAAAAATTGACTCAAGATGGATTAAAGACTTAAATATCAGACCCAATACCATAAAAATCCTAGAAGAAAACCTAGGAAAACTCTTCTGGACATTGGCCTAGGCAAAAGGATTTGTGGCTAAAATCCCAAGAGCAAATGCAACAAAAACAAAAATAAACAAGTGGGACTTAGTTAAACTAAAAAGCTTCTGCACAGCAAAAGAAACAATCAACAAAGAAAATAGGCAACCTACAGAATGGGAGAAGATATTTGGAAATATGCATCTGACAAAGGACTAATATCCAGAATCTACAAAGAACTCAAATCAGCAAGAAAGTGATATTTTGATACACACAATATGCAATGATCGAATAGTGATAATTAGCCTATCCAACACCTCAAACTTTTATCATTTTTTTGGGCTGGGAACGTTCAAAATTCTTTCTTCTAGCTATTTAAAGATGCACAGTAAATTATTATTAACTATAGTCACCCTACAATGCTATAAAACACTAGAACTTATTCCACCTATTTAGTTGTTATTTTGTGTACTTTAACCAACCTCTCCCTTACTCTGACCCTTCCCTGCCTCTAATAATGACAGTTCTACTCTCTATTCCTATGGGATGAACTTTTTTAGTTCCCACGTAAGAGTAAAATCACTTTTCTACTTCTGGTTTATATAACTTAACATAATTATCCCCAGTTCCATTCATGTGGCTGTAAATGACAGGAATTCATTTTAAAAATGGAAGAATAGCAATCTTTTGTGATGCCCCCTAAATTGTGCAAGCATGATGGAAGTTACACATACTTCTCCTTGGTGCAAAGTTTGTGTAACACTTTTTTAAAGGTTTATTTTATTTCAGAGTTGTGGGGTACAAGTGAGGATTTGCAACATAAATAGACTGCATGCAGGTGAAGTTTGGGCTTTTAGCTGGTCCTCCCTCTCCTGGTAGTGGACCAGATACCCATTGTGTTGCCATGTGACCCCTCACTCCTTCTTCCCTCCCTCTCTTAGCAGTGCACCACAGCTGCATACCCCTAGTGGTCAGGGCCCACTTATGAGTAAGAACATGCGGTATTCAGTTCTTTGTTTCTGGTTTAGTTTACTTAGTTGCTGCAGAGTCATGACTTTGTTCTTTATGGCTTCACAGTATTCCATCATGTATATGTACCACATTTTCTTCATCCAGTCCACTTTAGAGGGTTGGTTCCATGATTTTATTATTGTGAATAATGCTACAAAAGCTAAGACAAATAGGACCTTATCAAACTGAAAATCTTTTGCACAGCAAAAGAAACCATCAAGGGAGTAAAGAAAGCCAGGCTCGGTGGCTCAGCCTGTAATCCGGCGCCTTTGGGAGGCTGAGGTGAGTGGATTGCCTGAACCCGCGGGTTCAAGACCCGCTTGGGCAACTTGGCGAGACCTCATCTCTACAATCAATTAAAAAATTAACTGGGCGTGGTAGCGCATGCCTGTAGTTCCGGCTCCTTGGAAGGCTGAGGCGGAAGGATCGCCGGAGCCCAGCAGGTCGAGGCTGTGGTGGCCGGGAGCGGCCACTGCTCTCCAGCCTGGGCGACAGAGTGAGACTCCAACTCAAAAAAAAAAAAAAAAAGAGAGTAAAGAGATAACCTATGGAGTGGAAACAACTATTTGCAAGTTATGTGTTTGACAAAGGCCTGACATCCAGGATCTACAAGGAACTCAAACGAATTGAAAGGTGTAACAACACTGTGAGTCTGGTGTATTACATCCATTTTACAGGTGAGGACGTTAGTTTCAGGCCACACAGCAAGGAAGCTAGTAAAAATACTACAGCCAGGATTAAAACCCAGGTCCGTTAGACTCAAAGCTTATATTTACCATCTCTGTGTGTTTTTTTACAGTTTTGTTTTGGTATACTAACTCAGTGCGCCTATGCTCTCTTCCAATGGTAATGTGCTTCATTTATCTTTCATGTAGTTATGTTTCACACCCTATCAGGCAAGTTAGTCTGCCTTGACACACAATTTGTAGGAGTGCTCTGAATTTTTCATTGTTCACCATCTGTCAGCGAAATATGGAAAAAATTTCATCAGAAATAAGAGATGAATTATGTAGTAACTGAGTGGTTTGACCCATACTCCTCAAGAGAATTATAAACTTGTGTATACTTGAATTTAGATTTATTGGTTCCATCTTGTCTTGACAAAGTGGTACTTAAAAGATAAATCAATGATTGCTTATTGTGAATTTTTATGCCTGTTTTGGGCAACAATCAATGGACATATATTTATTGATTACTCAGCTCTCTTCTCAGTGGTTCTTAACCAAGAGCGAAATTCTCACAATGGAATTTCGAAATATGTATGGATGTTTTGGTTGTCCAATGATAAGTTTAAAGGGATTACTTGACATAATTTCAACGAGATAAATCATATTTCTAATGATGGTTTGGTGAGGGGGGTTGGGGAATCAGAAAGGATTCCACGGAGAAATTACATTGCAGATAACTTTTTGTATATTTGTTTTTTGTATACTTGGGTATGGAAAGAAAGGCATTCCAGGCAAAGGAAAGAACTTGATAAAATAACATACATAACTTGCATCCATTGACTACTCACTATGTGTCAAGCACTGTCATAAGTGCTTTAATTTTATAATTATTGTTATGTTATTGTGCAAACTTAAGGTGTATAAGATGATGTTTTGATAGACTTATACACAGTGAAATGACTATTACAGATAAGCAATTTAACATATCCATTATTTCACAGTTTCCTTTTTGTGATAAGAAAACTGAAAATCTAGTCTACGATAGTATAATATTAACCATAGCTGTCATACTATTCTTTAGATCTATAGATTTATTCATCCCACATAACTGCTACTTTGTACCTTTGACCTACATCTCCCCATTTTCCCATTTCCCTCTGTTTCTATGTGTTAGACATTTTTAATGTTTAGATTTCAATATAAGAGATATTATGCCATATCTTGCTTTCTGTATTTGGCTTATTTCATTTAATATAATGTCTTCCAGTTTCATCTATGTTGTTGGGAATGGCAAGATCTGCATTTTTAAAGTGAAATAATATTTTAATATACATAAATACACACATATATGCCATTTATTAATGAACATTTAGTTTTTTTCTATATCTTGGCTATTGTGAATAATGTTGCAATGAACATGGGGGAAGAGATATCTCTATTAGGTACTGATATTATTTTCATATATACCAAGAAGAGGGATTGTTGGGTCATATGATTTTTAACTTTTTGGGAAACCACCATATTATTTTCCCTACTGGCTGTATCAGTTTACAGTCCCACCAACAGTGTACAAGGGTTTCTTTTTTCACCAACACTTGATATTTTGTCTTTTTGATATTACCCATCCTAACAGGTGTAAGGTGATATTTCATTGTAGTTTTGATTTGCATTTCCATGATAATAAGTGATGTTGAGCATGTTTCATATACCTGTTGGCCATTTTTATGTCTTCTTTGGAGAAATGTTTATTCAAGCCCCTTGCCTATTTTTGAATTAGGTTATTAGTTTTTTTGTTATTGAATTGTGTGACATATATTTTTATATCAACCCCCTATCAGATGTATGGTTCACAAATATTTTTTTCCTAATATATAGGCTGACTTTTCATTATGTTGATTGGTTCTTTTTCTGATCAGAAATTTGGTTTTAGTTTGATGTAATCCCACTTGTTTATGTTAACTTCTGTCACTAGTGCTTTTGGTGTCCTATCCAAAATGCACTGCCAAGATCAAAGACAAAGAGCTTTCCTCCTATGTTTTCTTCTAGGAATTTTATATTTTCAGGTCTTACATTTCGGCCTTTATTCTATTTTGTGTTGATTTTTGTGTGTGGTGTAAGATAAGGGTTCAGTTTATTAACACCCCGCTCCCAATAATGGATAGATTATCCAGAGAGAAAACCAATTTTCTGGACCTGAACATTCAACTTAAACTAATAGGCATATACATAACATTCATCCAACAGCAGCAGAATACACATTCTTCTCAAGTGCACATGGAACAGTCTAAAGGATAGATAATATGTTAGCCCCCAAATAAGTCTTGACAAACTTAATAAGATTGAAATCTATAGAGCATCTTTTATGACCACAATGGTATGAAACTAGAAATCAATAACAGAAGGAAAAGTAGAAAATTCACAAATGTATGGAAATTAAACAAAATGTTCCTGAATAATGAATTCATCAAATAAGAAATCAAAAGGGAAACTAAAAATATCCTAATACAAACAAAAATGAAAACATAACATACCAAAACCTCAAGGATGCAGCAAAAGTAGTTTTTGGAAAGAATTGTATACTGGTACATGACTACATTAAAAAGGAAGAAATATTTCAAATAGAAAAAAAAACGAATATTACACCCCAAAAGTTAGCAGAAGGAAGGAAATAATAAACCCAAAGTTAGCAGAGGGAAGGAAATAATAAAGATCAGTACAGAAATAAACCAACTAAAGAATATAAAAAGTAGAAAAAAATGAGCAAAATTAATAATTTTTTACAAAATCAATAAGCCCTTAATTAGACTAAGAAAAAAGAGAAATAAATAAAAGTAGAAATAAAAATGGTGATGTTACAATGGATGACTCAGAAACAAAAAAAGGATCATACAGACTATTATGAACAATTTGGATAATCAAGAGGAAATTGATAAATTCCTAGAAATATACAACCTACCAGGATTGAATCAATAAGCTGCAGAAAGCTTGAACAGACAAACAATATGCAGAAAGGTTGAATCAGTAACTAAAAAACTCCCAGTAAAGAAGTGCACCAGACCAGATGGCTTCATGGCTAAATTCCACCAAACATTTAGAGAATTAATACCAATCATTCCTAAACTCTTCCAGAAGATAGAAGTAGAGGGCACACTTCCAAATTGACTTCATGAGGCCAGCATTGCCCTGATATCAAAGCCAGACAAATGCGTGGCAAGGGGGAAAAAAAGAAAAGAAAAAACAAAACAAAACAAAAACAACTACAGGCCAATATCTCTGATGAACATAGATGCAAAAAATCTTCAATAAAACACTTTATATGTTTTAACTCACTTATGTCTCACAGCATCTCTACGACATTAGGTTAAGATTACAGAGAACCCTGATTGTCAGGTCAGAAGTTTGTGAACTGCAACTTACTTTATTCCTTTATTGGGTAGCCTCAATAATATGTTCATTAGCAAATTAAAGTTCAGAGAGATGCCAATGATAAACAGCTTATTTGGTATCATTTAGCCCAGACTCTTACAAACATGTTTGATAGAAGAAATATTTTTATCAATAAACTTTTCTCTACATGAGTGTTCCAACTGAACACGTTCTATAAAACTTTCTAGATTATGAAGAGTGAAGACTGTTACAGGGGAAATGGTGAGGAAGATATAAATCTGAGATAAAATTTATAGTCTTTAGACATTAAAGAACATCTTTTACAAGATCAAAATATGCTCTGTGCTATTGCTATAGTGATAAAATGACAAAGAGTAACAATATGATCAAGGTTTGTTCATGTAATTGTACCTAATTTTTTTTTTTTTTTGAGTTGGAGTCTCACTCTGTCACCATGACTGGAGTGTAGTGGCCACTCCTGGCCACCGCAGTCTCGACCTGCTGGGCTCCGGCGATCCTTCCGCCTCAGCCTTCCGAGTAGCCGGAATTACAGGCGCGCGCTACCACGCCCTGCTGATTTTTTGATTTATTGTAGAGATGAGGTCTCGCTGCACAGGCGGGTCTCGAACCCGCGGGCTCAGGCAATCCACTCACCTCAGCCTCCCAAAGGCGCGGGATTACAGGCTGAGCCACCGAGCCCGGCAATTGTACCTAATTAATTTTTTTTTTTTTTGAGTTGGAGTCTCACTCTGTCGCCCAGACTGGAGTGCAGAGGCGCTTCCAGCCACCGCAGCCTCGACCTGCTGGGCTCCGGCGATCCTTCCGCCTCAGCCTTCCAAGTAGCCGGAATTACGGGCATGCGCTACCACGCCCAGCTGATTTTTTGATTTATTGTAGAGATGAGGTCTCGCTGCCCAGGCGGGTCTCGAACCCGCGGGCTCCAGCAATCCACTCACCTCAGCCTCCCAAAGGTGCGGGATTACAGGCTGAGCCGCCGAACCTGGCTGTACCTAATTAATTTATCAATCTCAAAATGAATTTTTGAACTTGACAGTAATTCTATATTTCATCTATGGGAATAAACTAAAATTAATGGTTCATACCATTTAAAAAAGTAAGAATAACAAGATAGGATTTTTCTTACTGAGTGCTAAAATGAATTACTATAAAGGTAAAATAAAGAGAAGAGTATGGTATTAGTATGAGAAATATCAATGGATTCGAGTAGATAACCCAGAGATCTACCAAAACATATTTAAGAATTCGTTTATGTTAAAGGTGACATTACAAATCAGTAAGACATAACTACCAATTAAATAATTTTAATACATATCTCAAATATATAAAATTTAAAAGTTTGATTTTAAATCTATGCTTTATATAAAAATAAATTACAAATGGCTTGGAAATGTTAAATGAAGGTAGATAAACATAGAAATCTGAAAAGATGTAGTCTAATATTATCAAATTATGGCAATTGGAAAACAATAAAGGAATGGTTTAATATATATTATGGTTCCTTTAACTCTATCAACAGTAAAAATCTCATTGTGCAATTCAAAAACCTAAAGTTTTCTCAAACACACATTTTATCAAAATATTGATCTTGTGCAGGGCCATAAAGCAAGTCTTAACAAATTTTGAAGAATAGGTATCATATGGTCAATATCCTCATCCATAGTACAATTAAGTTAGATGTTACTAATAAGAATAAAATAATACATATGAAATAATTAAATTTAATAAGTTCTGAATAATATAGAAATAAATAATTTAAATTCTTATACATGTGGACTTTTTAAAAACACACATTCAGGATCAAAGAAGAAATTATAATGGAATGTTAAAAATACTTAAAATTGGGTGATAATGACAAAATAGCATGCTAAAACATTTAGGATGCAGTGAAAGCTCTACATGAAGAGAAATTGATAGTTTTAAATGCCTATATTACCAAAAGAATAAAGGCAGACATTAATAAGTTTTAATCAAGAAGGTAGAAAGGAACAATAGAATAAACTCAAAGAAGAAAGAAGGACAATAGCAAAATTAGTAGAAGAAGATAATAATAGTAGTGGAAAGATGGTAACAATAACAGAAAAATAAAGTAAATAGAAAGCAAACAAATAATAAAGAGGATCAAAGAAAGCAAAGTTGTTTTATTGAAAAAATCTAAAAAAATTGTGCACAATTTTGAAAAGATTAATGAAGAAAAAAGAAAAGGCACAAATATAATTTTATAAGTGAGGAGACCTAGCTACAGAAAGGTGGAAAAGATAAAAGCATGTATTAATTGGCATAAATCAATAAATTAGAATAAATGGGAGTATATTATAGAGGACTATGCTTTAACAACATTGACTCATTAAAAAACACATTACTATTGTTGTCCATGATGGAGTAGCAGAGACCACGTTAAATCTCCTGCCTTAAATACAGAGAGGATTGAGCAAAATATATGCACTGATAGTTTTCAGACATTGGACAAGAAACAGAATAGGGCAATTATTTGTGGGAAAAGAACAAAATGAGGACCTTATGATTGTTGCACCTCCTGCCTGATAAGAGTTTCCAGGTTGAGACACATGGAAAGGAAACTCCAGGAGAGACCAGTAGTCTCTCTAAATTGAAGAAACAGAATTCAGAATTGGAGGAGGCCAAGGCAACTGTCATTGAGAGGAGAGTGCTGTATACACACACACACACACACACACACACACACACACACACACACACACACACAGACACACACACATACACACACACACAGGATTCTGGAGATTTGCAGAGGTGTCCTCTCAAGTCTTTGAGCACTGGCTTGCTCATGCATGGGAGGAAACAATCTGAAGACAAGAAAAGAACCAACCACCAGAATATAGTAGGTGGAAAAATCTTTGTAGCATATACCAGGCAGGATATAGTGTGCGTTCCTACCAGCCATAGTGGAAAGCCCTGCTCACATATGTATCACCAGATGCCTTAATTGTGGAGGCAGATTAGACCTAGACAAAGGCCTCTGGACCTCAATTAAAATTCCAAGAGTAATCCTCAAAAAGATGAAACTGATTTCAAGTAAAAACTGCATCCCTTAAAAAAGTTCAACATTTTTTTCAAAGAATGAAACAAATTCCAGTACCAAAACATAAAATTCACAACCAATATCTTCTTTTGTAAGAAAACTATGAGCATAATCACAAAAAAATCAATAGAAATATATAAAAATACTTCAAATTATAGAATTAACAGGGACAGTAAAAATGCTATTACAAATATACTCAAGATGTTTAAGATTGCAAAACATGAACATAAAGGAAAAAAGAATATAGGTAAAAAGATTTGAGTAGAATTTCTAGAAATTAAAAATGCAATATCTGAAATAAAATTACTTTATTTAAATTGAGATTAAGAGTAGATTAAACATTCCAAAGGAAAAATTAGTGATCTAAAATGAATCATACAAAAATAAAAAAGACTAGAAAAAGTGAACAGATGGATGTGATGATATAATAAATGCTATATATATTTAATTGGAGTTCCAGAAGAAGAAGGAATGGGGGAGCAAAAAAAATTTTTTTAAAATGATTACTGAAAAATTTTCCACTTTTCATGAAACCTATAATTATAATCATATTGCTGAACAACAGTGATCAAATGACACTCAAAAGAAGGATAAAAAAAGATACAATGTTCAGAAATTATGCAAGCCAGAATATGGTAGAGTATAAATATTTAAGATACTGATAAAAAGAGTGTCAACCTAGAATTTTATAATCAGCAAAATGATAAATATTTACATAAACATAAAAGTTTTCTTTTCTCCTATTTAAATGTTTTTGAACATAATTGTACAAAACAGAAAAAACAACATATCAAATGGGATAAGCAAAACAAAACACAGCTATGTGCTGGCCTGAAGAAACATATGTTAAATGTAAAGTAGTAAAGTAAAAGGATGAAAAAATATATACCATAAAGCACAAGTTAAAAGAAGGCTAGAATAACTATATCAATATCACACAAAGTAGAGTTCAGGGCAAGGGAATATTATTAGTGGCAAAGGAGAATATTTCATGATGATAACATAATCATTTCATCAAGAAAAGAACATGACAATTCTAAACTTTCATTCACCAAATAACAGAGCTACAAAACACACAAAGCAGAAACTAACAGAAGTGAAAAGAGAGATAGACAAGTCCACTACTATAGATAGAGGTATTATACACGTCTCTCAAATAATTGATAGAACAAGTAGATAGAAAATTTTAAAAAATATAGAAGACTTGAATGGCATCGTCAACTAACCTGATCCTATTGATACTTAAAGAATTATCTATACTGCAACAGTAGCTTCTTTTCAATTACAGATGGAACAGTCACCAAAATGACTCTTCTATGGAAATTTAGCAATATGCTTATACATAATTAAAAGCAAAGAAAAACCACAAGAGAAATTAGAGAATACCTTCACCTGAGTGAAAATGAGATACAATGTACCAAAGTTTGTATGATGCAGCAAAAGTAGTACTTAGAGAGAAATTTATACTTTAATGTTTACATTGGAAAGTTAAAAAGATTTCAAATCAATGATTTAAGCTTCTACCTTGAAAACTAGTAAAAAAGCAAACCAAAAGTAAGCACAAAAAATAAAAAATAAGAGCAGAAATTACATTTAAAAACGTAATCCTTTGAAAAGATCAATGTTATCCTTAAAACTCTAGACATATTGAAAAAAAAAGAAGGCACAAATTATGTAAATCCAATAAGAAAGAGCAGATCACTACATATCCAACAGGCATTATAGGTATAATTTTAAAATGTTATAAATAACTTTATAGTAGTAAATACAATAACTTTGAAAGATGCAAACTAACAAGACTTACAATGAAAAACTAGATAACCAGAATATCCTTACATCAATTAAAAAATTGAATTATTAGTTAAAATTCTCCTACCAAGAAAACTTCAGACCCAGATGACTCCACTGGTTATTTTTCCCTAATACTTAAGGAACAAATAATACCAATTACATACAAATTCTTCAAAAAAAGTGAAGAAAGGGGAACACTTCTCAACTAATTTTATGAGGTCCATATTTCTGAATGCCAAAACCGGGAAAAGTTATTACAAGAAATGAAAAGTACACATCAATATTGCTTATGATCATAAGCAGATAGATTCATTTAACAGTAACTACTATATGTAGTAAAATGATTACATCTTATGACCAAGTGGGACTTATCCCAAGCAGTGTTATTACAACTTTGTGAAAATCAACATATAATTCACTATATGACCAGACAAAAATAGCATAAAAAGGTTGCATCCCAGAAACTAAACATAAACATAATTCAAAAGAAAATAATTGGCTTATTAATGATGAAAAAAGACAGTTATATAGAACATGCAGGTGATGAATTTGGGTAAACGTTTAAAAAATAAATGCATAAAGGCATTTTTTAAGATTTAATAATCTAATGAAAAAAAAATCTCAGCAAACTAGGGAACTTCCTCAATCTGGTAAGTGACATCTACAAAAATTCTACAAGTCGGGCTCGGTGGCTCAGCCTGTAATCCCACACTTTGGGAGGCTGAGGTGAGTGGATTGCCTGAGCCCGCGGGTTCGAGACCCGCCTGGGCAACTTGGTGAGACCTCATCTCTGCAAAAAATCAAAAAAATTAACCAGGCGTGGTAGCGTCTGCCTGTACTTCCGGCTACTTGGAAGGCTGAGGCGGAAGGATCGCCGGAGCCCAGCAGGTCAAGGCTGCAGTGACCAGGAGTGGCCACTACACTCCAGTCTGGGTGACAGATTGAGACTCCAACTAAAAAACAAACAAACAAAAAATACAAAAATTCTACAGCTGACATTATATTTCACAGTAAAAGACTGATGCATTCCCCCTAAAATGATATTTTTGATAGCATGAACATGTAAAATAATTAGATATATATTTAACAAAACATGTTAGTTTACATACTGAAAACTAAAAAAACACAATTTAGAACAATTTAAGAATATTTAAATAAATGGGGAACTAGACCTTGTTCTTGACATAGAAGACCTAATACTGTTAACATGTCAATTCTATCTAAATGCATCTACAGAGTCAATACAATTCCAATCAAATATCTAGTAGGCTTTTTCATTGTAGAAACTGAAGTTGATTCTAGAATTTGTATGAAATGCAAAGGACTTTAAAAGCCAAACATAATTTTGAAAAAACAAATTTGAAAGATTTAAAATACCAGATTTTAAGACCTACTATAAAGTTATAGCATTCAAGACAGAGTGGTATTCATGTGAAGACAGTATTGATTGCTGTGAAGATTACACAACTGACCATTACCAGAATTTATCTAACATTATACTTAAAATTTTAGTATTTTAAGTACATTTTATTGTATACAAAGTATTCTTCAAAGAAGCTGAAGTATAATTTCCAACAAATATGGCAAATGAAAGGGTTATATCATTTATATATACAGAAATCATATAAATAATCAAAATAACATTCAAATAAAAAATTGGTAAGGCATTTGGACAGAGGACTCAAGAAAAAATATCAATAGCCTATAATCCTAATCTTAAATCAAAGAAATAAATATAATAATTGAAATTCTATTATCAACTTAAAATATGTGTGTATATGTGTGTTCTAGACTTTGAATTATCTGTTGAGACAATGTTATATTTAGTTGGTATGGTTGTAAATTTATCCAGCCTTTCTGGAAAACACTTTATGAAGTCCGACAATTAAATCTGCGAACTTGCCACCATGTGCTTACATTTGCAGTATTGTACAAACAGCTTGGAAGGCTTCACCTTGATATATCAGTGTCTCATAGCTGTGTTCATGTTGACATGTGGTGGTGTCTTGCTAAGTTGCGTTCATTACTGTTGCATGTTTTTGTGTTTCATTGCAAGAATGTTGGAGCTTGAATAAGAGCAATGAAGAAACATTAAATCTCTTGTTACATACTCCAAGATTAACCACATCCTTGGCCATAAATCAAGCATAAACAAATTTCATAAATCAGAAATACTGCCATTTATCTTCTCAGACAACAGTGGATTAAAAATTAATACCACCACCAAGATTTCCCCAAATACACAGAGATATGGACACTAAACAGCATGATGCTGAACAACTCCTGGATCAACAGAAAAATTAAAACAGAAATTAAATATTCCTGTAAACAAATGAAAACACAGACACATCTTACCAAAACTCTGAGAAAGAATGAAAACATTACTAAGAGGGGAATTTAAAACTCTATGCACACACATCAAGAAAATAGAAAGATCACAAGTTAACAGCCTAACAAATCACCTAAGGAAGATGAAAAGGCAAGACCACCAAAACCATAACTTCAGCAGAAGAATCGAGATCACCAAAATAAAGTCCAAATATGGGACATAGAAGACAAAAATATCACAGAAAAAAAATCAGTAAAACAAAAAGCTGGTTCTTTGAAAGAGTAAATAAGATTGATGGACCCCTAGCCAGATTGATCAAGAAAAAGAGAGAAAATCCCAAATAAACACAATCAGAAATGCCAAAGATCAAATCACAACTTGAATAAACACAAAGAAATACAAAAGATTATCAGAGAAGGCTATGACACCTACAGGGAAACAAACTCGAAAACCTAAATGAAATGGAGGACTTCCTGATATTACACAACTTCCCAAGTTTGAACCAAGAAGAAATTGATACCCTAAATAGACCAATAACAACAGAGGAAATTGACTGTCATAAGAAAAATACCAACAAAAAAAGTCCTGAATCAGACGACTTTCCAGTGGAATTCTCTAAAACATACAAGAAGGAGCTGATACCAATCCTACTAAAAGTATTCCAGGCAATCAAGACAGATGGAACTCTTCCCAAATCATTTTATGAAGCTAATATCACACTGATACCCAAACCAGGCAATGACCCAAAAAAGAAAGGGAACTGCAGGTTAATATCTCTGAAGAACATGGATGCAGAAATTCTCAACAAGATTTTAGCAAATTAGTTCTAACAACACATCTCAAAAATTATCTAACATGACCAAGTAGGTTTTATCCCTGGGATGCAGGGCTTGTTCAACATCCAAAAGACCATAAATGTAATTAAATACATCAACAGATGTAAAAAACAGGAACCACATGATTGTATTATTAGATTCAGAAAAAGCTTTCAACAAAATCTAGCATCACTTATTGATAAAAATCCCTGAACAACTAGTCATAGAGGAATCATACCTCAAAATAGTAAGAGTCATCTACTATAAACTCAAAGTCAAAATACTGCTAAATGGACAGAAATTGGAACCATTTTCCCTGAAAATCAGAACAAGAAAAGGCTGCCCACTCTAACCACTCTGTTCAACATAGTGGTGGAAGTCCTGGCTAGAGCAATCAGATAAGAGAGGAAATCAGGGGTATCCACATCGGAAAAGAGGAATTTAAGTTATCTCTTTTTGCTGATGATATGATTCTATTGAAAACCCAAGAGAATCTGTCTAAAAGCTCCTTGCACTGATAAAGGATTTTGGCAAAGTCTCAGGATACAAAATCAACGTGCAAAAGACAGTCACATTTTTGTGAACCAACAACAAACAGGCAGAGAACCAAATAGAAAGCACAATCCCATTCACGATACACACACACACACACACACACACACACACACAAATGAAATACTTTGGCATTGTCCTAACCAGAGATGTGAAAGACTTTTAAAACAAAAACTATAAAACACCACTCAAAGAAATCAAAGAAGACATAAACAAATGGAAAAAATATTCCATGCTCATGGATTGGAAGAATCAACATTGTTAAGTTGTCCATCCTACCCAAGGCAATCTACAGATTCACACAATACCCATTAATTTACCAACATCATTTTTTTCAGAACTGGAGACGACAATACAGAAGTTCATATGGAAAAAAACGACCATGGGTAGCCAAAACGATTCTTAACAAAAGAAGCAAAGTGAGAGGTATCGCACTATAGACTTTAAACTTTATTATAAGGCTACAATAATCAAAGCAGCCTGATACTGGTACAAGAACAGGCATATAAACCAATGGAACAGGATAGGGATTCCAGAAGCAAAGCTTCAATTTCTTAACCAAATTATCTTTGACAAAACCTCCAACAACAACTGCTGGGGAGAGGAGAAATTATTCATTAAATGGCACTGGGAAAACTGGCTGGCTATATGCAGAAGTTAGAAATAGGACCCCTACCTATCATCATATACAAAAATAAACTCTAAATGGATCAATGACCTAAACATAAAATCTCAAACTATAAGAATCTTAGCAAATGCAGGAGATACCCTTACAGAAATTGGAATAGGCAACCAATTCCTGATCAAAATCCATAAAGCCCATGCCATGAGAGATAAGATAGACACGTGGGACCTCATCAAACTGAAAGGATTCTGCAAAGCAAAAGAAATGATCAAGGGAGTAGGGAGGCAGCCCACAGAATTGGAAAAAAAAAATTTGCCAACTGCATATCTGACAAAGGCCTAGGATCTAGGATCTGCAAGGAACTCAAACATGTCAAAGGGAAAAAACAAACAGCCCCGTTAAAAAGTGGGCAAAATATATGAATGGACACTTCTCAAAAGAAGACACACAAGCAGTCAACAGGTACGTGAAAAAATGTTCAGCCTCATTAATCATCAAATAAATGCAAATCAAAACCACATGGAGATACCACCTAACTCTAGTCAGGATGGCCATTATTAATATTTCAAAAAACAATAGATGCTGGAGTGGATGTGGAGAAAAGGGAATGCTTCTACACTGTTGGTGGGAGTATAAATCTGTACAACCTCTGTGGAAAACAGTGTGGCAATTTTTAAAAGATCTAAAAATTGATCTTCCATATGACACAGGAATCCTCCCTCTGGGAGTATATCCAGAGGAACTCAAAACCTTCTACAAAAAAGATATTTGCACACACATGTTTGTTACAGCACTATTCACAATAGCAAAAATACAGAACCAACTGTGTTGCCCATTGAAACTAAACTGAATAAAAAAATGTGCTTCATATCCATGATGGAATATTACACAGCCATAAAATAGGACAAAATTATGGACTTCACATCCATAACTTGGATGGATTTAGAGTCTCTGTTATTCAGTGATCTGTCACAGAAACAAAGAACTGTTTACCACATGTTCTCACTCATAAGGACCCTGAATATTTATCATAATAGTATAAGAAAGTGATTGGCAGTAGTAGGATACAGCCAGGGGAGTTGGGGGGGTGCACAATACATCAGTAAGGGTACCTGATTATACACCAGGTGGGTGAAGTGGGTACCAGTGGGAGGCCCAAACTTCACCTGTATGAAGACTAGCTTATGTATCTAATCCTGTATTTTACCCCACATCTTTAAAATAAAAATTTTTAAAAAATCTTGTTAAACTTGGCAAGAGTGGAAGTGAAATCAGGGATATGTTAGTACAAGTTTGCAGAGATAATGCCATGAAGAAAACAGCAGTGTATAAATGGATTAAATGTTTTTCTGAGGGGAGAGAAAGCATTACTGATGAAGAGAGGTCAGGATGGCTAGTGACAAGCAGAATTGATGAAAACATTGCAAAAATCTGTCCATTGTGCATAAAAATCTCTGACTGACTGTGAGAAGCATGACACACCAAATAAACATTGATAGTGAAACAGGAGGATCTTAGTGAAAAGCTTGGCATGAAAAAGTTGTGTGTAAAGATGGTTCCAAAGGAGCTCTTGCATCACAACAATGCACTTCCTCACACAGCACTGTCTGTGAGGGCATTTTTAGCCAGTAAACAAATAACTGTATTGAAACACCCTTTCTACTCATCTGATCTGGTCCCTAGTGACTTTTTCTTTACCTGAAGATAAAGGAAATAATGAAAGGAAGACATTTTGGTGACATTCAGGACATCAAGGGTAATATGACGACAGCTCTTAATAGCCATTCCAAAAAAAGAGTTCCAAAATTGCTTTGACAGATGGACTTGGCACTGGCCTCAGTGCATAGCTTCCCAGGGGGAGGACTTTGAATGTGACCCTAGTGATATTCAGTAATGAGATATGTAGCACTTTTTCTAGGATAAGTTTGCAATCTGAATTGTAGCACCTTGTAATTATGTTATCAAAAGCCTCAAAAAATATATACTCATTGTTAATATAAAATCTACATTTAGGATCCTATCCCAAGGAAGTAGGAGAGATAAAGTTTAAAACTTATTTACAATATTATTTATTATATTAGTAGAAAATTAGACAGCTTAAATGTCCAAGAAAAGTGGAATGATCAAATAGATTATTATATATTCAAGTGGTTTAAAACAATCACATATAATCCAGTTTGCTTGTGAAGAATTTTTAACTATATAGAAAATGTTCACAAGGTAGGAACAAGATTAAATATATAGTTAGATGTCAAGTTCATGATCTAGTTATGTTAATAATTACATAAGAGAATGGTCCAGCGATACACTGAAATAATAACAGCCTTTATGTTTAAAAGCTAGTTATCAGCTGATTTTTAATCATTTCTGTACTTTCTAAATGTTTTATAAGGAGAGTTTGTAATTTTTACAATCACCAAATAAATAACTGCCAAAATAATTTTGAAAGTGCAGAAATGAACCAAATTTGTAATGTTATGTTTTGCCTGTAGAAAGAGAAATTATATGAGTGTAGCAATACAGTCAAGCCCAGAATAAATGAGTGCTGTTAATCCCCTTTATCGTTCATCTACAGCAGATGGTACGCTCCAGATTCTGGGTTAAGACTTTGCTTCTAGGTTCTCTGCACCATGCCAGTTGGTGTGTATCCAGGGATTTTCAACTACTTCAGTCTGAACAAAAACTAAGGTGAGACTACCTAATGGAAAAAAAAATCACAGAAATTTGCATTTCCATGCCAAATGTAAATTATTTAGGATTATCTACCCTCTCACTCACCCTTTAAATTTTGTTACTCATCTTCCTCCTATTTAGTCACGTGGGAAATTAAAAGACTTTCCAAATTTATTTTAAAAATTTCTGTGAAATGCCTTAAGTTATACAAAATTGGCCCAGTGAGACCCAGTAGAATTCATTCTCAGGCAATCAAATTAAAAGGGTTGCTAGGGATCCTTTAAAGATTTAAAGGTTTTCCTAGGGATCCTTTAAAGATTTAAAGGTTTTCCTAGGGATCCTTTAAAGATTTAAAGGTTTTCCTAGGGATCCTTTTTCTGCCTTACTAGCTGAGCATTCTTTCCTGGAGGAGCCCCAAGATCTTGGTTTGATAATTCTTTGGATTGAGAGATTTGTTTGTCCTGTCCTGAAGCCATTAGGTATCTATGTTGTGAAATCTGTCTTCTGTTGGCTCTTTTTCAGAATATGGACTTTTCTGTTATTGTTGTTATAGGTTCTGCATTAGCAGATTCTCCTGTGTCCCTTGGGTTGGTGAGTCAAGGTGACTGCTTTGTGGCTCTTGTTAGGTGCAATGTGGGATACATATCGTTGGCAGCTGTACATTGATTCAGTTGGTCAACACAAAGGTAGTAGCCTTTGCCAGAGTATGCCCCCTTAAAAACTACATGAGCCTCACTTAACATAAATTCTTAGCCTTCTTCCTACCACCAGCAGCAAGGCATAAACACTGCCAAGGAATATCTTTCTCCAAGTCTAGTTCTATATAGATAACTGAGACTGACCATTTAAAAACTATTTATTTGAGCCTCATTTCACTTGATACAAATGTCGAATTTGGGGCAGGAAAGCACATAGGATGATTTGTCATAAATGCTCCAAATAATAGACTTAACAATATCATAGGATTTTTCTACCAACACATTATTGAGTGTGGAGTGTAAAGATGGTTTTACCTGAACAATGTACTTGTAGTAAATAAGTTGTGAAAGTAATCCACGCTACAGTATGTCAAAGAGAGAAAGCAATATGGGTCCTGTTCATTGGCGGGCATGGTAAGGCAAAAGAATAAGAACTGAGCTCCAAGAACTATCTTGGCTCCTTAACTATCAATGCAGTAGCCTGTTGGGATACACAATCATCCCAAATCATTAATCTTGGGCTTGGAAAGGGAGTATAACATTTTGTTTTCTAGCATTTTTACCATGCTGTTTTTGTTCTGAGGCAATATGAACTAATGGATAATAAGTGGAGTTAGGGATAGCCAGAATATTGGCTTTACGTCTTCATACTTACGTGATCTTGAGTAAGTTAGTGTTCCTCTTTGAGTCTTAGATCTTTATGTGTTATATGGAGCAGTAATAGCTATTGCACAGATTTATTGTGAGGAATAGAGAGCAATTATCTTAGTCATCTTTCTCACAGTAAAATCTCAATGCCTGTTAGTAATAGGAGTAGTATAATAGCAAAAGTAGTAGTAGTAGAGTTTTCATTGTTTATTGATTATTACTAATAATAAATATTAATTCTCAGACAGATACTTCAATGATCACTAAATACAGATTACTGGATGCCATGGTGGAGGATAGTTGACTAATGTTTCCCTAGAGAAATATATAAGTAAATGTGTTTGGCTCTTTTTTAAAAAAATTAAGATACTTTTATAACTGTAACTATGATTATTACTCAAACTTTGTCTCCCTCATGTAAATCTATTTTACAGGTTGAAAATCACTATAGGGTTTGTATTTTTTTAAGTGAAACTAAAGTCATTGGTATAAGATAGAGAGGAAAAGTTAGTTGCAGGGAGAAAACTACTCTATTTCAGCACTGATATTCCAAAATGGCAAGAGTAAATGTAACTAGCCAGTAGAACTTTCTCTAACAATGGAAAGCTCATCCACAAGACATGCAAGCCAAGCAAAAGCCAGGCAAATACCAAGAGTCTACCTCTAACATCATTTCTGGGGAAGATGACTGAATACTTCAATAGCTAGATTTTTTTATCCAATGAGATTCAATTCCCAAAAAAGCAGAATACTTACAATATAAAATGAATCTCAATTACAAGATAGTCCCACAACATGGAACTTGAGGGAAGAAACATAGACATATTATTTTATTCATTTATTCAGTAAATGTTTATTGATCATGGCTCTGGAAAGGCATTAAGCCAAGAGTCCAGTCTATAGACTGGACATCACTGATAGATTTTCAGTGTATCCTATTAATCCTAGGGATAAGAACAGCATACATTTGTCTTACAAGTATTGGTAGAGTTTGGCCTCTGGTCTCTTTATAATTACTAGTGGTGCACTTTCAAGGGGTTACCAGCTTTGAAAGCATCTCATCCTACACTGAGGTCAAATAACATTTATATTAATGTTTTATTGATTTCTGTGTCTCCTTACTTTTGGTATTTGGAATTTTAGGAGGTAAAACTAAAAAGGAAACAGTCCAATTCCATTGAGGTAGACTACATTTATTTAGAAAAGTATTAGTCATTGTGAATGAAAGTAATTTAAAGCATAATTAAAGGTATTTGTAGAAAAAACATCAAACGTAGATATTAAAATATCAAACCAAGGTCTATAGGCATGGTCTTTGTCTTGTATAACCAATATGTTTGATGTATCACTTAACCATGGACATAATAAGTGACCCCTCCCTCGAAAACTATACTTTGTTTTATAAACGATCCTTGGTGTGAGGCAATCATATGTGTTTGTTGATCTATAAGCGTGTTCATGGAAACTGGTCAAAAGAACTTACAGCCTCTCTGTGGTTATAAATCATTATAAATAAAATATGCATTGTACAAAGAAAGTAAAAATTTTCTTACAACTGGGAATATCTTAAACCCTTCAAGGCTCACATAACTTCAGGACAATGGAAACCATATTTTTGACTGTGTCCTACATCCTACCACAGAATATAAAAGAGATGAGGTTTGATGGGTTAATGAAGGGGAGGGGTCAAAAAGAGGGAAAACTATTATATTCTCGCAATTTTAAAATTTATTTTTTATCAGTATTTTTTATTTTGATATTGTGGGGTACGGTTTAGGGTTAGGTCTACAAATATGCTTCGTTCAGGCACCCTTGTTGATAAGGGGTGTCTCTCCAGACAGATATTGACTACCATTAATCCCACCTCCCTTCCCCTCCCCCCCATAGTTTCCAACCACTCAGTCTTTTTTTTTTTTTGTATAGTATTACGGTGGATGTTCAAGGTCCACTATATGAGTGAGAACATGTGATACTCAGCTCTTCGTTTCTGTGAGAGATCACTCAGTATTACTGACTCTAGTTCCATCCAGGTTGCTGCAAAATTCATGATTTTGTTCTTTGTTATGGCTGCATAGTATTCCATCGTGTATATGTACCACATTTTAAAATCCAGTCCTCTTTTGATGGACAGCATGGTTGGTTCCAGGTTCTTGCTATTGTGAACAATGCTGTGATAAACATTCATGTGCAGGTATCTTTTTGATAGAGTGATTTGAGTTCTTCAGGGTATATTCCCAGTAGGGGGATTGTGGGGTCAAATGGGAGGTCGATATTTAGAGATTTTAGGAATCACCACACTGCTTTACACAGAGGTTGCACTAGTTTACACCCCTTCCAACAGTGTAGAAGTGTTCCCTTTTTGCCACACCCTCTCCAGCAACTGTTATTTTTTGAGTTATTGATAATTGCCATTCTGACTGGAGTTAGGTGGTATCTCAGTGTGGTTTTGATTTGCATCTCCCTGATGATTAGTGAGGTTGAACATTTCTTCATTTGTCTGTTGGCTGCTTGGACGTCTTCCTTTGTGAAGTCTCTGTTCATATCTTTTGCCCAGTTTGTAATGGGGTTGTTTGCTTTTTTCTTTTCAGCACGTTTGAGTTCCTTGTAGATCCAAGATATTAAGCCTTTGTCAGACCTGGAGTTGGCAAATACTTTTTCCCAGTCTGTAGGCTGTCTCCCTGCTCTCTTGATGGTTTCTTTGGCTTTGCAGAAGCTTGTCAGTTTAATAAGGTCCCACTTGTCTATCTTATCTCTTATGGCCTGTGGGTTTCGGGTTTTGTTCAGGAATTGGATGCCAGTTCCAATTTCCATGAGGGAATGTCCTTCATTTTCTAAGGTTATTATGGTTTGAGGTTTTACATTTAGGTCTTTGATCCATTTGAAGTTAATTTTTGTGTATGGGGACTCAGAGTAGGGTATACAAATGATGATTACGCAGGTACCATTGTTGATGAGGTATGCCCCTCCCTCCCCTAGCAGTTTCTCTCAACTGCCAATCCCACTCCAACTCCCCTGAGAGTTTCCCACCACTGACAGTCCCTTTCTTATAGTATTATAATTGCTCAAGGTCTCCTTATGAGTGAGAACATATGGTACTCTGTTCTTTGTTTCTGTGATAGATCACTGAGTATGATTGACTCTAAATCCATCCAAGTTGCTGTGAAGTCCATATGTTTGTCCTTCTTTATGGCTGCATAATATTCCATTACGTATATGTACCACATTTTTAAAATCCAGTAGAGCTTTGATGGGCAACATGGTTGGGTCCATGTTTTTGCTATTGTGAATAGAGTTGCAACAAACATACATGTGCAAGTATCTTTTTTGTAGAATTATTTGAGTTCCTCCGGGTATATTCCCAATAGGAGAATTGTTGAGTCATATGGAATATTGACTTCTAGTTCTTTCAGATACCACTACAGTATCTTCCAAAGAGGTTGCACTAGTTTGCATTTGTACCAGCAGTGTAGAAGTGTTCCTTTATCTCCACACCCTCACCAGCACCTGTTGTTTGTTTTATTAATGATGGCCATTCTTACTGGGGTTACGTGGTATCTCAATGTGGTTTTGATTTGCATTTCTCTGATGATGAGTGAGACTGAACACTTTTTCATGTGTCTATTGGCTGCCTGTATATCTTCTTTTGAGAAGTATCCATTTTTTTGCCCACTTTTTAATGGTGCTGCTTGTTTTTTCCTTTCGGCACATTTGAGTTCCTTGTAGATCCTAGATGTTAGGCCTTTGCCAGATATACAGTTGACAAACATTTTTTCCCATTCTGTGGGCTGTCTTCCTGCTCTCTTGATGGTTTCTTTTGCTTTTGCAGAAGCTCGTTAGTTTGATGAGGTCCCACTTGTCTATCTTATTTCTTAAGGTATGGGTATTCAGGGTTCTGAATAGGAATTGGTTGCCAGTTCCAATTTCCATAAGGGTGTCTCCTGCATTTTCTAAGATTCTTATAGCTTAAGGTTTTTACATTTAGGTCTTTGATCCATTTAGAGTTAATTTTTGTGTATGGTGATAGATAGGGAACTGTTTCAATTTTCTGCATATGATCAGCCAGTTTTCCCAGCACCATTTACTGAATACTCCTCTCCCCAGTGGTTGTTGTTGGAGGCAACGCAGAGCAATGAAAGAGCAAGAACAAACCACCACCAACAACAAAATTGAAAGATAAACACTCAATCATTTGCATACACACATAAACAGTAAATGACAAATAAAAGAAGAAAGAAACAGATAAAGAAAAGAAAAAATATGTGGGGGGAGCAGATCAAACCCTCACATACACATTCATGCACAAAGGAAACATTTAAAAAATAGATGAAAAATAAAGAAGCAGTAAAAAAAATTTAGGCTGAGGCGGAAGGATCGCCGGAGCCCAGCAGGTCGAGGTTGTGGTGGCCAGGAGCAGCCACTGCACTCCAGTCTGGGCGACAGAGTGAGATTCCAACTCAAAAAAAAAAAAAAATTTAATTTTTTTTAAAAACTTGAAAATAAAAAGAAAAACCTGTCCTTATGTGGCAGACTCTATAACTGTTCCTCTAATCAGATATCTCCTACAGAAATACCCTTTTCACTTTCTCCTCAGTGTCTGAAGCAGGAAAGGAAAAGGGGCAGTGAAGGTGGGCGAGGCTGAAGTTCTCCCCTCCCATTCTTGTATGGCCAGAAAGATCTCCTCTGGTGGGGAGGTACGGGATTTTCTATTTCCCAGGTATGTACTCACAGGTGTGGGGGGGTGTGCCATAGCCAGGCCTATCCTGGAATGGAGTTCTCCTATTGCGACCGACATCCAGGCTCTGCTTGGGTTTGTCCCTCTCAGTCATGGCCCGGCTGTGTGGGTCTGATATTCAGAGGATTGCTGGGGAGGAGGGGGTTTGGGTCAGCCCTGGACTAACTACTGATCTCTTTGGAGTTCTTCCTTGTCCTTTTCTGGCCACACCAATTGTCCCACAGCTGGATCAGGGTAGGGGGTGGGGCGCCTGAAACTCAGTACTTGTCAGGTCCCTCCAAAGTTTGTGCTTTCAGGATATTCCCTCTGGATCATAAATCAATCCCCGAGTAGGTGATTCGCCAGTCACAGAGATCGGGTCTCTTGCTCCGTGGTGAGTGAGTTGGAGCACTTTCCTGCCCCACCTTCAAGGTGGTGGTGGGGTGCCTCTCTTGTCCTCTTCCATGGGACTTTGCCTCTAGAATCCCTCCATAGCCCCTGCTGCCAGTGCCTTGCCAGCTGCTGAAGTGGTGAGGCAAAGTCAGGAGTCGGCAGTGTCACTCCTGCTGCACCAGTGAGGGAGACCCTGTGGTGACATTTTCTCCCTCCACTTTTGTCCGTTTAAAAACAAAATGGTGAGCCGGGCTCGGTGGCTCAGCCTGTAATCCCGCGCCTTTGGGAGGCTGAGGTGAGTGGATTGCCTGAGCCCGCGGGTTCGAGACCCGCCTGGGCAGCGAGACCTCATCTCTACAATAAATCAAAAAATCAGCCGGGCGTGGTAGTGCATGCCTGTAATTCCAGCTACTCGGAAGGCTGAGGCGGAAGGATCGCCGGAGCCCAGCAGGTCGAGGCTGCGGTGGCCGGGAGCGGCCACTGCACTCCAGTCTGGGCAACAGAGTGAGACTCTAACTCAAAAAAAAAAAAACAAAATGGTGCTCGGCTTCTATGACCTGGGAAGAGCCAGGGATGAAGCAGAGAAGCTGCAGCACCAGCTGTTGCACCAGGGACCTGGCCACTTGCTCACAAGCCCCCACTTAGACAGTCTCTCCCAGCATTTTCTTCCCGGGGAGGGTTTGTTGATTTTGAAAAAAAAAAAAGAAAAAGAAAAGAAAAAGAAAATAGATCTCAGCTTCTGCGTCCCGGGAATCTCTATGGTCCAAACCCAGCAGCTGTGGCACCACCCACTGCTCCAGGAGAGCTCTGGCTGCTAGCTCCCTAGCCCTCACTCAGTCAGTCACTCACATGCCCACTCACTCACCAGCATGTACACACAATTTTCCATACACTCACTCATTCACATGGGTATTCACATAGTTCAACAGGCTCAGCTGCCATCTTCCCAAACTCCTCCTGCCCTCAATTTTGGCGAGGAGAGATATCTAATATTTTTAAAAAGCTAAAACTATCAATCAAGTCAATTTCAATGGTATTTTTGAGTGCCTATTATATGAGATGGAAAGGAAAAATGAAGAAATAGACTTTCTTTGATACAACTACTACTTTGTTGAGGTGACAGAACATACAAAGATCTTGGTAAATCATCTGTCCTACTGTGTTAATGTCATTAGCATTTAGCATGAGGGCAAAGATGAAGCTTTAGAGTTATTAAGGAAGAAATTATCTGACTCAACCTTTTTATAAATTGTTCTGTGAAGCAATACTGAATGAGAGTATTAAATTAAGTTTTAGGTATCCTTTTTTCATGGGCAATTATTTCTAGAAGTAACTTTCCACTAATATCACACAGGCCTATCCTACCTACAAATGATGGTGAGGTTTGGGTTTTTTTTTTTTTTTAAGTTTTCAGTTCCATTGTCAGCTAATGAAGTATTTGGCTATCTTCCCCAGAAATTATATTATAGGTAAACTCTTATTTGCCAGCTGTCTGGCTTTCACTTGGCTTGAATGTCTTGTAGATGAGCTTTCCATCGTGGGAGATAGTTCTACTGGCTAGTTACATTTACACTTGCCATTTGGGAATATCAGTGCTAATACAGAGGAATTTTTTTTTCCCTGCAACCAACGTTTCATGTATGTTTTGTCATACCAATGACTTTAGGTTTAAGTTCAGGAAAATAGTGCAAAGCCTATGGTGATTTTTCAACCTATAAAATAAACTTACATGAGGAAGACAAGAAATGCTCTTCCTACAGTAGGCACTTGATAAATATGGTTGAGAAAATGTATTTCTGATAGTTGCCTTCTCTAATCATATAGCTGGTTTATTTATGTACTCACTATAATACTCTGCCATCTGCTACTTCTGTGTCATTTCTACAGATTTCCCCATAAACTCTAACACTGACCACGTAGTAATGCCATGTAGATAATGCACATAAGTGTTCTTTCACATAACTAAGTTTTATCTCCCAAGGAGACCAGTACTGGAATCTGCATGTAGGAGGTGAGAACACTGTACACTGCTGATCTATTGGCCTATTAAAAGTTTGACATATAGATTCAGAAGACTTCATAATGCTAGACTGATTCTTTACGTACTTCTATAAATTCTAACTTTGCACTAATAGGTGATTTGGTTAATGTCTGTAAGAGTCAGGGAATGTTTTAATAAATTGTACTCATTAGTAAATCCATAGGATGCTTCTTTTTCCCACCACACATCCAGGAACGTACACTGCTGCAGTCTCACAAAATCATACCATCTGCTGCAGAGAAAAAAGAGCTCAGCTTTCCCCCAATTATACTTAACAGTACCATCTTACTTCTCTAAACATATCATTAACATAGAGCTGATTGTGCATTCAAATGCTGTCACAGACAACAAAGGGACCATTCAACACTTCACACACCCACTTGCTATCTAGCTTCCCTTTGGACCTCCAAGTGATTCCTGCCTGATGGAAAAGAAAATTAAAACATGTTCCTCTTAGTTGATCCTACTAAGGAAAGACAGCTCTGGGAAAGCCAAGATCATTAAGCTGTGAATCATATTCTCAGACATGTGATTATCACCCAAAGTCTAAATGGCAGCTTTTTTAAAATTAGCCTGGCTGACAGTGGCCTGAGAGATTGGAAGATAGAGCTGCCATATTCAGATCTAGCTTTGCCTGGTAGCCTGCAGGTCTTTTCCTGTGTCTTCCTATCTTTCCTGCAGACTTCTTCTTGTCACCTTAATAAACACAAGTGACTTTTTCCCATCCTTAAGAAACACTTTTTAAAATTTGAGACAAAGTCTAACCATTGTCTTCTCCAGTCCTTCACAGAAATATTACTTGAAAGATTAGCCTATGTTCATTGTTCCTTTAGTTTCCTTCCCGGTCACTGCTTCCCCTAAAGTCACAAGTGACTTTCATATTTACAAACCCAATGACTGATCTTCTGCTATAATAGTACTTTATCACTTGATCTCTCTTAAGGATTTGATATTCCCTCTCAATGCTTAATTTTATCTAGGTTTTCATGATACTCCCTTGATTTTTAACCCCTGGGAGCTCCTTTGAAATGTCCTTCATGGTCTTCCCATTCTTCTTCATGGGTTTCCTCCACAATTGTTTAAATAATGGTATTCTTCCTGTGTTCATTCTTAACCTTCTACTGTTCTTACTCTAAAGAGGTCCTCTAAATTATTTGTTCCAAATCATGACCTAAATTGATAGTTCAATATAATGACTTTTAAATCTATATATTTATCTATTAACTCTTAGTTTTATTACAGACTTATGTAGTCTTCTTGCCTAAAGAATATTTCTACCTGGATGTCTCACAAACATATCATAATATCTTCAACATATACAAAACTGAATTCATCTTATTCCCCTAAAAATTCCCTCCTCTTCCTATGTTCCCCTTTTCGGGGAATGGTACAATTAAACATTTGATTTTCTAAATAAAAAATCTGCAAATCATTCCAAACTCCTCCTTTTGCCTTACTAATAATATTCGTTCATTCATTCACAAAATCATGTTGCTTCTTCCCTCTTAGTAACATTGAGTTTCCTTCAACTTCAATCTTATTTCATTTTTGAACCCCTTAAATTTAGACATTCATTAATTATTTAATGAATAACAATAATTTCCTAATCAATTTCTGTCTAATCCATCTGTCACACTGGCATCATAAGGAAGCAAGTTGGTCCACTGAACTTAAAATCTTCCATGTTTTCCCACTACTTTCCGGTTGAAGTTCAAACTCTTTAAGTTAAGCATAAAAAGATCTTCATGATACAGCTTCCTTCAACTCTACTAACTTCGAATCTATCACTTCTGCACATATGAACTTTTCTTTAACCATATTAACATATGTTTATTCCTCCCAAATAAATCAAGTTAATATAGTTTGAATAGTATTTTACTATACTGGAGTAGAGGTCAGCAAACTTTTTCTGTAAAGGGCCAGATAGTAAATAAGTTATTCTTTGCAGGTCATACAGTATTTATTGCAACAACTCTGCCATTGCTGTGCAAAAAAAGCCATAAAAAATCCATAAACTAAATCAATGAGCATGACTGTTTTCAAATAAAGCTTTATTTACAAAAACAGAGGCTGGTCTAATTTGTCCCGCAGGCCGTCATCTGCTGACTCCTGAACTGAAGGACAAATGTTTTATAAAGAAATTCTGTTCTGAATCCTTTTATAGAGCTAAGAACTACTCTTGACTATTGTGTCAGCTAGAATTTTCAAAGTTGGGTTTACTTAAAGTAAGGTACACCTGTACTTAAGATAATATGTGAAAGTCGTCATCACCCTCAGAAGAAAATAAGGCCATAAGGTAATTAATTTTCATCCATCAACTGTCTTCCTGGCCACAATACAGATTTAGGCTTTCTTACACATTCCATAAATCTATTCTTTCGCTTGGAAAATCTTTGATGAATTCATTATTTAATTGGGTTTGACATTTTCAACCACTGTTGTAGTATCTTTTCCTTTTTCCCGATGCTAAACTTTCTTGTAAATCATTTTTCTTTGTTTGTAGGTGTTAGTGCATCGAGAGCAGTGAGGAAATTCAGAGTCTGATAAATATATTGTCTATGTCAGGGAAAATCTTATGTCACTAAATTCTACTATTACCTATTATATCATTAAGCGCACAAAATGAGTATATTTACTCTGAAGGAGAAGTAAAAATGGATATACTTGGAATATCTTCATTTTCATTGATGGCGGCGCAATTTTTAATAATCTGATATTGAAGTCTTATCTAGAAGCTTATCATTAAGGAAAGCTTTGGCAATTTCCTCCTTAGTAGAAGAGAGAAAATTAGGGACAAAGCAAGGGTTTAATTGTCACATAAGTTAGAGTGATTGGTTAATCTGTGGGCCAGTTCTAGTGTGCCTTCCCTGGGTCTTACCTACCATACTGTCAAATAACCAAGCATTAGTTGACATGTCTTATTATCAATGCTCTTATCCCTCAGTACTTTTTTTTTACACAGATCTGATAAGCTTAGTGTGTTAATTATTCTAGGCAACATTTCATTTGAATTCATTTTTGTTCTTCAAAAATAAGTCAAGAAAAAATAAATTATTACTTAGAAGTGATAACACCAAAACTCTTATCATCCGTTATAACCATAGTATAGATTATCTTTGACCATGTGGATGAGGGCGACAGGGGCTAGTGGAGCCATAAGAGAGAAGGATCTGGATCCTCCGCAACATGAATTTACTATATTAGCCTTGAACTACTTACACATCAACTAAAATGTGAGGGGAAAAATATACATTTTAATACCAGTTATTTAGCTTTATTTTTATAGCAGCCCAACCTCCTATGTCATAAATAATTGGAATGATTTATCATCATCATCATTCATCAGCATACAGAAAATGTAGTTTATGTTTCAGGCCACTAAAAGATTCATAAGTTAGGAAATTGGCTATAAGATACTTTTAGGATTTTATTAAATAGATATAAACTCTGACAGTCATTTGTATGTATCCAGAATATAGACAGTTGTTTATAAACTGACCTAAGTCTCTTCTTTTTGGATCTCAGTTTCCTCTTCTATAAAAGAGGGAGTTGAATGACATAATTTCTAAGGCTTCTTCCATCTATATAGGTGGAAGATTCTATAGGCTATTCTGCATTTCTGCTTTTGAATGACTTGATAAGATCTATCAAGGAAAGAGATACAGCTTTTGCACATGGTGAGGGGAAAGCCACATTGGAGTTTGAATATGGCTGCAAGAAGGTTACTCTTAGGTTTTTCTAAGGCTGTGGTAACAACATCTGGCATTTTCACTCTTAGAATTGATCCATTGTATTTTGAGAAATTTATTTCTATGTTGACAATGCAAATTTTTGGTTCTAAGGTGATACTAAAGGTAACTATCCTCCATTTCTAATTCCTACATATTATCTTCCTTTTTTTTCTTTAATGGATATCATCTGAACTGTACTTAACCTCAATAAGGCAAGGGTGTCTCCAAGCACACAGCATTGTAAACACTTGATCATTGCCATGTTCTTCTTTTCTTCCACTACAATTCACAATTGTCTTCTTTCATATTAAATATCTTCTTTATCTGCATGAAGGCAGAAGAGAAAGTACTTATGTGCTTAAAAGTGGGAGGTAATTTTTTATGCTATGCAGAAGCTTTTTAGTTTAATTAAGTCTCATATTTTTCTTTTTGTTGCATTTGCTTTTTGGGTTTTGTTTTTAACTGTTTTGTCAAAACTTCTTTTTCGTTTTATTTTAAAGATGTGGGGTACAAGTCAGGATTAGGTACATTAGTAGTCTACATACAGGTGAAGTTTGGGCCTCCCACTGGTCCTCACTTCTCCTGGTTTAAGATCAAGTACCCTTAGTGATGTCATATGCCCGACCCCTTCCCTGGCAGTGTCCTGCTACTGTCAATCCCTTTCTTGTAGTATTATGATAAATGTTCAGGATCTACTTATGAATGGTATTCAGTTCTTGGTTTCTGTGATAGATCACTGAGTATGATGGACACTAAATCCATCTAAGTTGCTGCAAAGTCCATAATTTTGTCCTTCCTTATGGTAATATAATATTCCATCATGTATATGTACCACAATTGTTTTTTAATCCAGTCCACTTTAAATGAGCAGCACTGTTGTTTCCAAGTTTTTGCTAATGTGAATAGTGCTGCAATAAACATGCATGCAAAGGTATTTTTTTTTGCAGAAGGATTTGAGTTCCTTTGGGTATATCCCCAGAAGGGGAATTGCTAGATCATATGGAAGGTCAATTTCTAGGTTGTACAGAAATCGCCACCCTGTTTTCCACAGAGGTTGTACTACTTTACAATCCCATCAACCGTGTAGAAGTATCTCTTTTCTCTGCATCCTTGCCAGTTTCTGTTGTTTTTTGAATTATTAATGATGGCCATCCTAATTAGAGTTAGGTGGTATCTCCATGGGATTTTGATTTGCTTTTCTTTGATGATTAGTGAGGCTGAGATTTTTTCATGTATCTGTTGGCTGCTTGTATGTCTTCTTTTGAGAAGAGTCTATTCATGTCTTTAGCCCAGTTTTTAATAGATCTATTTGTTTTTTTCCTTTCAGCACATTTTAGTTCCTCATAGATCCTGGATGTTAGGCCTTTGTCAAATATACAGTTGGCAAATGTCCTGGTATTGGTACAAGAACAGGCATACAGATCAATGGAACAAGATAGAGTTTCTGGAAGCAAAACCTTGATTTCTCAACCAACTCACCTTCGATAAAGCCTCCACCGACAACCACTGGGGAAAAGAGACCCTATTCAGTAAACGGTACTGGAAAAACTGGCTGACAACATGCAGAAGAATGCAAAAATCAACTCTAAATGGATCAAAGACCTAAAAGTAAAACCTCAAACTGTAGGAATCTTAGAAAATGCAGAAGACACCCTGATAGACATTGGAATAGGCAATCAATTCTTGATCAAAACCTCAAAAGCCGATGACATAAAAGATAAGATAGACACGTGGGACCTTATCGAACTGAAAAGCTTTTGCAAAGCAAAAGAAGTCATCAAGAGGGCAAGGAGACAGGTTTTGGGGTTTTAGCCATAAATTATTTGCCTAGTTCAATGTCTGGAAGAAGTTTCCCTAGGTTTTCTTCTAGGATTTTTAGGGTTTCAGGTTTGACATTTAAGTCTTTAATTAATCTTGTTAATTTTTCTACATGGTGAAAGATTGGAATCATGATTTATTTGTGTGCATTAAGTTTTCCTAGAACCATGTGTTGAGTAGAGTGTCCTTTCCCCAGAGTATGTTTTTGTCTGCTTTGTTAAGAAAAGTTGGTTGTAGGTATTTGGATTTATTTCTGGATTTTCTATTCTGTTTCATTGGTCCATATTTCTGTTCTTGTACCTGTACCAGGCTGTTTTGGTTACTACAGCCTTGTAGCATAATATAAAATCAGGTAATGTAATGCCTCCAGCTTTGTTGTTTTTGCTTAGGATTACTTTGGCTATTCTGGCTCTTTATTTTCATTCCATATGAATTTTAGGATTGCTTTTTCTAATTCTGTGAAAAATGATGTGGTAGTTAGATAGGAATTACAATGAAACTGTAGATTGCTTTTGGTAATATGGTCATTTCAACAATGTTGATTCTTCTAATACATGAGCATGGGATAGATATTTTTCCATTTGTTTCTGTCCTGTATAATTTCTTTCATCAGTATTTTGCAGTTCTTTCTCCTTATAGATATCTTTTACCTCCTTGGTTAAGTATGTTCCTTGGTATTTTAGCTTTTCTGCAGCTATTGTAAATTAAATTAAGTTCCTGATTTGATTCTCAGCTTGGTTGCCATTGGTATATAGCAGTGCTACTGATTTGTGTGTGTTGATTTTTTATCTTGAGAATTTACTGAGTTCATTTATCAAGTCCAGGAGTGTTTTGGCAGAGTCTTTAGGATTCTCTAGGTATAAGACCATAATGTCAGCATACAGAGATAGATTACTATTTTCTGTCCCAATTTGGATATAATTTATTTCTTTCTCTTGCCTGATTTCTCTGGCTAGGACTTCTAGTACTCTGTTGAATTCAGTTTGCTAGTAATTTGTTGACTATTTTTGTATCTATGTTCATCAGGGATATTGTGTTGTAGTAATTTTGTTGTTGTTGTATCTTTTCCTGGCTTTGGTATTAGGGTAATACTGGTTTACTAGAATGAGTTAGGAAGAATTCCCACCATTTCAATCTTATAGAATAGTTGCAATAAAATTGGTACAAGTTTTTCCTTGGAAGGCTGATAGAATTCAGCTGTGAGTCTATCAGGTCCTGGACTTTATTTTTTGTTGGGAGACTTAATTACTGATTCAATCTTGCTACTCGTTATTGGTCTGTTCAGGGTTTCTAGTTCTTCCTGATTCAAAGTTGGGGGGTCGTATGTATCCAAGAATTTATCCATTTCATTTAGAATTGTCTAGTTTGTCTGCAGATCAGTGTTCATAATAATATCATTTGTATTTCCATGGTATCAGTTGTAGTGTCTCCACTTTCCTTTCTGAGTTAAGTAATTTGAATCCTCTTTATTCATAACTTGATCATTATAGTGGTTAATCAATTTTGTTTATTTTTTCAAATAACCAACTTTTGTTTCACTGATTGTTTATTTTCTTTTGTTTCAATTTTGTTTAGATTTGATCTGATCTTTGTTATTTCTTTTCTTTAGCTAGCTTTGGCTTTCATTTTTTCACATTTTCCTAGTTCCTGGAGATTTGACATTAGGTTGTCAATATTCAATATTTTTAATGTAGGTCTTAAAAATAAATAAGTGAGATTTTATTGAACTAAAGAGCTTCTGTACAATAAAAGAAATAATAAAGTAAATAGGCAACCTACAGAATGGGAAAAGATATCCATAAACTATATATCTGACAAAGGACTAATAACCAGAAACTACAAAGAACTCAAAGTAATCAGCAAGAGAAAAGCATATAACCCCATTAAAAATTGGGAAAATGACATGAGAATGTGCCTCTCAAAAGAAGATATACAAATGGCCAATAAACAAATAAAAAAATGTTCAACATCACTCATCATCAGGAAAAAGCCAACTAAAACCTCAGTGAGATACTATGGTTCACCAGTCAGAATGGTCATTATTTGAAAATCAAAAAAAAAATAGATATTGACAAAGATGTGGAGAAAAGGGAATGCTTGTATACTGTTGGTGAGAGTGTAAACTAATACAACCTCTATGGAAAACAGTATGGAAGTTTCTCAAAGAATTAAAAGTAGATCTACCACTTGATCCAGGAATCTTACTACTTGGTATTTACCCAAAGGAACAGAGGTTGCTATACAAAAAAGACACCTGCTCTCGTATGTTCACTGAAGCACAATTCACATTTGCAAAGATGTGGAATTAGCCTAAATGCCCATCAACTGGTCAATGGATAATGAAAATGTGACATTCAGCCAGGCTCGGTGGCTCAGCCTGTCATTCCGCGCCTTTGGGAGGCTGAGGTGAGTGGATTGCCTGAGCCCGCGGGTTCGAGATCCGCCTGGGCAGCAAAACCTCATCTCTACAATAAATCAAAAAATCAGCTGGGTGTGGTTGTATGCTCCTGCAATTCCAGCTACCTGGAAGGCTGAGGCGGAAGGATCGCCAGAGCCCAGCAGGTCGAGGTTGCGGTGGCTGGGAGCGCCCACTGCACTCCAGTCTGGGTGACAGAGTGAGACTCCGACTCAAAAAAAAAAAAAAGAAAATGTGACATTCACACACACATACAGACATACACACATACACACGGAATACTAATCAGCCATGAAAAGGAATGAAATAATGTGTTTTGCAGCAAATTGGATGGGATTGGAGACTATTACCGTAAGTGAAGTAACATAGAAACAGAAAACAAAAGCCTGCATGTTCTTACTTATACATGGGAACTAAACTAAAGAACAGCAAAGGCATATAGAATGGCATAATGAACAGTAAAGACTCAGAAGGGGAGTAGAGATGAAAAATTAGCTGTCAGGTACAATGTGCACAAGTGAGAGTGGAGTGTACACTTAAAGGTCAGACTTTGTTGCCACTATAAAATGCATCCATGTAACCAAAAGTCATTTATACCCACTAAAGCCATTGAAATAAAAAAATAAATTAAAGAAAATTCAAGACCCCCTGCAAAAAAAGTAGGAGGTAAAATTGTTGAACTCATGACATTCCATTATGCTCCAAAACTGTGATTAGTCTCTCATTATGACACTTAGAGAGTGACATTCCTTTCAGCATGACATTCCTTTCAGCATGCCTACCAAATTCAAAATACTTCAGTATGAGAGTGGTCACAAATTGTTACTAGTGTAGCTGTGCAAAAATGGTACTGACCCCAGAGGAGCAAGGTTTACAGATATGAAAATATGAGGAAGACATACATAATGAGAATATGCATGCAAAAGAGTGTATCTGTAAGTTATGATAGGCTATGTTATGCCATATCAATAAAAATCATCCAAATATCAAACTTATGAAAGGAGATCCCCCAAATAGAATTTATTTATACAAAACTGTGTATTCTTACATGTTTAAATTTCGATCACCTTCAAAGTACTCTATGTTTTATGCAATACACTTACCAAGATGCTTTTTGCACCTCTCAAAACAGTTTTTCAAGTTGTCAATTTTGATGCCTTAGTGCTTTTGCTAAATTTTTTTGTTTGTTTATTTGACCTTTTCCATATGGCCCAAACATTTCCCTTAGAGGACTCTTCAATCCAGGGAAACAAAACAAAAGTTACTCGGCATGAGGCCAGGCAAATAGAGAGGGTAGGGCATTGAAGTCATGCCATTTTTGGTCAAAAAATGCTGAACACTTAATGTGGTGTGGGCAGATACACTGTCATGGTAAAAGAACCAGTCACCGTATTCCAGAACTCAGGACATTTCTTCCACAAGTCGTGATGTAACCTTTTCAAAACTTCCAGATAAAAACTATGGCTGACAATTTGATCTGGAAGAACAAATTCCAAGTGTACTACAAGGGAACCACCCTCCAAAAATATAATTGTGGTTTTCCTTGGGTTTCCGCATCATATATCAACAAAGGTTTATTTCTTATTCAGGTTTCATGTCCAATTAGGCTGGTGTAATGGGGGCTCTGTCTATGGTAATCACTCAAGGACTCAGGTTGAAGACGGATACATTTTAAGACATGCTTTCATATCACTACAGAAGGGTAAATGAAAGGCTAGAGCTGAGCACTGGAAATTAAATGCTTCCATCAAGAAACGGCATGAGCCACTTCTCACATTTTCCTGGTCAAAGCAAGTCATATGGCCACCACTAACCTCAAAGGGGCAGGAAAGTATAATCCTACCATATGGCTGCAAGGGGAATTGCTATAGTTGTGACAGCCATACTGACTACTACAGAATATAAGACTGCAAGTCACGGGACCAGAGTTCCAACTTTAATTTTACCATTAGATATGTGACCTATAGCATTTAAATTCAATGGGCCTCATAATCTTCCACACCAGTTTGTTGTGAAGATCAAAGGGATAATGAAAAAAGATATATATACTATATATTTTATATAACAATATATATATATATCAATAATATATATCAGCCGGGCTCGGTGGCTCAGCCTGTAATCCCGCGCCTTTGGGAGGCTGAGGTGAGTGGATTGCCTGAGCCCGCGGGTTCGAGACCCGTCTGGGCAGCGAGACCTCATCTCTACCATAAATCAAAAAATCAGCCGGGCGTGGTAGCGCATGCCTGTAATTCCGGCCACTTGGAAGGCTGAGGCGGAAGGATCACCGGAGCCCAGCAGGTCGAGGCTGCGGTGGCTGGGAGCGGCCACTGCACTCCAGTCTGGGCGACCGAGTGAGACTCCAACTCAAAAAAAAAAAAAAAAAAAAAAAAAAAAAAAAAAAAAATATATATATATATATATATATATATATATATATATATATATATCAACTATAAGGTGATTCTTTAAATATCCATACTTTTCTGATGAGTTTCTAAGTCTAAAAATAGGGGCATGGTTATTTCTTAGGTAGTCAGAATGTAATAATTCAATTTGTGGGGATTTGGGATGACAATCTTATAACAAGAATCATTCAGCAATAAATTACTATTTATAAAAGGTATATACAACATTACTTCATTGAAATGGTATGATATTTGACCCTTCATAAAAAATAAAAATGGTGCCAGTGTAGCTTTGAGGTGAGTAATAGTACTCTAGAGATCAGGGTCTATGTTGCTATGAAAGAGTTAGATGCAATGTCAATTATTTTATGCATTTAACAAAGGCTGAAACCACTCTTACACTCAGCTAACATAGTCTTAAATCCAGCATTCCATACAATGCAATAATGAAAAGTATTAATTAAATGAATTGCCAAAATTAAATTTGGCTTTGTTTGAAACTCACCCAATTGATATTTCCTGGATTCATATGTGTAGGGAAAGATATAAAGAGTTCAACAAGAGCTGGGCTTGGTGGCTCAGCCTGTAATCCCACACCTTTGGGAGGCTGAGGTGAGTGGATTGCCTGAGCCCGCGGGTTCGAGACCCGCCTGGGCAGCGAGACCTCATCTCTACAACAAATCAAAAAATCATCCGGGCGTGGTAGCGCATGCCTGTAATTCCGGCTACTCGGAAGGCTGAGGCAGAAGGATCGCCGGAGCTCAGCAGGTCGAGGCTGCGGTGGCTGGGAGCGGCCACTGCACTCCAGTCTGGGTGACAGAGTGAGACTCCAACTCAAAAAAAAAGAAAAAGAGTTCAACAAGGAAATATCCAAAAGTTCCCTTTCTTTGCTTCTCTGAAGGAGTCAAGTTACCACCAGTCTTTGTAACGTGCTAAGTTTCAGGGATGCATAAAATGTTGTTATAAATACATATTATTCATATCTCATGCCAAGAGATCCTAACCTGGGTTTTATGATACCACTTATATCCCATCACTCAAACCAGGGATACTTATACTTTAGGCTACCTCAAAAGGTTTCACAAGATTCTAATATTAATTTTAAAGTAAAGAGAATTTAACTGTCTTCTGATTTTCTTTTTTGAAATAATAAGTTTACTAATAGATACATATATTTTAAGTAACTTATTTAAAAAATAAGTCTGTGCTATATGGTACATCTATGAGAGGCATAGAATGTCACAAAATCAAAGTCATGGTGATCGGGGGTACTACTTGAAGAAAGAAGACCAGTATCACCACTCAAGATTCATCTTCGCGAGCAAGATTGTTCTTTCTGAGTAGGCAGATAAAATGGTTCTTTAAAGATCAGGGTCTATGTTGCTGTGAAAGAACTAGATGCAATGTAACAAAAAATGATATAGTGGTTATTGTGTTGATGGGTTTTTTATTTCTGTCTTTCTATGTCTCTCTCTCTCTCTCTCTCTCTCTCTCTCTCTCTCACACACACACACACACACACACACATATACACAAACACACACACAGAGAAATTTTATGGTTAATTACCTTATCCCATTTAAATTACGCTAATAGGCTCTGAGTCCTCCTGGCAGAAGGTACCCTTTGTATAATCTAATAAATGAGTGAAAGCACTAAAGAGAAATGATTCCACAAAGGAAACTCTGTTGTTTTTTTCATTTTTTTCTTTTTCAGGGAATTATCTTCCTTTGAAGAAAACTCTCCACAAATCCCTAGATAAATGCCATAGGCTAGAGATATTTATCAAAAATTCCCTGCCAAAAATCATATGAAATTTCTAATGCATCTATAATGTTATATTTAATAAAACCTGTAAAACTTTCCAAGCCAAAAATCCAAGACAAATTAACAAATAAGATTTGACATATCAGTCTTCCAGATCCACCCTCAAATAATGGTATGATAGAAGATACCAAGTAATTCAGAATGACATAATCCATTGCAATGGAAATGTGGATTTAAATGTAAATGAACTCTTAAGAAGAAAGAGAAAAAGGATAACCCATTAATCACAGATCTGTACTTTTGGTAAGATGCTATTTATTTTAGCTAGAAGTCTTCTGGTCCTTTTCTGACAAAATTCTCCACTGGGGTTCTGATTAATCTCTAATCATTAAGGGAAATTATTCTTATTTTCTGCTAGCACTATGATTTAGCAATTCACATATGTGTATTATTTGTGTATGAATGTCTCCCTGCTTGTATGTCAGAGTGTGGAGAATGCTTATGGCCTTCTTATTCCATGGTCTTCACTTATAAGCTACTTTCTTCGTAAATCTACAGTCTTATCTTCGAGGGAGTATATTGCTCTGGTTTCATGCTTAGTGAAGTATCTGATTCATGATTTTGCATCATTCTACCTGTACCACTCCTCACCATCACCTCCTTTACCTTGGATATCTAAATTAATAAGTTCTAATTTCTGGCTCACAGATGCATTTCTTCTCCTAACAGGAGCTCTCCTTAAAGAACCCACATTAAAATACTTTGAAAATTAAAATAATACTTTTTATATCTCCATTTCTAGAGCCATTATGATTAGATAATATCAATTATCTGCTATGCCCTTCCCCTCAATGAATCTACTGGTCAGATAATAAGATAATAGTGCCTCTGGGGATATCTGGGACAGAATAGAAGGGCATTTGCAGAATGGATGCTCAGAGGTGTAAACTTTTTTTTATTTTAAAGATGTGGGGTACAATTCAGGGTTAGGTATACATATGGTCATTGTGTAGATAAAGTTTGGGTCTCACTTTGGTTCCCACTTCACCTATTTTGAAATCAGGTAGCCTTATTGATGAGGTGTGCCCCCCTCTCTCCCCTGGCAGTTTCCCACCACTGCCAATCCCTTTCTTATGGTATTATGATAATTGTTCAGGGTCCACTGATGAGTGAAAACATGTGGTATTCAGTTCTTTGTTTCTGTGATAGATCACTCAGTATTATAGACTCTAAATTCATCCAAGTTGCCACCAAGTTTATAGTTTTGTTCTCCTTTGTGACTGTGTAATATTCCATTGTGTATTTGTACCACATTTTTTATCCAGTACTTTTTTGATAGGCAGCACAGTTGACTCCATGTTTTTGCTGTTGTGAATAGTGCTGCAATAAACTTGCATGTGCAGGTATCTTTTTCATAGAATGACTTGAGTTCCTCTGAGTATATTCCCAGAAGGGGGATTGCAGGGACATATGGAAGTCAATCAGAAGTATAATATAATCGAGATTTATAACTAAATTATTCAGGTCTCAGGATTATCATATCGCTCTTCAAAGATCTCCATAATTTCCATCTTCTTGTTTTATTCTAGTCTGTTTCTCTAGAATAGTAGTTAAAATCACCTTCCTGGGTCCCGTTGAAATGTTCTTTACTGTACTTTTATTCCATTTTTTGCTTATTCTTCAATATAGGTAGGAATCAAAGGTTTAAAACTCTTCTCTAAAATATCTTTCTTCTACTTGAAGACATTAATTTAATTACTCTTCAAGCCTCAAATTAATAGGCTTTGTGGGGTTTCAAATGTTCTTAATGTGCTATGTGCTAGGTTTTACAAGACTCATTGCAAACTTCTTGCAATTTGTGGTAAGGAAGGAGACAATTTGTGGTAAGGAAGGAGAAGGAACCAATGGTGAAGAAAGAAAAGGTGAAAAAAAGAGAAGGGGGCATGCAAGAAGGCCACTGTTGAGAGCAGACTGGCACCTCTTTCACTGAGCAAGACAAGAGAATAGGGCCCTAGCTGCCAATAGGTGGAGACACTTCAAATACTTTTGGGTGAATGAAGTACCCTATATCCAGCAAAGTTCTCTTTGAACATGTAGAGACCAGAAAATGATGGGAGATGCAGGAATCTGAGCATCCCATCCCCCACTGTGTGCCTGACTCACACAGGAACCAAAGCCCTACCTGGTGAACGAGAATGGGTAAGTGATCCTAAGACACTTTGGGTGAGTTCAACCCCTCAAAGCCATGCATGACTCTTCATTCCACATGGCAGGAGTCCTGGTCAGGGCAGAGTGGTGGGTAACTGGAGCCCCAGTGGGACATGTAACAAAACCCACATTCAGTTGGCTGCTGTGAGTATGGCTCCCACCAGTGGAGCCTGGTGGTTGGCTTCATGACAGGAGCCTGCAGAGTGAACCTGGTTGGTACCCACCATCAACAACTGGTAACATCTTCCCAACCATATCAGAAAGAATCACCTCCAAGCCCTGTGTGCCTACATGGTGGATTCCCCCTTTCCTCATAGCAGAAGACTTGCTCTTTTTCAAGAGCAGAGTGTACCCTTGAACAGAAAGAGAGTGCAATGAAAGACCCCCGAAGGCTTTTTCAATGGAAAGGTTTCTGGGCTGCAAACCCCAGACTGATGATGGAGGGGTCTATCATCCCAACCACTCTCCTCGGAGTGCGAGCAGCAGGGGCTGGAAACTAACCCAACTAGATTAACACTTAGAGAAAAAAAATCTATAATAGAGAAACCTGGCACAAGGTGGATCAAGGAACTAAAGATCAACGTGGAATTACAGAGAGGGAAGAGGGGCCTGTCACACATGAAGAAAAAAAATCAATGAAAAAAATATAGGCACCCTGAGAGTCCTAAAGGGACAGTGCCTAAAAAAGCAACTATCAGAAAGCAAACAATGGAAACCCCCAAGAACAAGTTTCCCCAGATGACAGTCACAGAAACCAGAGAGAAGATGGATAAAATGAACAGAGAGAACCAAGAGAAACTAGAAGCAAAACTCACCAAAGTCATACAGGAAGTAAAAGTGGAATAGACCAATTTCAGAAAAGCCCATTCTTAAATAATGGATGTGAAGAACTTCATCCTAGAAATTAAAAACACAGTAACAAGCATAGGAAACAGGAAACACCAGGCAGAGGAAAGAATTTCAGAGCTTAAAGTCCAAAATATGGAACTAATCCAGTCTGTTGAAAACAGAAAAAAAGCTCAAAAAAGGAGGAATAAAGCCTCTGAGAGATGTGAGACTATGTCATGAAGTCAAATCTACACCTGATTGGTATCCTTGAAACAGAAATGGAAACTCAGAACACCATGGAACAAGCATTCCATGAGGTAACCCAAGAAAACTTTCCACATCTTGCTAGAGAGGTGAGTATTCAAGCACAAAATATTCAGAGAACCCCCCACAAGGTATCACATGAGAAGACCAGTTCCAAGATACATAGTAATCAACTTCCACAAAGCAAGCATGAAAGAAAAAATTCTAAGGGCAGCAAGAGAGAAACAGACTACCTACTTGGGAGGACCCATCAGAATCACTCAAGACTTATCTGCAGAAAGACACAGTCCAGAAGGAAATGGTGTGCAATTTTTAATGTTCTTAAAGATATCAATTCCAGCCAAGAATTCCCTACTCAGTCAAGCTAAGTTTCATCAGTGATGGATAATTAAAATCCTTCTCAGACATCCAATCCCTCAGAGAATATGACACCTCCAGACCAGTCCTACAGGAGACAAGGTCTTGAACACAGAAAAACAAAGAATGGCCATACTCATCACAAGAGTCCAGGCAAGCACAGAGTTAACAGAGCAGAGCACTTACAAAAATGAAAATGCACACACATATATACAAAAATAAAAAGAAGCAAAGCAAACCCCTAAAAGCCCACTGACAGGGATAAACTCTCACATTTCAATAATCAATTTGAATGTGAATGGACTAAATGCACCACTGAAGAGAAATAGAGTGACAGCTGGATAAAGAAGCATGATACAACAGTCTACTGTCTCTAGGAAGCTCATCTCACTGCAAAGGACACCCACAGTATCAAAGCTGGGAGTTGGAAAATGGTCTTTCATGTAAATGGAAAACAGAAGTGACCAGGTGTGGCTATTCTAATATCAGATAATGTAGACTTCAAAACATCAAAAATTAAAAAGGATACAGAAGGACACTACATAATGATAAAAGACTCAATCCATCAGTAAGAAATATCCATCTTAAACATATATGAACCCAACACAGGGACACCAGGTTTTATAAAACAACTATTAAGTAAACTAAGAGAGGACATTGACTCTCACACAATATCACTGGAGACCTAAATACTCCACTAATAGGTTTAGATAGAACATTGAGGAAAAAAAAAAAAACAAACAAACAAACCACAAACTAACAAGGAGACACAAAAGCTTAACTCGATACTTGATAAAATGGATTTCATAGATAGCTATAGAACAGTCCACTCAACATCTACAGAGTATACATTCTACTCATTAGCACATGAGACATACTCCCAGACTGATCACATTCACACACATAAATCAAGCATGAAAAAAATTTCAAAAGATCAAAAAAATACCATGCACCTTCTCAGATCACAGTGGAATAAAAATAAATATTGCTACCAAGAAGATTCCCCCCAAAACACACAAAGAAATAGACACTAAACAACATGCTGCTGAATGACTTCTGGGCCAAAATGGAAATCAAGGCAGACATAAAAAGATTCCTGGAAACAAATGAAAACAAGGACACATCTTATTAGGACCTCTGAAATGCCATGAAATCAGTGTTAAAAATTCAGAACACCACATGCACATGTCAAAAAACAGAATGATCACAAGTAGACAGCTTAATGTCACACACAAAGGAACTGTAAAGGCAAGATCATCCAAACCCTAACTTCAGCAAAAGAATCTAGATCACCAAGATAAAATCACAATTGCAAAATATAGAAGACAAAAACATCATAGAAAGGATCACAAGACAAAAAGCTGGTTCTTTGAAATGATAAATAAGATTGATGGATCACTAGCCAGATTGGCTAAAAAAGGAGAAATAAAGTTCAAATAAACAGAATTATAAATGCGAAAGGCAAAGTCACAACTGACCCTGAAGAAATTAAAAAGATTATTAGATATTACTACAATGAATTTCCAGTATGCAAATGTACTGGAAAATCTATAGGAAATTGAGGACTTTCTGACATCACAAAACCCGCAAGGTAGAAATAAGAAGAAATTGAAACTCTAAACAGATCAGTAACAATCCAGGAAATCAACTTAGTCAAAAGAAATCTCTCCACCAAAAAAAGCCCAGGACCAGATGGCTTCTCAGCTGAATTATAAAAGATATAAAAGGAGGAGCTGATACTAATCTTATTGAAAGTATTCCAGGCAATGATGAATTATGGACTTTTCCCCAACTCATTTTAGTAAGCTAACATTGTACTGATAAACAAACCTGGCATAGACTCAACAAGGAAAGTCAGTCTCCTTGATGAACGTAGATGCAAAATTTGTCAACAAGACTTTAGCAGATCTCAACACAGGACTATCAAGATCTCAACAAGGACTATCCACCATGACCACGTGGGCTCCATTCCTGGGATGCAGGGCTAGTTCAACATTCACAAGACCATAAACATAATTCCGGACATTAACAGATGGAAAACGAAGAACAACATGATTATTTCATTAGACACAGAAAAAGCTTTCAACAAAATCCAGAATCTCTTCTTGATAAAAACCCTTGAGCACCTAGGCAAGGAAGGAATGTTCCTCAAATCAGTAAGAGCTATCTATGATAAACCGAAAACCAACATTTTGCTCAATGGGCAGAAGCTAGAAGCATTCCTCCTAAGAACTGGAACAAGACAGGGAAGGACACTCTCACCCCTTCTGTTCAACATAGTGCTGTAAGTCCTAGCCAGAGAAATCAGTGATGAGAAGGAAATCACGGGTATACAAATAGGAAAAGAGGAAGTTAAAGCTATCCCTCTTTGTGGACCTAGAAAACCCTGTCAAAAGCCTCCTTGCACTGGTAAACAACTTTGGTAAAAATCTCGGGTTACAAAATGTGCAAAAGACAAGTGCATTTTTTATACCATTGTATTATTACACCAGTAACAGGCAGGTGGAGACCCCCCAAAAAAAACACAATCTCATTTACAATAGTCACATGAAAAAATGAAATACCTTGGCATCCACCTAAAATCCACCAGAGAAGTGAAAAACTTTTACAATGAGAACTACAAAATGCTGCTCAAATAAATCAAAGATCACACAAACAAATGGAAAACCATTCCTTGCTCATGGGCTGGAAGAATCAATATTGTCAAGATGTCCATTGTACCCAAGGCAAGGCAATTTCCATCAAATTACCAAATAATTTTTCACAGACCTGAAAAGACAATACACACATTCATATGGAAACACACAAAAAAGAGCACAAATAGCCAAAACAATCCTCAGCAAAAAGAACAAAGTTGGAGATATCACACTTCCATAATTTAAACTTTATTACAAGGATACAGTAACCAAAACAGCCTGGTATTGGTACAGGAATAGGCACATAGGCTAATGGAACAGGACAGAGATTCCAGAAAAAGAACATGGACTCTCAAACAACTCATCTTCAACAAAACCACCAGTAACAAGCACTGTGGAAAGGAGACCAAATTTAGCAAATGTTACTGGGAAAACTGGCTGACCACTTGCAGAAGAATGAAACTGGATCCCTACCCATCACCACATACAAAAAATCAACCCCAAATGGATTAAAGACCTAAATAGAAAACATTAAACGATAAGAATCCTAGAAAAAAACAGGAATCACCCTAATACACATCGGAGTAGGCAACAAATTCTTGACCAAGTCTCCAAAAGTGAATGCCATATAAGTTAAGATAGATAAGTGGGACCTCATCAAACTGAAAAGCTTTTGCACAGGAAAAGAAACCCTCAAGAGAGTAATGAGACAACCCACATAATGGGGAAAAAATTGCAAATTATGTATCTGACAAAGGTCTAACATCCAGGATCTATAAGGAACTCAGATATGAACAAACACTTCTCAAAAGAAGACATACAAGCAGCCAACAGACACATGAAAAAATTCTCAGCCTCACTCTTCATCAAAAAATGCAAATCAAAACTACAATGAGATACCACCTAACTCCAGTAAAGATGGCTACCATTAATATGTCAAAAAACAACAGGTCCTGGTGTAGGTGCAGAGAAAAGGGAACACTTCAACACTGTGGAGAGAGCACAAGCTAGTTCAAACATAGAAGCAATGTTGCCATTCCTAAAAGAACTAAAAATTGACCTTCCATATAATCCAGCAATCCCTTTCCTGGAAGAATATAGATCATTCTACAAAAAAGACACTTGTACATGAGTGTTTATTTTTCACATTATTCACAACAGCAAAAGCATGGAACCAACCTTACTGTCTGTCAAAAGTGGACTGGATAAAGAAAATGTGGTACATATACATGATGGAGTATTACACAGCCATAAAGAAGAACAAAACGTAGACTTCACAGAAAATTGGATGAAATTTGAAACCATAATACTAAGCAAACTACCACAGAAGCAAAGAACTGAATATCACATACACATGTTCTCACTTATATATGGGCCCTGAACATTAGTCACATTAACAAGGGAGGGATCAGCAGTCACTGGGTACCGCTAGGGGAGGGAAGGAAAAAAAGGGCAGTGGGGGAGCATGTGACAACACAAAGGGTACCTGGTCCACTGCCAGGGTGAGGGCCAGTTAGAAACTCAAACTTCACTTGCATGCAGCCTACCTATGTAGTTAATCCTCACTTGAACCCCACATCTTAAAATAAAATGAATGAAATGAAATGTTGAAGAAATAGAGCAGATGGTTTGGGAAGGCATATATATTTCCAGCACTACCATTCACCCATTAATCAAAATCAGAAATTATCAGCCTCTACTTCTTTCCAACCTCCATTTTTTACATTCCATCAGTTACCAAATCCTGATATTCTACTCTTAAAACCTCAGAAACCTAACCCTTTACTCCTCTTCCACCATCTATTACTTCTTCTTTTTCTCTCTCTTTCTCTCTTTTCCTGGACTGCTCTCATTAAGAAAGTATGTTACAGCTGTAGAGTTAGCAATGGTTTTATTTCCCTAAGGAGACATCTGTAAACAAAGCACTTTTTTTTGTTTTCCTCCTAATTGGCTTTCATCCATACTGGCTCCCCCTTCCTCCAACCCCACGTGAATAACTACAAGTCAAGTTAGGATGGCAGCTCTAGGATTCTGAAGCTGACGTGACACTCTGAAGATCTTCACCAGCCAAATTACTCTCCATAGATTGCTTAATTTGTGGAACATGTTCCATAATCACATTTTTCTCCTGACTACCCTACAACCTTTCCTGCTTCTTATTTCTCTGCCTCATTTCCTTTCCCTTGCTGACAGCAGGTGGTCAGTGGTGTTTAGGAAAAAGTACCTGGCATCAACTCAATGCAAAGCAACAGAAACTGTGCTTCAATTAACTATTATTTGTGAAGTATAGCTCTTTGTTGGAAAGAATGAGCATGAACATATAGTATGGGAAAATGGTACAAAGACAACAGTACCCAGTTGTGCAACCATGGCATGTCAGTCCACTAAATGTCAACTCAATTCTTCTGTACTTTGTTTATAAATTGAAATTAAATTCCTGGAAGACACTGTCTTAGAAGATTGATGGTTGAAATGATACTACACCCATTTTACAGTTGGGCCACTGGTCAGTACAGATGGTCTTTGTTCCTTATAGCAAAATTAGAAAACTACAGCCAAATAGAATTTCTTGGTTTCTAGTTTCTTTTTTTTTTTTTTTTTTTTTTGAGTTGGAGTCTCACTCTGTCGCCCAGACTGGAGTGCAGTGGCTGCTCCCGGCCACCGCAACCTCGACCTGCTGGGCTCTGGCGATCCTTCCGCCTCAGCCTTCCAAGTAGCCGGAATTACAGGCGCGCGCTACCACGCTTGGCTAATTTTTTGATTTTATTGTAGAGATGAGGTCGCGCCTGCCCAGGCGGGTCTCGAACCCGTGGGCTCAGGCAATCCACTCACCTCAACCTCCCAAAGGTGCAGGATTGCAGGCTGAGCCACCGAGCCCGGCGGTTTCTAGTTTCTTAAAGCCTATGAAATCTTCCTTAAAATTAACTTTACTCAGGATATTTGATTTCTATTCAACTTCCAGTTCTAAGTCAGTTTTCAACAGACATTGGGTTATAAGCCTATCAACCTGGCTCTACAGAGCGAAAGGTGAATTTCAATGATTTCTCTGAGAGCATTCTAAAAGAACTACATTTTCCTTTTCAAACATCAATTTTCCCAACACCTAATGAATGCACAAGCACCTAGATCTCAAAGATGTGTAATGAATCTGTAAAAGTTTTGATGAAACAATAACCACTGAAATTGCATCTTAAAGATGAAAACTGGAGATTTAAAAGTTACCTGAAGAATACAAATGATGGAGCTGTCTAGCCTTCCACCCTAAGCCTCTCTCAGCTCCCCTTTGTGGGGTGCCACCTAAAGCTCTGTTAAAGATAGAATATGCAAGTGTCTTTACTGCTTTGTTTTCTTGTTTGTCTTATATTCAGCAAAAAATCAAAGCCTTTGACAGTGTGTAGAAAGAGGAGAGGGAAGGGAAAGTCAAGGCAAGGCAGAGCAGGCATGCAGTGAGAGGCAGACTTACTGCTCATCCAGAATAATGAATGGGAGAGTCAGACTCATTCCCAAAGTGATCTGATCACACCCAGGCTTCTTCACACCACATGGAGGCTACAGCACAAGACAGGCAGTATGCTATTTGGCTTTCTTGCTAACACTATCCATCAGCCTAATATTCTGACATTCCCACAGTTATTACTACTATACTGTCAGAAAGGGAGAGGTTGGGAGGCAAGTCATAGGTAAAGTTATTTCATTAAGGCCTAAAGCTTTAAACTTTTTCTGAGGAGAGAAAACCCTTTGCTATCAAACAACTACATGCTAGTCCTCAAATATGAAATGGTTTTTTCATTTTCTTTCATGTCTTTACTAAGTTTACTTGCCTTGCTTTCCAGGAGCACCTGATTCAAAGAAGGTAGCAGTTATAATAGATGATGCACTGCTCAATGGCTATTCACATGTAAACACTAGGTCTCAGTAAGAAACTAGACATGCCAATTATTAAAATCCCCAAATCACAGAAATTCTCTACAATCTACCTTACTTGGTTGTGTGGTCTGAGTGTTTGTGTCTCCCCCAAAACACATCTGTTGAAACTTTATCCCCAATGTAATAGTATTAAGAAGAGGGGCTTTTAGGAGGCTGAGTCCTCATGAATGGGAATAGTGCCCTTATAAAAGGGACCTGAGTGAGTTTGTTGGTCTCTTCTGCTCTGTAAGGATGTAATGAGAAGGTACTATCTATGAAGCAGAGAATGAGCCTTCACCAGACGCAGATTCTGCTGGTGACTTGATTTTGGATTTCCCAACCTCTGGAACCAGAAGTCACACATTTCTGTTGTTTATCGGCTACTAAGTTTATGGTATTTCTGTTATAGCAGCCTAAACCAACTAGGACACTTGGTGTGACTGAAGAAGTTGAGGATAAAGTTGTCATTAAAAGTTCCTTAAGCAGAGGAAGAGAGGAAGATGGCAACAGAGCCAGTTGGACTGTATGAGTCCCAGTGTGAGGGACACAGGGGAGTGTATGGAACATTTCGCATGTGTGTCAGTGAATAAGTGGGCATGTGAGTGGCCGACTGAGTTGGGACTGAGGAGCAAGTGGCCAGGGTTTTCCTGATGAAGCAGTTGGTGCCACAGCTGCTCTGCTTGGGTCCCAAAGCTTCCCAGGCAACGTTTTGTTTTTTTTTTTTTTTATCAACAAAGCACTTCCTGGGCAGAAGCTGCCAGGAGAGATTGCCAGTTCCAGGCTCTGCCTAACCACTGCAGTGCCTGGCTGGACACTGACAGCAAGGTCTGTGGAGGGAGCACAGTGAGTGATCCCAGAGGCAGAACACCACTGGAGAAGAAGAAAAAGTCACCCTGCCACCATCTTGAAAATGGGGCAGGAAAGTGCTCCAGCTTGCTTGCCACGAAGTGACAGACCCAATCTATGTGTCCAATGGATTGAATACTCAGGAGTTAATCATGACCCAGAGATAATATCTTGAAAGGACAAACTCCAGGGGGACAGGACAAGTGCTAAATCTCAGGCACCCCACACCTTACACTGATTCAGCTGTGGGACAAAGGGTGTGGCCAGAAAAGGACAAGGAAGACCTCCAGAGAGATCAGTGGTAAATACTGGGCTGACCCTACCCCTTCTCCCCAGCAATCCTTTGAAGGTCAAACCCACATGGCTGGGGCATGACTGAGAGGGATGAAGCCAGGCTGAGCCTGGACATCAGTCACAACAGGAAAACTCCACTCCAAGATAAACCTGGCTGGGGTGCCTCCGCCAGTACTGGGGAAGAGACAATCCCATACCCGCCCACTGGAGGGGATCTCCCTGGACATACTAAAGTGTGAGGGGAGGACAAAAGCCCCACCTACCCCCACTGACCCCTCCTCCTACCCTGGGCCAGAAACAGGGGAGACTGTTAAATGAGAATGAAGCTCTGCAAGAGACAACAGAAGGGAAGCTGAGAGGAATAGTTACAGAACATGCCACAAGAGGGCAGGTTTGTTCGTTTGCAAATTTTAAAATATTTTTCCTTTGTGCATAAATGTGTATATGAGAGCTTGATCTGCATCCTCTCCAATCTTTTTTTTCCTCTTTCTATCTTATTTTGTTTTTTGGTTTCTGTTTATGTGTGTACATGAAGGATTGAGTGTTCAACTTTCAGTTTTTTTGTTTGTTTTTGCTTCTTTGGTTTTCTTTTAGTTCAATGTGTGTGCACAGTACATGTGTGAGGGTTCAATTTGAATCACTTTTTTTTTCTTTTCTTTCTTATTCTCCTTTCATTGTGTGTGTGTGTGTGTGTGTGTGTGTGTGTGTGTGTGTGTGTGTTTGTGTTTCCTAGTTTTGTTGTTGCTGTTGTTGTGTGTTTTGTTTTGCTTTGTTATTATCACAGTTTGTTTTGGTACATGGGTTTAATTGTTTTTTGCTTTGGTTTGTGCTCTTGTTGTTCTGTGTTTTTTTATTCTTTTTTTTTCAGTTTTTGCCCACCTCATTTCACTCTACTTTTCTCTGTTCTTCTCATTGTTACTCTATCTTGGACTCAGGGGGTTACACACACATACCCATCACATTGTCATATACAGTTGTGGTGGGACATGGGTCTCAGGGAACCCATACCACAATCAGTGAACACTGTGATTTGCAAGTAGTTACTGAATCTTAGCTCCCCATCCTCCACCTTATTCAACTCTCAAAACTACAAGAGGAAGTAAAGCTTCCTACCCACAACCCTGTTTCAAAATAGAACAAATTCAGAACCCTGATCAGGGAAGAATAGAGGGCTAAGCAAACAGCAGAAATGGAAGGCTCTTTCACTGTCACTGAATAACAGAACTAACGAGAACAGAAAGAGATCTGTGACAAATGAAGAAAAATCAGTGAAGGAACACAGGAAATTTCCAGTGTTACAAAGAGAAAATTCCTGAAAACTCAGACCTCAGAGCCCAAATAATGGAAGTACCAACAAATGGACCAAGAATACAAAAGGATATAAGAAAATGGATGGAAAGAGTGAATAAGACTCAAGAAAGACAAGATGAGAGACTGAAAGAACTTGTAACAGAGAATTTGGCCATGAAAAATTTCATCCAGGAAATAAATAACAAGATGAGAAGCAAGGAAAAGAGAATTAATTAAGCAGAAGAAAAAATATCAGAATTGAAGACTAAAACATAGAATTAACCTGATCTGTTAAAAACATTGAAAGAAATCTCAGAGATAAAAAACAAAGCCTCCAAGCAATGTGTGATGATATCAAGAGGCCAAACTTATGGCTGATTGGTATCACAGAAGAAGTAGGGAAATGGAGAACACTTTGGAGTAAGTATTTCAGGAGTTTATTGAAGAAAACTTTCCCCATCCCACAAGAGATGTGATCATCCAAACACAAGAGATACAGAGAACCCTCACAAGACAGCAAATGAGAAGACCAACCCCTAGACACATAGTAATTGTATTACACAAAGTAGGCACAAAAGAAAAAATCTGAAAGGCAGCAAGAGAGAAAGATCAGACTATCTACCAGGGAAAACCAATCAGAATAGCAGCATAACTATTGGCAGAAACACTACAAGCTAGAAGGAACTGGAGTTCAATATTCAAGGTCCTCAAAGATAAACAATTTCAACCAAGAATTTCCTACCCAGCCAAGCTCAGTGTCATCTGTGATGGAGAATTAAAATCCTTTCCAGACATCTAATCCCTAAGAGATTATGCAGTTTCAGACCAGCTCTACAGCAGCCATTTAAAAAGGTATTAAGCACAGAAGAAAGAAAAAAGAGAATGACCATGCACTTCCCAAGAGAACAGCAGAACACAGAATCAACAGAGAATACATTGCAGATGCAAACTTGAAAACACACACATACATCAAACCAAAAGCTAAAAAAAAGCAAACAAAAAACTCTAGAAGAACCTCATGACAGGGATAAACAATCATATTTCAATAATCAGCCTGACCATGAATGGACTAAATGCATCACTGAAAAGATATAGAATGGCAAGTTAGATAGAAAACCATGACCCAGTAAATTGCTACAACCAGGAAACTCATCTCACCAAAAGGGATGCACACAGACTCAAAGTTAGAGAATAGAAAGTGAGTTTCCAGGTGAATGTATCACAAAAGAGGGCAGGAGTATTGATCTTAATATCAGACAAAACAACCTTCAAGCTATCAAAAATTTTAAAAAAGATATGGAAAGACCCTGCATAACAATAAAAGGTTCAATCCATTAACAAGAAATATCCATCCTAAATTTACATAAGTGCACACAGCACAAGAGCATCAGTGTTTATAAAGCAACTACTAAGTAAACAAAAAATAGAGAGAGAGAGACTCTAACACTATTACAGCTGGGTACTTAAATACCTAAGATAGATCACTGAGGCAAAAAATCAACAAAGAGATCCGGAACCTCAACTTGAAACTTGACCAAATGGACTTAATAGATACCAACAGAATACTCCACCCAACAATTACAGATAGACATTCTACTCAGCACCACATGAAACGTACTCCAAGATTGATCACAACCTTGGCCATAAATCAAACATAAACAAATGTCATAAGATTGAAATACTGCCATGTACCTTCTCAGACCACAGTGGAATAAAAATAAATATCAACACCAACAAAATTCCCCCCAAACCCACAAAGACATGGACACCAAACAGCATGATGCTGAATTACTACTGGATCAGCACAGATATCAAAACAGAAATTAAAAGATACCTGGAAACAAATGAAAATGAAGAAAAATCTTACCAAAACCTCTGGGATGTCATACAAACAGTTTTAAGAGGGGAATTTAAAGCTCTATGCACACACATAAAGAAAATGGACAGATCACAAGTTAACAGCCTAACAAATTACCTAGGGAGCTGGAAAAACAAGACCACCAATATTCTAACTTTAGCAGAAGAATACAGATCACCAAAGTAAAAGCCCAAATATGGGATATAGAAGACAAAAATTTCATAGAAAAAATCAACACGACAAAAAACTGGTTCTTTGAAAGAATAAACAAGATTGATGAACCCCTAGTTAGAATGACCAAGAAAAAGCGAGAAAAAGCCCAAATGAAAACAAACAAATGCAAAAGATCAAATCACAACTGACCCTGAAGAAATACAAAAGATTATTGGAGAGTATTATGCACACTTGTATGGAAAGAAACTTGATAATCTAAATGAAATGGAGGACTTTCTGATATCACACAACCTCCCAAGGTTGAAACAAGAAGACATTGAGATACCAAATATTAAATAAAAACCCAGGAAATAGACTCCATCATTAGAAAACTACCTACAAAAAAAGCCCTGGACCAGACGACTTTCCAGTGGAAATCTACACAACTTACAAGGAGAAATTGATACCAATCTTATTGAAATTATTTCAGGAAATTGAGAAAGACAGAATTCTCTCCAAATCATTTTACGAACCTAACATCACAGTGATACAGAAACCGGGTAAAGATCCAACAAAAAAAAATGGAACTATAGCCCATTATTTCCAATGAACATCGTTGCAAAAATTCTCAACAAGATTCTAGCAAATCAGATCCAACAACACATCTAAAAAATCATCCACCATGACCAAGTAGGCTTTATCCCTAGGATGCAGTGCTTGTACAACCCGCCAGATCATAATTGTAATTAAATACATCAACAGATGTAAAAACAAGAACCACATAATTATCTCATTTGATGAAGAAAAAGCTTTTGCTAAAATCCAGCATCCTTTCTTGATGAAAACCCTCAAACACCTGGTTATAGAAGGAACATACCACAAAATAGTAAGTGCCATCTACAATAAACCCACAGCCAATGTATTACTAAGCAGATAAAAACTGGAAGCATTTCCCCTGAAAACCAGTACAAGACAAGGCTGCCAACTCTTACCCCTCCTGTTCAACATTGTTTTGGAAGTCCTAGAAGAGCAATTAGACAAGAGAAGGAAACCAGGGGGTATCCAAATAGGAAAAGAAGAAGATAAGTTATCCATTTTTCCTGATGAAATAATCCTATACCTAGAAAATCCAAGGGAATCAGTCAAAAACCTCCTTGCACTGATAAAGGACTTGGTAAAGTCCTGGGGCACAAAATAAATGTGTAAAAGACACCAACAACAAACAGGCAGAAAAGCAAACAAAAAGTACAATCCCATTCACAATAACCACAAAAAATGAAATAACTTGGCATCTTCCTAACCAGAGAAGTCAAATACCTTTGCAATGAAAACTTCAAAACACTCCTCAAAGAAATCCAAGAAGATACAAACAAATGAAAAAAATATTCCATGCTCATGGATAGGAAGAAACAACATTGTTAAAATGTCGATCCTACCAAAGACAATCTACAGATTCAACGCAATCCCCATTAAATTACCAACATCATTCTCCTCAGACCTGGAAATGACAATACAGAAATTCATATGGAAACATAAACAACCATGAATGGCCCAAACAATCCTTAGCAAAAGAAACAAACAGGAGGTATCACACTTCCAGACTTTAAACTTTACTACAGTAATCAAACCAGCCTGATATTGGTACAAGAACAGGTATATAGAACAATGGAACTGGTCAGAGATTCCAGAAGCAAAGCCTCAATTTTTTAACCAACTCATCTTCGACAAATCCTCCACCAATAACCACTGGGGAGAGGAGTAAATGGGGCTGGGAAATCTGACTGACCACATGCAAAAAATTGAAACAGGGCCCCTACCTACCACCATACACAAAAATCAAATCTAAATGGATAAAAAACCTAAACATAAACCTTCAAACTGTAAGAATCTTAGAAAATGCAGGTGACACACTTACAGAAATTGGAGTAAACAACTAATTCCTGATCAAAACCCAGGTGTTCATGCCATAAGAGATAAGATAGACAAGTGGGACCTCATTAAACTGAAAAACTTCTGCAAAGCAAAAGAAAGCTTCAAGAGAGCAAGGAGTCTACCTACAGAATGGGGGAAAAAAATTTTTGTCAACTGTATATCTGGCAAAGGCCTAACATCCAGGATCTACAAGGAACTCAAACGTGCCAAAAAGAAAAAAATCAAACAGCCCCATTAAAAAGTGGACAAAAGACATGGATAGACATATCTCAAAAGAAGATGTACTGGTAGCCAATGGATACATGAAAAAGTGCTCCGTCTCACTCATCATCAGAGAAATACAAATCAAAACTACATTGAGATACCACCTAACCCCAGTATGAATGGCCATCATTAATAAAACAAACAATAGATGCTGGCAAGAATGCAGAGAAAAGGGAATACTTCTACTCTGCTGGTAGGAATGCAAACTAGTCCAATCTCAATGGAAAACAGTGTGACAATTTTTAAAAGAACTAGAAATTGACATCCCATATGACCCAGCAATCACCCTACTGGGAATATACCCAGAGGAGCTCAAAGCATTCTACAAAAAAAATACCTGCACACGCATGTTTGTTGCAGCTCTATTCACACTAGGAAAAACATGGAACCAACCGTGCTACACATCAGTACTGGATTGGGTAAAAAAATGTGGTACATACACTCAATGGAATATTATGCAGCCATAATGAAGAATAATCATATGGACTTTGCAGCAACTTGGAAGTACTCAGAGTCTATCATACTCAGTGATCTATCACAGAAACAAAGGTCAGAGTACCACATGTTCTCACTCATAATTGGATGCTGAATATTTACCACAATACTGTAAGAAAGGGATTGGCAGTAGTCGGATACTGCTGGAGTGGGGGTGGAAGAGACACAACATCAATAAGGTTCCTGATCTCAAACCAGACAAAGTGGGGACCAAAGGAAGGCTCAAACTTTACCTGTATGACAACCATTTGTATACCTAATCCTGAATTGTACCCCATACCTTTAAAATAAAAAATTTATATATATATATATATATATATATATATATATATATATATACACATACATATATATATGTGTGTGTGTATATATATAATGAAAGTTCCTTAAGCAACTGTCATTCCTCTGGCTCACTGAACCTGTTAAGTCTTTATTTTTTCTGTTTCTCTCTCCTTTTCATTTTGTCTTCAAAATGAAATGCTTTGGCTTTTCTTGTCTTTCTTTTTCTTCTCTCTGGTGACAGCATGGCACAGACAGAGCATGAACTTTGGTGACAGACTAACCCAAATTCATAATTTTGGTTATTTGTTCTCATAAAACCTTAGACAATTTGCTTAGCCATTTAATTTTTCCCCTTTCTAGACAAGCATCCTGAAAGCCAAGCTAAACCTTCTGGTAAGCCTCTGAGTGACTGGACACTTGCCTACTTCTTTTAAGTTTAGGCAAAAAATCCTGCTTACCTGGCATTCTGGCTAAGAGACTTGTAATTAAATTTTCTAACATGTTCCATATTATATAGCTTGTGTGCTTGTGTGTGTATATAAGTTTTATTTCTTTTAATTGATAAATAACAATATATTTGGGGGTATATGTTTTGATACATGTATACATGGTGAAATGATCAAATCATAATTAACGTATCAATCACATCACATACCACTTCTTTGTGGTGAAAACAATTTAAAATTCACTTTTAGGTATTTTGAAATATATAATACATTATTATTAGTTATAGTCACCAGGACATGCACTAGCCTTTTAAAAACAATTCTGCATTTTTTAAATTTTATTTTCCAGTCATAAAAGATGTTTAAGTGGGCTCTCATCCTAGTAGAATACTTTTGGCTCTCAAATCTTGCCTATTCCTTTTTAGTAATAGAGTACCAAAGCAGAAACAATAAGTCAGTGAAAGTCAGAACTGTATGTATAAGGGGAGGAAAGTAAGAAAGGATCATGCCAAGTGTCTTCGGGTATCTCCATTGACCATATTTATTTGTAAATCACAGGAACCCTGAAGTGTTACTCCTCATGGTTAGAGTAGGAGTTTTCTACTCTAACGTGGAAATATCCTCTTGACTTATTGAGTATTGCCCATTTGGTATTTGTGAAATCTATTTCCCTCTTCTGATGAAAAAACACTGCATTGTCCCCAAAGCTTCCCCTTCTGCCTCTTTCTGCTTAGTACTATTATTTTTAGGAAATATACTGTAGCAAAGGTCAAGAGAGAACAAGGGATTAGGCATTAACTCAGGGAGAAGCCAGGCTTTTGTGCAGTGGTGAAATGAAGTAGAGGTACTCTAATTGTGAGAGGAAATAGCTCTGGGCTTTAGCATTACTCATATATGGTTATATGCATGACCTTCAAATGGCAGTAATGAATATCACTTTTCCTGTTGATAAATATTGATTCCTCTGTGCTCGTGGAAATCTCAAGTCCATTTGGACTTAGTAACTACCAGCTGTGACTTATTAAGAGCCTGCATGTCCCTCAGCATGTATGCTTATTTGGGTAACTTGTGTTCTTATGCACCTACCAGGTCTAGGCCTGGGCTTTCAACACAAACATGGGTCAAAGAAGATTTCTGCCAGTCTTTCTTTACTTTGGACTTAGCTCTCAAACTGAAGCTGAACCTTAAGAGCTTCTGAAGTTGAACTGTGAACATTAATATTTACTTGGCTACATCTTTATGAATGGTTAGTATCTATATCTCAGTGAGTTAATGGTATGAAGTTGTCCCATCTCTCTGAGTACTGCAATACTCCAGAACTGTTCTAGGGTACATGTTGTGGGTCATTTTATAGGTAATACATTCTGTTACTTATATTTTTTATAGAAGATAAAATCTCTTTGTGGAGTCTAATATTGACCTGGTTTAGGGATAATGAATTCTCTGGCTCAAGTAAATTATGATATACTAACTTTCATGAAGTTCTAGATAAGCCATAAAAAAAAGCAACCCACTTAGGTCAGACCTGAAAGAAAATAAAACCGTGAGACCCTAAGCAGTAACTACTAATGTAAATTAGGCAGCTTACTTTGGACTCTATTTCTTCCTCTCCTGCTTGGTATCACAGAGGATAGGTTTATAATGGGGTATTTGCCTTATTTTTATTTGTTGTTGTCATTGGTTTTGTGACAGCAATAGAAGAGGAAAAGAAAGGAGGAAGAAAGGGAGAAAAATGAATGGGTGAAATGCCCATAAACAAAAGGGACAAAATATTACCTTTTTTATAGGATGTCAAAATAACATGTGGAAAAGAAAAAATGTTGCTCACAGTAGAGTAGGATGAAGAATGTATCAGAGATTTTGGCTAACAAGCAGTGTACTTTATCTTAGTCCTCAGAAAGCACTGTGAAGTCAATGAGTATTACCTTCATACTCATAGGTCGACTGTCTTTCACCTTTGTTCCTCCCTCTGAAGTTCACAATCCATTTTCCATCTCTGAAGTGTGTTCTATTCTGCTCTTTTTAAAATCAAAATCTGCTTAGTTCCTTTATTTACACTCAGTTTTTGTGGATGACAGGTAATAGTGTAGTATGTTCCCTCCTCCAAGTAGACTTCCAAGATCAAAGGATTTAAGTGACCACTATTCTACTCTCTACTTCTATGAGATCCACTTTTCAAGCTTCCACATATGAGTGAGAATGCAATATTTGTTGTTCTGTTCCTGGCTTATTTCACTTAAATAGAAAAATAGAGTTGTCATACAGACCCATGAGGAGGTTTCCTTCCTTAAATATGTGGTAGTGATGTCAGCTTGAGCCTTTTTATGCACACTGCTAGAGTTGAGGCAGGTCAGGATAGCTGGGGTGAACTGGTAGAATTAGTTTGCATGAGGGCTGAAGGAAGAGGGAAGTTTTGGTACAATTTTTGCACAGGTTGCTGAGGCAACAAAAGGAGCTGGAGATGCAAGGTAGTATCTGGTGCCCCATCCAGTGTCAAGGATTGAGATCTGAGACCTATAGAGAATAAGGCTGAAGGAAGAAGACAACAATGTTATACAATAGCAATAAAGAAAGACAGACACAGGCAATACAGCTCCAGTGTTCAGGAGACGAAGTGCAATACACGGGGGGCAGAGAGGCACTCTCCCCACTTTTACCTAGAGTAGCACTGAAACAGTGAGACCTAAACGTGTTATTTTGGCTCCTCACAAGTTGCTACTTTGGAGAGTATAAGAAGAGATCACCCTAAGCAACAAATCATGGTTCCACAAGATGGCACGGCAGCAGTGACAGCAGCCCAGGGATATTTCCAAGTGTCTTTGTGGGGGCTGACCTCAGCAAAGGCCTGAAGTGGACATATATGAGAATACTGCTTATAAGACAACTCCAGAAATTCTCCTATGTATTTGGGTGACAATTTGGGGGAAATGGTAAAGCAATCCTGAAATACACAAGCAGAAATGAGAAGACAGTGATATTGACATTATTATATTCGTGTGGCCTTATTTGTAACCATGGCCTGGTGAGGTCTGAGGTAGTCACACTGAGTAAACAAAAGTGACTTTACAATTCAGAACTTATCAGATGTGTGTTTGCGTGGGTTTATTTTGTTGTTGTTTGTTTTTATTTGTTTAATAATAGAGATAGCTTTCTGTTTAAGAATTCTCAACCTCTCAATGAATCTCCCTTTGGTCAAGGGTACATATCTGTGACCTGGTTATCCAGGTGGAAAAGCATAAAGCTAACAGGCCCTTATAAGAACCAAACCTACAGACTTGACTGCATTAGTATATTCCAACCATCTGGATCAACTGGCCATAATCCTGGAAAATATTTTCCTTCTGAACTCTAGAAATACAAAAGTTTCAGTAACGTGATAAAGATAAGTTAGTTTACGAGTAAAAATTAGAAGAGTCTCTGAGTCAGTGGCCCTAGGCTTAGAAGAGGCAATGTAAATTAAAGATAAATGTCTGCTCTGGGCAGGGATTAAAAACTGTACCAAGGGAATGAAAAAAATGTAACAAAATTTGAGGTAAACAGATTTAATTAAAACAAAGACTTCTTAAATCCATTTTCTGCGATTGTTATTATTCTTAGGAGCTGATTAAGCAGTAGCAGAAGTCACTAATACACAAATCTCATTATACATGTAAAATGTGTTCGGTACATAGAAGACCATGATTAGAACATATCTGAAAGGCACTGCTAACTACTTCCTACTTGATTTGAAAGAAAAATTTTACTTTAAATTTTAGAAAGTACACAAAATGTGAGTCAAAAATTGAGTCAATTTCTGAGAAATTATGAAACTAAATTGAGGTTGTCTTTTTACTCAAATGGATAAATATTCAACAAGTTTCAATATAGGCACAGAATTTAGAATAAAGGTATAATTATTTAACCAAGTTGACTTTTTATTTTTTTTTTTTATTTTTATTTTTTGAGTTGGAGTCTCACTCTGTCGCCCAGACTGGAGTGCAGTGGCCGCTCCCGGCCACCGCAGCCTCGACCTGCTGGGCTCCGGCGATCCTTCTGCCTCAGCCTTCCCGGTAGCTGGAATTACAGGCATGCGCTACCACACCTGGCTGATTTTTTGATTTATTGTAGAGATGAGGTCTCGCTGCCCAGGCAGGTCTCGAACCCGCGGGCTCAGGCAATCCACTCACCTCAGCCTCCCAAAGGCGCGGGATTACAGGCTGAGCCACCGAGCCCGGCCCAAGTTGACTTTTGACTTAAAGAACAAAAAAGGGCTGTATCAAGAGAGTGAAGTAGAGGAAATCCTTCTCTTCTGGCCAATCAGGAAGTTGTTTCACATAGACAACATTCTGAAATGGTGATAGTATGAAAGGAAAATTGTAAGATATGTGCTTTTTGTTGTGGGACACTTCCAATGTATAACTGAGTAGCGCTTTTTATGTGCCAGGTATGCTAAATACTTTGCGTATGTTCACTTGTTACAACCGTATCAAGTATGTACTATTATTATCTCCATTTCACATTTTTTAACAATTGAGACAAAATAAGTGACATGACTGACTCAAGATCATTGGAGCAATAAATGGTAGAACTGGGACTTGAATCTAGGCAGATTGACCCCAGAATCCACACTCTATACCACACCATACTGCCTTTCAGTATACCCAAGCATATTTGGTTTGTGAATTCTTAAATATTCTGAATTAGTTTATCAGTTTTAATTAGCAAATACCTTTATTAAGTATATATATTAAATAAAATAAAAAGCATCCTAAAGACAGTATTATGAATGCTTCCTTCTTAACTTCTGAGACAAATAAAAAAATACAAGCAGTATAGATTATTAGCAAGTCAATAGTTTCTAGAGTGCACAGCAATTTCCTATGAAAGCATAGCACATATTTTCTCCAGTGTCATTATTCAAAGCTAGATGAATTGCCAATTCGAACATTTTGCTGCAGGATTGGGGAGGGCTACTCTTCATCTTATTCAGCATTGAGATACACTTTATATAAGCTTCAATGACATGGAAGTGGGGGCAATTAATATTAATGTTCAGAGTTGTGCTCCAAGATGGAATAAAGAAGGGAGTCCTTTGTATTGGTTCCCTTCTATTTCAGGGAAAGGGAATCACATGAGGACTGGAAAGAAGCAGTATAATTTGTTGCCCAAATTAAGGTACTCACAAGGCATAATTTTTCAATTAATGAAGACATAAGTACCCCAAATTTGCTTTCATTCCTTGTAAAACTGCTAACATTTGTATTTACTTGAAAATATGTAGATTATTGGCATTTCTTTTAGGATCCAGCAGAATGTAACATTTGTGTCAGAAAATATTACTTCTTTTAGGATCACCACAAAAAAAGAGTTACTGGCTAGGATTACATTGCATTATTCCAGTGTCTCCCCTTATTCATTTAATAGCCTTTGGGGCAATGGTCTCTCATCTTTTTGAAAATATGACAGCTCACCACTAACAGCAATGCTGGGAAAGAGGAGGATTGTGAAGAGAGGGATTCAAAGTTAGAACATCTGCAGGACGGCTCTCTAAATCTTCTCTAAGCTAAAGTGCATGGTATGATATAATTTGTTTTTCTACAATGCAATGAAAAGACTTTCAACTTCAAATAGACAATAAACAAACATATTTCCATGTGAGATATCAAAAGGAATTGTATAGCCTTATGGTTGGTAGTAATATGGCAGAAAGGCTATATGAAGCAGAGAACTAGTTTATGTAATTTCCCTCATTCTTCAAAGTCAAAAGTGATTTAGTAGTAAAAATTTTTTGCTGTCTCATGTTGCCTTATTATTACGTTATTTTGTATTTGCTTCTATAATATTAACAAATCAGTTATTTCTAATATAATTTTGATGCCAAAAAAAATAATGAGGTAGATCTTCCATTTAAAATGTGGTGCAAAAAATAAAAATGAAAAACTGAAACCTTCCTAGGAAACGTTTGTTACAAGGCCAATCACATATATGTCCTCAATTTTAAACTATGTTTGAAGTTATCATCATTACTTTTTTTATGCCATAGTGGATATCAATGAGATTATTATGCAGCAAAAAAATAAGGGGCTTTTAGTTGATGTAGTAATTTATATGCAACTTAGGCAGTATGATGATATTGAGTGTGGCATGATTGTGCTGGTGATGGTATGATGGTGTTGGTTGCAGGTTGTGTTATTTTCAACAAGAATCGTAGGAGAAAGGAGAAAAAGCAGTTTGACATAAAGACTATAGAGATGGAATTTTGTCTTCTAATTCCACATCTTAGTTGCTGGATGACCTTGAATAAATGTCTTATCTCTTGGATCTCAGCTTCTCTGTTGGAGACTAACATTAAGTGGTGATACTATCAAATAGTTATAGGTGGATAAGTCATTTAATAACATCACTTTAAAAAAAAAAACTTCACAAGTATGCATCGAAAACCTAACAAAATAATTTCGGAAAGGTTAAGGAAATAAGCAGGTATATAAAATTTTTGGTAATGTTTCCCTATAACACGGCAAAATTTGACAATGATAGTCATTAATTTCATTAAATCCTTTAGTAAGGCACAATCCTAAATTTGGGTGAGGGTGGACATTAAATAATACCTCTGGTTTAAAAAAGGATAAACTAAATGACTAACATAATCTTGACCTGTTTGATCACTTCTTCAAAGGCTTCTGCAGTCCAAATGATTTTAGTGATCACTGACTACTAAAGGTACATAATGCAAATGAGAGATGAATAAAATAAAACCTGCATTTCAAGTTCATGAGGGGCTGAGGCATGTTCTTTTAACAAAAAGGAGAAAAAAGTCTTGTGCTCTGTCTGAACCTCCAGTAATCTTTTAGACAAAAGTACAACTCACAAATATTCAGTTACTCAATGAAGATAACTGAATATACCTCTCATTTGAAATTCATCTCAAAAGATTTTTCTCCTAAGTTAAAGCTTCAAGGTAGTCTCATAGCATGATGTGGGGTGGGATGGACAGGGGAAGGAGTGTGTAAAAACAAGACACTGCAAGACACTTAAGAGTTTATCTGTATTTCAACTAATAAGGGGTTATTATTTTTTTATTTTTAATGTAAAGATGTGGGATATAATTCAGTGTTAGGTATACAAACACTGATCATGCAGGTACCCCTGTTAATGAGGTCTGCCCCTCCCTGCTCTAGCAGTTTCCCTCAACTGCCAATCTCCCACCACTAAGAGTTTCCCATTACTGCCAATCTCTTTCTTGTAGCATTATAATTGTTCAAGGTCTTCTTATGAGTGAGAACATATGGAACTCTGTTCTTTGTTTCTGCCTACATAAATCCCAACATGCCCTCCCTCCTTCAAGTAGTTTCTGTGACCAGATATAGATGATTCTCTGTCTCAAAGTCCCTCCCTACTAATCATAAAGAAGGCCCTAAACATGCAGTCACTCATAATCCTTTGGGACATGTTTTCTATGATTATATATTTTTCCCTATCTTTACAATTATTCCACTACAGTTTATTTCTTCTTTAAGGAGGCTCAAATTGATTGGGGAGTCTTTTTTACAAATTAGGTCAAAGTCACTTATTCACTAAGCTCTGCCACAGACTGTCTATGAAAGTTTCTACTAGGAAATTCTGGTTCAAATTTTTTTACAATTTTTTCTAATGGTGAACTTTTCAGAAAACAATTTAGCAAATTTATCAAAACATTATGATACTATGACATTGGAAAATAAAACCTATAAGAGTACAGAGAATACTTCACACAATTTAAGCTTAACAGAACAACTTTTAAATTCAATGGTGTTCCAACAAATGGCGTGAAACTCTATTGAAAAATTTTTAGACATTGAACAAGTACAATAACATATTGACATTAAGTATTATAGATGTGTATCTGTTAAAGAAACTGTATCCGTGGCAGCAGTCAAACCACGAAATTTCAATGACTTAAAACAATAGAAATGTACTTCTCACTTGTTCTGAGACCCAGGCTCTGCTGCCTTCAACACACGGGTTTCAATGTTACTTTGGGATTCAACATCTAGCCAGCAGATGGTGGAAGAGAGAGAGAGCGGACAGGATTACTTGGAAGGTTTCTATGTGCCATGCCAGTAAGTAGCTTGCATCATTTCACTCACATTCCAATTGCCAGAAATTTAGTCATATGGCCACATCTAAGTTTAAGGGAGACTCAACAGTGTATTCTAGTTATGTGGCAAGGGAAAAAGCGAGCCAAGTTTGATGAGCAATTAAACTATCTGTGCACAAGTCATAATTATTAGTGGGGAAATAGAAGTGGGGTTAGTTACCAAGAAATGCTTGTCACAGATTTAAGAATACAACTTAGTACATATTTATTAAGTGCCTAGTATGAGCTCGACAGTGTGTTAAGCATTAGAATTAAACAGAAACTAGAATCTACTCACTACCCTTTATCCATTAATGGTAAAATGAAGGAAAATACACAAACTGATGGTTTTTTTGCTGTTTGGAATGAGAAATCTTATTGGAGAGCTAAGAATAGGGAATAAAAAATCTTGTCTCTAAAGGGAATTCTTCTCATTTACCATTTCCCTACCCTTTAGTTCAGAAGAGGTGAGATTTTTTTTGTTGCATGTTTAGGGAATGCGAGCTGGGTAATTAGGGGGAAGAGAATCTGTAACTTTTATCACTTCCTTGTTGCATTGTGGTCATTTTTATTTGAAGCCCCATAGCTTTGTACACGTTATGGGGCTAAGTTCCTTCTTCTTTAACATTCACTAAACATTCTGCTTTATGCATCTTACCAACATTTTTTTACACAAATGGAAGGACCATTTTTCTTAGGTATTAAGTAGATTTTTCGCCCCAAGTCTGCAGTTTTGAGAGACATGAAGATAGATACATGAGGGTAGTGGGGATTTGTTCCACCAAAATGTTCAGAGGTGAAAGAGAAAGAATTTCATGAGTTTAATAAAATCACTCATATCAACAATGAAACATCTGAGGGTCTTAAAGTCAAAGGGCTCTATTACCTTCGTTATAAAGGAAGGGACCGTATGTGAAGACTGAGTACCAGTGGTCCCCCCCAACTTTGGTGGGGGGGTGGCGATGCATGGATTTTCTTCCATTCCATTATAATAAGCAATGCCCTTAGAATGCCCCTGATGATAAATATGTTCAAGACATAATGAGAATCCTAACATTTTGAGTGAAATACTCCTTAAGGCAACTTTTCCACTGTCCTTTAAAATTAGCTTGAAGTTGTGGAAACAACATTAAGCTGGGTATCAGGAGGAAAAGATATTGTAGTCCTGCTCTACCACTACTCACTATAAAAATCTGGGCAACATGTCACTTAATTTCACCTGCCTTCAGTGTGGTTTCCATATGTGCAGAATATCATTGAATAGTGTCCATTGCATATGTATGTAAGTACATATGTGTATGTATGTATGAAAGTGCTGCATCAGCGTTTTCTAGAATGCGTGTTACTTCTTTCTTTTAGCATAAAATGTCTTACAAAAGGGTTATAACTTTAAAATTCAGAATACAGTGGTGCCAAAGAAAAATTATTTGTAAATCTACTATTCAGAGATAACCATTCTTTGTACTATATCCTCACAGATTTTTTTTTTTGTCTCAAGGTAAATAGTATCTCTCACATTGTTTAACACTTTAGTATGCCTTGGGACAACACCCTGCATTTTAAAAATCTCTTCTGTCTTATCAAAGATAAGAAACAATCTGTAAGCAACCAGGGACCACTTTTTCCATTATCAGTACTAGAGGCATCAGCTATTTTCAGTTTGAAAGACCCTGTGAGCTTGCAACAAAAAGAAAGGGTACATACCAATGACTTCAGGATATGGAATGGGGATTGTATGGATAGGGCTGTAAATAATATTAAAGCTAGTGAAATGACCTGGATGGAACAGAAAGATTTATTTCATAGTTTATCTGAAAACTTTTGGGGAGATAGACAGTGGAATATAGCCTTAGTGCTCAATTCCATCCCCTTTTTTATTGAGTCAGGGGATGTTTAAAGAAATTTATAGAGCTCTTTGAAAGTCAGCATTTTTAATAAGTGGCAATAAGAAAAGATTACACTGAGGGATAGCCAGGTGACAATACAGAACACGAGACATGAGGGAATTTATAATGGCTGATCTAATTGTGGTGGAGGACACTAAGGAAGGCAGACCCCAGGAAATTATCTGCTCATCTTCCTGACTATTGCCTATTCCCCTGCCTCTCCCTCTTTGTCAACAACAATTTCAGAGTTCTCAGATTCTATCTTTTGGAACTGAGGTGCATTGTAAAAGCCATTGGTTTGTATGGCTGTGCCATTCTCAGACCCAGAAGTCATTTTTTGATATAGAAGTAGATCTCAATAAAAAGTCTGGCAAGTTTCACAAACTTTGGACACTAGGAGAAAGCCATATTTGGGGGCAGGGCATCTAAGGAAGTAACAACAAATAATTGGAGAAATGGAAAATGGAACCTATAAGAAAAGATTTAACAACTAAATTGGCCAGTAGGACTGCAGCTTAAGATTTAAAGACTGTATTCTATGTTCAGGTCCATGAGTTAATCCGGGCTTCAGGAGTTAAGAAATGTTACAGGTCAGGTTCTGTGTTGTAGATACTGAGATGGAGCTTGTCATGCAGCTTGTTTAGGATGCTCATTAGGGAACAACACCTGTGAAAGGAACGAGGAGAGAGGAGGATTGGGCAAGTCAAGAAAAACCACTTTGTAGATGAACATCACATTGAGTTCTGGAGTATATATGGCTTATCAGCATGTTCCATATTGAACTCTGATGGCTGAACCTCTATACCACCACTACAGTTAGTCAATGGATAGGAAAGGTGACCTCATAAGAAAAACATCTCTCTGTTGCTGAGATAAATGCAGAAGGGGAGCTGACAATCAGAGGCTGTCTGCTCATAGCTCTCCACATATGGACTAACAAGTCCTTCCTTTACTGGGGCTCTGGGCATCATATCTTTGACCACTGCAAAGAAAGTGAGGTGAGAAATAAATTAGATAAAAGTTAAGATTTCTGTGAGCACTAAAAACTTACTGTTTTAAGAATAGTTACATATATAATAACAGATTGGGTCATTTAAAAATTAATTCCTAGCCGGGCTCGGTGGCTCAGCCTATAATCCCACGCCTTTGGAAGGCTGAGGTGAGTGGATTGCCTGAGCCCGCAGGTTCGAGACCCGCCTGGGCAGGTGAGACCTCATCTCTACAATAAATCAAAAATCAGCCGGGCATGGTAGCACATGCCTATAATTCCGGCTACTTGGAAGGCTGAGGTGGAAGGATCGTCGGAGCCCAGCAGGTCGAGGCTGCAGTGGCATGAGTGGCCACTGTACTCCAGTCTGGGCAACAGAGTGAGACTCCAACTCAAAAAAAAATAATAATAATTCCTGGGACTTCGGGCAAGATGGCGATGGGGCAGCATGGTCTGTGAGACCCTCTGCAAAAGAGGACACTCATAAAGACCCTAGCTCTCTCCCAAGGGCTGCAGCTCCCATCTTCAGCAGCCTGTTCTTCACAGGGAACTCAGCTGCCACTGCCACTGCCACTGCTACCAGGGTCACTACTCAGACATCACAGTGGTCTGGGCTGCTGCCGCTGTCCTGGACACCATTGCTATGGTCATTGCCCACCCATGCCTGAGGCAACCCTCTACTTTGGACCGGGAAGCCCCTGCAAGCAGGATCTGCTGGGATTGCTGCTGCCCGGCTGCTGCTGTCACTGCCATGCCCTGCCCCTCACCCAGAGCCAGGCCTGTGGAGCTTCCCCCGTGTATGGGAAGGTGGTTGCTGCAGTCGCAGATACTGGCTCACTCCCCTCTGGACTGCACAGTTCAGCAGCTGCAGCGGTGAGATAACACCACCTGCTGGAGATCCCAGGTAAAACATCAAAATGGGAATGACAGATGCTCCTCCCCCTTAATAAATAGACAAGGCCAGATCTCACTAATAGACTGGGCAGGGAACACATATCTGAACTGTCCTTTACAGCAGGCCAGGGCAACTGACTGTAACTGTGAACAATTCTACCAGCCTGCAAAGACAACTAGAAATTAGAGCTGAAAAGGACACTGAACTTCAAGGAAAAATCTCAGACTGTGCTTGGTTGGTTCTGTTAGTCTGCTGACTTTAATCTATCCCTTTTTCCTTTTTTTTTCTTCTTTTATCCTTTTTTCTTATTTCTTTGTAAACCCCATCTATATAGAGGAATAGCACACCTATAAGGAGGTTGGTCAGCATGTACATTAGCATCATTGTATGTTCTAGTTTTTTGTATGGTTGTAGGTTAGTTTTCAGCTGTGGTTATTGTTTTTCTTTATATTTGTTTCAGTATCTGTGTCTCTTTTCACTTGCCAGTTGGTACACTCATCTGTTTTCACTCTCACTCCTCTCTCTCTCTACCACCCTCTTCCCCTCACTGCCTGCAACATTCACTTCCCTCTGTTAACCTCATTTTGCTTTCAGGGAGTAAACCTACATCCCCACAGCATGGACAGACTCCAAGGCAGTGGGAAGCAGCTTTCAGACTATCCATACACCTGTTGGCAGATACTGGGATTTGCAAAAAGATTTTGAATCACAGTTCCCCCCTTAATTAGATCTCAAAACTGCAAAAAGGACTGCCCTCAACCTACAGTCCAACTCCAGAATTGAACAAAGCAAGAGGAAATACATTAGGAAGAATAGGAGATTGAACACGCAGAAGTAAAAGCAACACCTCCACCCCCGAATAACAGAATTAAAGAAGATGGGAGAGTGGAGGTAAGGGAAAAGTAGGGAGGAAATGTCTGCACAAATGAAGAAAACCAAAGAAGAATACAGGGCTCACACAGACCCCTGGGAGGTCAGACACTGAGAAAACAGACTTCAGAACACAAACAATGAAGAGCCCCCAGAGTGACTGGTCACATGCAACAAACCCAGATATCAAGACACTAATAGAATAAAAAAATTGAGGAGAGACAAGAGGAAAATAGGAAGGAGCTGATGATAGAAATAACAGCAGTAAAGAATACTGTTATGGAAATAACAAACTAATTAGCATGGAAAGCAGAATAAGCCAAGCACAAGAAAGAATCTCAGAACTTGAAGATCAAAATATAGAACTAACCCAAACTGTCAAAAACATAGAAAAGAAGCTTAAAAAGACAGTACAAAATCTTCAAGAGATGAATGATTACTTCAAGAGACCCATCTAAGAGTAATTGGCCTTCCTGAGGCAGAGAGAGAGTCAGAGGTTACACTGGAATAAACATTTCATGAAATCATTCAAGAAAACTTCCCACATCTCAACAGTGATGCAAAAATCCAAACACAAGAGATTCAGAAAACCCCTACAAGACAACAAATGAGAAGACCAACTCCCAGACACATAATAATTCACCTAAACAAAGTAACTATAAAAGAAAAAATCCTAAAGGCACCAAGAGAAAAAGGTAAAACCAGGGAAAACCAATTAGAATAGCAGCAGATTTACCTACAGAAACCCTCCAGGCTAGGAGAGCCTGGAACCCTATCTTCAAACTTCTAAAAGATAAACCAATTTCAACCAAGAATAACCTACCCAGCCAACCTAAGCTTCATCAGTGAGGGAGAATTGAAATCTTTCCCATATATCCAATCCCAAAGAACCTACGCTGCCACTAGACCACCTCTACAAGAAACACTTAAGAAAATACTGAACACAGAGGAAAAGGAAAAAAGAACAACAACATTCTTCACAAGAGTACAGGCAAAAGATTAAAAACACACATGAACCAACTCCAAAACCAAATGAAAGACAACAAACAAACAGGAACAACAACTCTGTAAGAACCTTATGACAGGCATCAACTCTTGCATTTCAATAATTAGCATAAATGTGAATGGACTAAATGCACCACTGAAAAGACATAGAATGGCAAAATGGATAAAATATCACCAAGCAACAATTTATTGCCTTCAAGAGACTCACCTCACTAGAAAAGACACTCACAGACTCAAACTCAGAGGATGGGAAACAAACTTTCAGGTGAATGGAACACAAAAGAAAGGAGGAGTAGCGATCTTAATTTCAGACAAAATACCCTTCAAGCTACTAAAACTTTAAAAAGATACAGAAGGCCACTACATAATGATAAAAGTTTAATATATGCACCCAACATATGAGCACCAACTTTCATAAAGCAGCTTCTATGTAAACTCAAAAAAGATAACTCTAACACTATCATAGCTGGGGACTTCAATACCCCACTCACAACCCTAGACAGATCATCAAGACAAAAAATCAGCAACGAGATCCATAATCTCAGTGTGACTCTTGACCAAATGGACTTAATTGATACCTACAGAACCTTCCATCCAACAACCACAGAATATACATCCTACTCATCACCACATGGAATGTATTCTAAGATTGACCACATACTTGACCATAAATCAAGCATAAGCAAATTTAAAAGGACTGAAATTTTATCATGCACCTTCTCAGACCACAGTGGAATAAAAATAAACATCAACACCAACAAGGTCCCAACAAAACCCACAAAGACATGGACACCAAGCAGCATGATGCTAAACAACTCCTGGGTCAATGATGAAATCAAAACAGAGATTAAAAGTTATCTGGAAACAAATGAAAATGAAGAAACATCTTAGCAAAATCTCTGGGATGCCAAGAAAGCTATAGTAAGAGAGGAATTCATATCTCTACAAATGCACATGAAGAAAATAGAAGGATCACAAATTAACAGCCTAACAAGTCACCTAAGGAAGCTGGAAAAGCAAGACCACCAAAACCCTAATTTCAGCAGAAGAATCTAGATCACCAAAATAAAAGCCCAAATCCAGGACATAGAAGACAAAAAGATAATACAAAAAATCAATGAAACAAAAAGTTGGTTCTTCAAAAGGATAAGCAAGATTGATGGTACCCTAGCTAGAATGACCAAGAAAACATGAGAAAAAGCCCAAATAAACACAGTCAGAAACACAAAAGATGAAGTCACATCTGACCCTGAAGAAATACAAAAGATCATTAGAGACTACTATGTACACTTGTATGGAAACAAACTTGAAAACCTTAAGGAAATGGAGGACTTTCTGACATCACACAACCTGCCTAGGTTGAAACCAGAAGAAATTGAGACCCTAAATAGACCAATAACAATCAAGGAAATTGACTATGTAATAAGAAAACTACCGACAAAAAAAAAGCCCTCGACCAGAGGGCTTTTCAGCAGAATTCTATAAGACATTTAAGGAGGAGCTGACACCAATCCTACTGAAGGTATTCCAGGTGATTGAGAAAGATGGAACTCTCTCCAATTCATTTTAGGAAGGTAACATCACATTGATACCCAAGCCAGGTAAAGACCCAACAAAGAAAGAGTACTATAGGCCAGTAACATTGATGAACATAGATGCTAAAGTTCTCAACAAGGTCCTAGCACACCGAATTCAACAACACATCTCAAAAATCATCCATCATGACCAAGTAGGCTTCATCCCTGGGATGCAAGCCTGGTTCAACATTCGTAAAACCGTAAATGTAATTAAATACATAGCAGATGTCAAAACAAAAACCACATGATTATATCATTAATGCAGAAAAAGCTTTTGATAAAATCCAGTACCACTTCTTGATAAAAACCCTCGAACATCTAGGCATACGTGGAACATACCTCAAAATAGTAAAAGTCATCTACGAGAAACCCACAGCCAGCATACTTCTAAACGAATACCAAATGGAACCATTTCCCCTGAAAACTGGAACAAGACAAGGATGCCCACTCTCACCCCTCCTGTTCAATATAGTATTGGAAGTCCTGGTTAAAGCAATCAGAAAAGAGAAGGCAATCAGGGGTATCCAAATAGGAAAAGAGGAAGTCAAGTTATCTCTCTTTGAAGATGACATGATTGTGTACCTTGAAAACCCAAGAGACTCTGTCAAAAACCTCCTTACACTAATAAAGGACTTTGGCAAAGTCTCAGGGTATAAAATAAATATGCAAAAGACAATCGCATTTCTTTACACCAATAATAAACAAACAGAAACCCAAATAAAAAGCATAATTCTATTCACAATAGCCACAAAAAATGAAATACCTTGGCATCTTCCTAACCAGAAATGTGAAAGACCTTTACAATGAAAACTACAAAACACTGTTCAAGGAAATCAAAGATGACACAAACAAATGGAAAAATATTCCATGCTCATGGATTGGAAGAACCAACATTGTGAAGCTGTCCATCCTACCTAAGGCAATCTATAGATTTAATGCAATACCCATCAAATTACCAGCAACATTCTTCTAAGATCTAGAAAAAACAATACAGGAATTCATATGGAAACACAAATGACCAAGAATAGCCAGAACAATCCTCAGCAAAAAAAAAAAAAAAAAAAAAAACCACAAAGCAGGAGGTATTACACTACCAGACTTCAAACTTTACTATAAAGCTACAATCATCAAAACAGCTTGGTATTGGTACAGGAACAGGCATATAGACCAGTGGAATAGAATTGAGATTCCAGAAGCAAAACCTCAATTTCTCAATGAACTCATTTTTGCCAAAGCCACCACCACCTACCACTGGGAAGAGGAGAACCTATTCAGTAAATGGTGCTGGGTTTTGGCTGACCACATGCAGAAGACTCAAATAAGACCCCTATTTATCCCCATACACAAAAATTAACTCTAAATTGATCAGAGACCTAAATGTAAAACCTCAAGTCATAAGAACCTTAGAAAATGCAGGATACACCCTTATGGAAATTGGAACTGGCATCCAATTCCTGAGTAATACCTGAAATGCACGGGCCATAAGAGACATGATAGACAAGTGGGACCTCATTAAACTGACAAGCTTCTGCAAAGCCAAAGAAACCATCAGGAGAACAGGGAGACAGGCCACAGACTGGGAAAAAGTATTTGCCAACTCCAGGTCTGACAAAGGCCTAACATCTTGGATCTACAAGGAACTCAATGCACTAAAAAGAAAAAAACAAACAACACCTTTATAAAGTGGGCAAAAGATATGAACAGATACTTCTCAAAGGAAGACATCTGTGCAGCCAACAGACACATGAAGAAATGTTCAACCTCACTAATCATCAAGGAGATGCGAATTAAAACTACCCTGAGATACCACCTAACTCCAGTCAGAATGGCAATTATCAATAACTCAAAAAATAACAGATGCTGGAAAGGATGTGGTGAAAAGGGAACACTACTACACTGGTGGTGGGAGTATAAACTAGTGTAGCCTCTGTGGAAAGCAGTGTGGCGATTCCTAAAAGCTCTAAATATCGACCTCCCATATGACCCTGCAATCCCCCTACTGGGAATATACCCTGAAGAACTCAAATCACTCTATCAAAAAGATACCTACACACGTATGTTTATCACAGCATTGTCCACAATAACAAGAACCTGGAACCATCCATGCTGTCCATCAAAAGAGGACTGGATTAAACAAATGTGGTACATATACACGATGGACTACTACGCAGCCATAAAAAGAACAAAATCATGAATTTCACAGCAACCTGGATGGAACTAGATTCTATAATACTGAGTGATCTCTCACAGAAAGAAAGATCTGAGTATCACATGTTCTCACTCACATAGTGGACCTTGAACATCTATCATAATACTATAAGAAAAGGACTGACAGTGGCGGGAAACTATGGGGGGGTAGGAAGGGGAAGGGAGGTGGGACTAACGGTAGTCAATATCTGTCTGGGGGTGGGGAGACACCCCTTATGAACAAGGGTGCCTGAACGATGCACATTTGTATACTTAACCCTTAACTGCATCCCACTATTTTATAAAAAAAGTATGTTTAAAATAAATAAATAAATAAATAACAAAAAAAAAACATAAAAATTAATTCCTGTTGCTGAAAAAATAACTACCATATTATGGAGAAAACCATTCCAGCCCTTGCTTTTAACTTGGGGACTATGACTCAATTAGTCATAAAGACATATACACAAACACATATCTACATACATCAGGAAATAAGTCATATGATATTTTATATCAGGGTTTGTAAGATAACATAGCAATTGCATGTTTTTTCATACCCAGAAAGGAAGACATCCAGAGCAATGAGTTTATTTTATATCACAGCATGAAAAACTCAAGTTGAATTTTTAGATAATCTTCCTAACAACAACTTCAAACCATTGTGAATATTCAAAATAGAAAGTTCAGTCAAAACTCATATGTTTAGAAAATATTTGGAAAATATGACCCAATATGGTGAAGGGATATAAAATGATCAATAATAATAATAGCTACCATTCATTCACCATTTACTGTGCGTCAGAGACTGTGTTAATTATTACACAAATTATTCTACTTAATTCACATAACAACCTATAAGACAGCTGTTATTATCCCCATTTTATATATGAAGAAACAAGACCAAGATCAAACAATAGGTGGTAGAGTATGAATACTTATCCAGGCACTCTGACTCCAGAGCCTACACTAGGGATTTTAAATTGTCCTTTATGACTTTAAGAAACAAAATGACAAACCTCCAGAAGGCCCTACACAATCTGTCTGCTTCCTATTTTTCTAACATACTGTATTACCATTTCTACTTACTCACCTTGCTCCAACTGTACTGGCTTAGAACAAGTAACATTCTTTCTACATCAGGGCCTTGGTCTAGGCTGTTTACTCTGCCTGAACTGTTCTTTCTCTCACTCTTCATCTGTTTAATTCTCATGTCTCTTCTTCAAGTAAGTGCTCCCTAATCTGCCTCACCCAGACCAGTTTGAGTACTTCTGCTATATGCTTTCATTTTTTCTTTGACTTATTCGAGACATACAATTTTTTCAAAATATATTTGTTTGTTTTCTTATTTATTGTCTGTCTCTCCACAGTAAATTATGAATTTCATGAGAGCAAGGATCACATCTGTTCTATTCACTTTATTTTTTAATGTTCTTTGGTGTTTAGCATATTAGGTGCTTATTTGATGGCTGGCTGGCTGTAAATAAAAAACTGTCACAAGCCGGGCTCGGTGGCTCAGCCTGTAATCCCGTACCTTTGGGAGGCTGAGGTGAGTGGACTGCCTGAGCCTGCGGGTTCGAGACCCGCCTGGACAGGCAAGACCTCATCTCTACAATAAATCAAAAAATTAGCCGGGCGTGGTAGTGCATGCGGCCACTGCACTCCAGTCTGGGCAACAGAGTGAGACTCCAACTCAGAAAAAAAGCCACAAAAAAAACTGTCACAAATGAATGGAAGCCACAGATAGTCAGAGCTGTACTGTAACAAAAGAAGCTATTTTAGAAGGTTCTAAACTTTCTTCTATTGGAGATGTTCAATTGAAGGATGAATAGCCACAATAACATAATGTGACAAATTACTTAATAGCCACATTTTCCCATTCTTGCATACATCATGACTTTTTCACTCTGCCAATCAAGAGATAGCAACTATTTCTCCACTTCTCAAAGCTAAGTTTGATCATCTGATTTACTTTTACAATGAGATATTAACAAATGTGATGGAAGTCGAGACTTACAAAGTGTGTGCACATTGAAACTTGTCCTCTCTCAAGACACAGTTCTACAATTTGAAGTTTAAAATAGCCTCCTTGAGAATAAGACACCACTTGGGGAGAGATGTAGCTAACAGTACTAAACCATCGACCATATGTCTGAGGCTAGATTAGGCCACTACTAGATTAGCCACGAGATCACTGCAGTCACATATGTGGACTCAAGTGAAACCAGAAGAACTGCTATATAATTGTAAGTAAAAATGTGCTGGTTGCTTGAAGCCAATAGATATTGGAAAAATCAGTTAGACCATAATAGATATCTGAAACAGGGAATGCTTAGTAGGTCTTCTAGTAACAGGTAAAGGGATTTACTGGATGACTTTAAATGGTTCTTTCAATCTTAAGAATCTATGATTTAAATTAACATCTTTTGCAAATACTCAAATATCATTTGAAATAGCTAACAGGTCCCTTTTGTATTAAAAATGGACTATGGAGGCTATTCATCAGTTTGTTTGGATTTATTGTACATGTCATAATTTAAGAAGAATTTTAGCATCTGATTTGTACTTAAAGCTCACATTATTTTAAATACATTCTCTAAATCCTTCCTAGCAAGCAAAATAACATTTATGCTGAAATATGTTTCATGGATTGTTCTATGTCTCCATGTACAGACTGCAGAAGGTATAATTCATCCATAAAAGAGAGCTGAAATATGCATGCTTTGAATTGTTTTAATATTGTGCACAAGGGACTGGAGGAGAAAATTAACTGCCGTATGCTGCCTCATTCAAAGTATCAGATGGATAATAATAAAACAGAATACGTATAAAATCATTTAGAGCCATTTTAGGGCCATATGCTCAACTTCACTGACAATAATCAACTATAATATATTTCAGAAAATAGAAGTGGTGAGAGTATAATTGTGCTCATTATATCGGGTGTTAGAATCCAAATCATTTGAAAATCTTATGGATATATAGAAAATGTAGTTTGTAACTAGAGATAACTAGATATATGATAAAGATAAATGAAATTACTCATGGGACATGCCCCCCCCCTTTTTGCCACAACTCAAGTTTCTCCTCCTTCAAAGGTCAGGCTCTGAATTCACAGTTTTTAGGACATCCTCCCAGATGTACCACAATTCATGTAGATTCTTCCTTCCCATTGCACCCATCCAATTATGTACATGTCCTGTAGATATATTAGTAGTCAGTGAATATTGTTAACTTTACAAAAACTCACCATAGTGTTTCTCTAAACCACAGGAACCCCTAGTGCTACTTTTCTTATTATTCCTCCTCCTTCTCTCTATTTCAATGATCTCATTGCATGTCTACTTTCTTAACTAAATATAAAGTTCCTTGAGGACATATGAATCATATGACTTGGGATATTGGATCAAAAGATGGTACATAATAAGTTCTCAAGAAATTACTTGAATTAATAAATAAATCTGAAACACAATGTTAATTTTAGCATTCAATTTACATTCAACAAATGCCTTGTAAAAAGAAAGGGACTGTATATCCATTTATTTATTGTGACTCTTGGGGAGCTTTGCCTATTTCTTTGTTTCATGTTTGTAATACCTTACATCCCATACCCATATAGAATTCACCTAATGAGCAGAAAGGCAACAAAGGAGATAGAAATTCCGGGTACAGCTGAATAAGAAGATTGGAAAATCCTCTTCCCCCAATCAACAGTAACATTGGACAAAATTGAGAAAAAAATAACCACTTAAGCAATCTAGAGATCAGCCAAAGCTATGCAATAATCTGAGAATCGTTTATTCTTGGAATCCTGATACTGTTCTGGTGGTGTGTTATCCATCCTTGTTACTCTCTGCCCTCCTCCATCACAGTCAAGTCAGAAATATTATCAGGGTGTGGCAAGTCATAAGAACTGGCACCATTTCTGCCACTTTCAAAGGGGGTTCATTTGATTTGGAAAGGTGAGCATTGGCAGCATTTATGCACTGCAGTGTTGTCAGTGGAAATGATAATTTTGGAGGCAGGTTAATGAAAAGAACCAATAGCTCTACTAACTGAAGGTAAATCATAGTTGGGACAAACATACCCCTGAATGGGGGCCCAAGCTAGCTACACATTTCTGATAAATCCTAAGGTTGGCTGCACACATGTACACACTTATCAGAAGTAGATTCTGATAAAATGTGAATGGCCCAGAGGAAAGTAAAATTTGAAAAGCCTAAACTGTGGACAAAAAATAACCTATATCTAGATAAGCCAACTATTGAAAACCAAAAATAAAGAAAAAAATCTTCAGAGAAGCAAGAGGAAAACAACTCATCACATATAGGAGAGCATGAATATGATTAATGCTGACTTCATAACAAACAATGAAGGATAGAACGACATATTCAAAATTCTAAAAAGGAAAAAAGCTATCAATAAAGACTTCTATATTCAGTGAATCTATCCTTCAAAAATGAAGGCTAGATAACAATGTTCCCAGAGTAATAAAGATTGAGAGAATGGGTTGTTAGCAGACCTGTCTTCTAAGAAATACTAAACGAAGACCTTCAATGCTGAAAAAAAATGACATCAGATTCAGAACTACATGAAAAAACATAGAACTCCAGAAAGGTAAAAACATAGGTTAACCGTAAAACACTCTATACTTATTTAAAAGACATACAATAACATGAAGAAATAATTATAACAAAGTATTTCTAGGTTGGTCATATATAGATATAATACATATGACAGTAATAATGCAAGGAATGAGGAGAGCACTTACTGCTGTTAATTTGTTATATTTTTCTGAAATTACGTTAGTATTAATCTAAAGGAGAGTCTTATAAATTAAGGTGTATACTGTAATCCCTAGAGCATCCACTAATAAAATAACTCAAAAAATTAGCTAAAAATCTGTAGAGAAATGAAGATGGTACACCAAAAAATAATAATTTAACTCCCCAAAAGTAATCAAAGGAAACACAGAAACTCAAAAAAGAAAGACATATACAAACAAATAGCAAGATAACAAATGTTAATGCAAATAAATGAAACCAAATCAATAATTATCTTAAGTGAAATTCCTAAACTCTCAAACTGAAAGGCAGAGATTGTCAGATTGGATTTTATAAAAGCAAAATAGACAATCTGTCACCCATGCTGGAGTACAGTGGCACTATCACGGCTCACCACAACCTTGACCTCCTAGGCTCAAAAAATCCTTCTACCTTGGCTTACTTGAGTAGCGAGACTACAGATGCATGCCACCATGTCTGGCTAATTTTTGTATTTTTTGTAGAGGTGAGGTCCCACTATGTTGCCTAGGCTGGGACTTGAACTCCTGGTCCCAGGTGATCCTCTCTCCTAGGCTTCTCAAAGTACCAGCATTAAAGGCATGAGCCACTGTGCCTGGCCTATGATATGCTGTTTATAAGAGATAAAACTTTTGCTGAGGATTGTTTTGGCTATTAGGACTCTTTTTTGTTTAAACTCTATTATAAGGCTGCAATAATTAAAACATCCTGGTACTGTTACAAGAACAGGCATAAGACCAATGGAACAGGATAGAGATTCCAGAAGCAAAAGCTTGATCTTTCAGCCAACACATCTTCAACAAAGCAATCAATAACAACCACGGAGGAGGGGAGACCTTATTTAGCAAATTTTGCAGGGAAAACTGGCTGCCCACACGCAGAAGAATGAAACAGGATGCCTACCTATTACCATACACAAAAATCAATTCTAAATGGATCAAAGACCTAAACATAAAATCTCAAACTATAAAAGAATCCTAGAAGAAAATGCAGGAAACATTCTTACACACATTGGAGTAGGCAACTGATTCTTGATCTAATCCTCAAAAATGAAGGCTATAAAAGATAAGATAAACAAGTGGGATTTCATCAAACTGAAAAGCTTTTTCCACAGTGAAAGAAAACACTAAGAGAGCAGGAGGCAACCCACAGAATGGGAAAAAATGCTAATTTTGTATCTGACAAAGGCCTAACATCCAGGATTTACAAGGCATTCAAACAAGCTGAATGGGAGAAAAAAAACCCTATTAAAAAATGGAGCCGGGCTCGGTGGCTCAGCCTGTAATCCCGCGCCTTTGGGAGGCTGAGGTGAGTGGATTGCCTGAGCCCACGGGTTCGAGACCCGCCTGGGCAGCGAGACCTCATCTCTACAAAAAAATCAGCCGGGCGCCTGTAATTCCGGCTACTTGGAAGGCTGAGGTGGAAGGATCGCCAGAGCCCAGCAGGCCGAGGCTGCGGTGGCCGGGAGCGGCCACTGTACTCCAGTCTGGGCGACAGAGTGAGACTCCAACTCAAAAAAAAAAAAAAAAAAGGTCAGATTTTCGACTTTTGCCACTTCCATTCAACATTGTACAAGAGATTGTAGCTAGAGCAATAAAGAGAAAGAAAAAAAAAGGGAAAGGAAAAGAAGAAAAAAAAAAGGGAAGAATTTAAGGCATTCAGATTGGAAAGGAAGAAATAAATTTGTCTTTCATCTCCAGATTAAAACAAAAATCTAAAAAGAGATATATAATTTATAAAATACTATAGGTATAAATATATTTTTAAAATTGCAAAATGCAAAATTAACAGAAAAAATAGTATATCTAAAAAAATTGATAATAACCCCCCATAAATTAAGAAAAAAATCCATTCACATTGCCATAAAGAAGAATAGAATACTCAGGTATACATTTATAAAAAGTAGTATAAGACTTACCGCAAACTATGAAACATTATTGTGAAAAACAAAAGAAAATATATATAAATGGAAACACACTACATGCTCATGCACTAGAAGACTCAATATTTTTCAAAATGGAAATTACCCCAAATTAATCTATAAATTCAATGAGCTCTCTATCAAAATCCTAGCAAGCTTTTTTGTAGAAATTACAAAGTGGTCATAAAATGTATATAGACATGCAAGAAAAACAGAATAGCCTAAACACTCTTTCTTTCTTTCTTTTTTTAAATTAAGGACTCACTCTGTCACAAAGGCTGGAGTTCAGTGACATGATCACAGCTTCTCGCAGCCTCAACTTTCTGACCTTAGGCAATCCTCCCTCCTCAGCCTTCTGAGTACCTAGGACTACAGGCACATGCCACTAAGCCTGGCTAATTTTGAAAAAATATTTTTGTGAGGACAATGTCTCTTTATGTTGCCCAGGCTGGCCTTGAACTCCTGGGCTCAAGCGATCCTCATTCCTTGGCCGCCCAAAGTGCTGGGATTACAGGCATGAGCCACCATGCCCAGTCCCAGAACAATCTTGCAAAAAAAAGTTGGAAGATACTTTCTGATTTCAAAACTTACTATAAGCCCCTGTGTGGTATTAGCATAAGAATGAACATGTAGATTCAATGGAACAGAAATGAAGGTCTAGAAATAGAGAAAGTCCCCAAAATATGAACAAGTTCTGTTCTTAGAACATGTTAGTAAGTCCAATTTGTTTTAAGTTCAACCAAGTTAGCCTAAGTAACCAACTAACACAATCAGCTATATAGTACTGTATGTATTTCACAGGTTATACTGATGCCTAGTTGAGAGAGATAATACATTAAAAAAAAACACAGGTGTGCCAAAATAAACACAATCAGAAATGCAAAGGATCAAGTCACAAAAGACCCTGAGAAAATACAAAGGATTATCAGACCTACTATGTACACTTGTATGGAAACAAGCTTGAAAACCTAAAGGAAATGAAGGACCTTATACATCACATAACCTCCCCAGGTGGAAACAAGAAGAAATCAAGATCGTAAATAGATGAAAAACAATCTAAGAAATTGACTATGTCATAAGAAAACTACCTACAAAAAAAAGCCCTTGAACAGATGACTTTCCCGCAGAATTCTACAAAACATACAAGGAGGAACTGATACCAATCCTACTGCAAGTATTCCAGGCAATTGAGAAAGATGAAAATCTCCTCAAATCATTTTATGAAGATAATATCACATTGATACCCAAACCAGGTAAAGATACAACAAAGAAAGAGAACTACAGGCCAGTATCCTTGATGAACATAAATGCTAAAATTCTCAACAAGATCCTAGCAAACCAGATCCAACAACACATCTCAAAAATCACCCACCATGACTGAGTAGGCTTCATCTGTGGATACAGGGCTGGTTCAACATTTGCAAAACCATAAAAGTAATTGAGTATATCAACATTTGTAAAAACAAAAACCACGTGATTATATCAATAGACAAAGAAAAAACCTTTGATAAAATCCAGCACCCCTTCTTGATAAAAGCTCTCAAACATCTAGGCATAGATGGAACATAAATCAAAATAGTAAGAGCCATCTTAGAGAAACCCACCATCAGCATACTGCTAAACAGACAGAAATTGGAACCATTTCTCCTGAAAACAAGAATAAGCCAAGGATGCCCACTCTCACCCCTCCTTTTCAACATAATTTCAAAGGTCCTAGCCAGAGCAATCAAACAAGAGAAAGATATCAGGGGTATTCAAATAGGAAAAGAAGAAGTCAAGTTATCCCTCTTTGTAGATGACATTAAGACCCTGAAAACCCAAGAGAATCTGTCAAAAACTTCCTTGCACTGATAAAGGACTTTGGGAAAGTCTCAGGGTATAAAATAAATGTGCAAAAGACAGTAGCATTTCTATACACCAACAGTGAACAAACAGAAACCCAAATAAAAATCATAATCTCATTCAGAATAGCCACACACAATAGATGAAATACCTTGGCATCTTCCTAACCAGAGACATGAAAGACCTTTACTGTGAAAACTACAAAACACTGCTCAAAGAAATCAAAGATGACACAAATAAATGAAAAAATATTCCATGCTCATGGATTGGAAGAATCAACATTGTTATGATGTCCATCCTACCCAAGGCAATCTACAAGTTTAACACAATAGCCATTAAATTACCAGCAGCATTTTTCTCACACCTGGAAATGGCAATACAGGTTTTCATATGGAAACATAAATTACTTTGAGGATTCAAAACAATCCCCAGCAAAAACAAAACAAAACAAACAAAAAGGTGGGAGGTACCACACTCCCAGACTTCAAACTTTATTATAAAGCTACAATAATAAAAAACAGCCTTGTAATGGTACAAGAACAGTCATATAGACTAATGGATCAGGAAAGACATTCCAGAAGCAAAACCTCAATTTCTCAACCAACTCATCTTCGACAAAGCCTCCACCACCCACTACTGGGGAGAGGAGAACCTATTCAGTAAATGGTGCTGGGACAACAGGCTGACCACATGCAGAATATTGAAACAGGACCCCTACCCATCCCCATAAACCAAAAATAAACTCTAAATCGGAACAAAGACCCAAACGTGAAACCTCAAACTATAAGAATCTTAGAAAACCTAGAATACACCCTTATGGAAATTGGAACTGGCAACCAATTCCTGATCAAAACCCAAAGTGCCTATGTTATAAGAGATAAGATAGATAGGTGGGACCTCATCAAACTGACAACCTTTGCAAAGTCAAAGAAACCATCAAGAGAGCAGGGAGACAGTCCACAGACTGAGAAAAATTATTTGCCAACTGTATGTCCGGCAAAGGTCTAACATCTAGGATCTACAAGGGACTCAAATGTGCTGAAAAGAAAAAAACAAACAGCCCCATTACAAAATGGGCTAAATATAGACACTTCTCAAAAAAAGACATATGAGTAGTCAACAGATACATGAAAAAATGCTCCGCCTCACTAGTCATCAAAAAAATGCAAATTAAAACCACACTGAGATACCACCTAACTCCAGTCAGGATGGCCATATTCAATAACTCCAAAAACAACAAATGCTGGAGAGGATACGGGGAAAAGGGAACACATCTACATTGTTGGTGGGAGTGTAAACTAATACAACCTCTGTGGAAAACAGTTTGGCAATCCCTAAAAGATCTAAAAATCGACCTTCTATATGACCCCACAATCCCCCTACTGGGATTATACCTGGAAGAACTCAAATCACATTATGAAAAAGATACCTGCACACACGTTTATTGCAGCATTGTTGACAATAGCAAAAACATGGAACCAACTGTGCTGCCCATTGAAAAAAGACTGGATTTTAAAAATGTGGTACATATACACAATGGAATATTAAGCAAGGCCGGGCTCGGTGGCTCAGCCTGTAATCCCAGCACTTTGAGAGGCTGAAGCGAATGAATTGCCTGAGCCTGTGGGTTCAAGACCAGCCCAGGCAACTTGGTGAGATCTCGTCTCTACAATAAATCAAAAATTAGCCTGGTGTGGTAGCATGTGCCTGTAGTTCCAGCTACTTGGAAAGCTGAGGCGTAAGGATCACCAGAGCCCAGCAGATCAAGGCTGTAAGCGTGCTGCTGCACTCCAGCCTAGGTGACAGAGTGAGACTCCAACTCAAAACAAAACAAAAAGGAATATTATACAGCCATAAAGAAGAACAAAACTATGAATTTCACAGCAATTGGATGGACTTAGAGTCTATAACACTGAATGATCGATCACAGAAAGAACTGAGTATCACATGTTCTCACTCAGAGCAGCCCTTGAACAATTATTGTAATACTATAAGAAAAGGATTGGCAGTAGTGGGAAACTGCCCAGGAGGGAGGGTGGGGGAGGTGGGATTGGCTTCAGTAGGAATCTGCCGGTGGGGGAAGCACACCCCATCAACAAGGATACCTGCATAATGAACATTTGTATACCTAACCCTGAATTTACCCCACATCTTTAAAATTAAAAATTAAAAAAAAAAAAACCACAGGTGTGCATCTTTGAAGTTTGTAACTTGAAGATTCATATGTAAGTACTTAAATATTTGTTGGATGAATTAATGATATTTAAGTATCTTAATTTAAACAGAAACCAGTTAGCAGCGGTTTCAAAAAAAACCATGTATAAATCTATGTTCCCCATGCAATTATGGGCTCCTTAAAATGAAGGATAGATATAACTTTCTTGTCTGTGTATTCAACTAATGCCTATTTAATTGAGTGCATTTGATGTGTTGATCCCAGTGAAAACCATATAAGAGTGGCTTGTTAAAAATATTTATTATCTGAGGAAAAAAAGCCTTCTAACTATAATTAAAACCTTAGATGCAATAACAGATTAATAAAGTTGAGTGTACAAGAAGTTCTGTGGGGGAAAAACACACCATTAGCAAAGCAAAAAGTTGCAAAATGATAAAAAGTATTATTTACAACATATATCACAAACGGCTATTATCCCTAATATATAGGTATATACTTTTCAAAATAGAAGGAAAATAAAAGATCAAAACTGTGTTACAAAATGGGCAAAAGATATTGAACAGAACTTAGAGTTTATAAAAATATATACTATTGCACCTTAAATAAGTTTCTAAAAAAGATACTTAACTTCACTTGTAGTAAGAAAATACAAATCAAAATTTCACTGAGATACTATCTCTCATCCATCAGTTTGAAAACACCCCAAAGTCTTACAATATATTGTTGCTGAGGCTATGGTGAAATAGGAACTCTCATATGTTGGTAGTAACAATGCAAAATAATATGAATCATTCAAGGGAATTTCAAAATGCTCCTTTTTGTGCTGGTAGATGTTTTATAGCTGGTTCTTCAGGAAAAGACATCCAAACCAAACCCAAAAAATCGTTATTTGTATGATTTGCTGATTTCCTTGGTAAAAATAGTCATATGATGGTCAGTTTCAAGTTACCAAGGTAAAGCCACTGATTATATTCTGGAAAAAGATGCATATTAACACATTATTATGCAGTTTTTCTACCATAGAGATACAATTAATGTGAATAACTCTAAGAACACAGATAATAGTAAAATGTAGATTAAAATAATTAAGAAGTAATAATTCATTACCTTAATTTTAAAACATAAATTTTAAATGATAAGTTTATATGATTTATTTTTTACTAATGGTCATATTTAACAATCAGCTCACAAAATTCATGAAAATGTAATAATTCTCTTTTAAAAGCTAGTATCAACCACCTTCAGCACACCACTGAAATAGCTAAAAAGCAAAATATACACTTATCCTTTGACCCGACACTTTCACTTTTGAAGATTTACTGTGAGAACGTGTCTTCATAGTGAGATACTACCAGGGTAGGAGGTGGGGGACACAAAATCAATAAGGGTACCTGATCTCAAACCAGACAAAGTGGGGACCAAAGGGAGGCCCAAACTTTACTTGTATGACATCCACTTGTATACCTAATACTGAATTGTACTGCACATCTTTAAAATAAAATATTAAAAAGAAAATAAAATTTAAAATAAGAGATCAACAGTCATTATTGGAAACTATTTTGACTAGTTTATGTTCAAATTCTAATAAATGTCTCGTATCTTTGCTAACTGGAAAAAAAAAAAAGAAAATACACCTTCGACAACACAAAATAAATATATATAAAATTATCCATGGCAGGATGTTTTAGAATATCAAATGTTAAAATTAATTTATATCCCCATACATAGGAAATCTACATAATGAAGTTTTATGTTGTAAAAATGAATAAGGATGGTAGAACTTGTACCCGAATTTTCATAGCAGTTTTATTCTTTACAGCTGAAAAATAAAAACTACCCAAATGTCCTTCAGTGGATGAATGGTTAAATAAACTGTGTCACATACATTCCACAGAATACTGCTCAGCAATAACAAGGAACAAATTACTAATAAATGCAACAACTTGGATAAATCTCAAGAACATCTTGCTGAGCCAAAACAACAACAACAACAAAAAAAAACCCAATTTCTAAAACATACATACTACATTATTCCATTTATGTAACATTTGCAAAATGTCTTAATTACAGATACAAAGACCAAATTCATGGTTGTCAGGGATTAGGAATGGTGAGTAGGGGATGGGTGTGTCTATAAAAAGATACCTTGAAGGAATCTTGAGGTAATGGCATAGTTGAGTATTTTGGTTGTTGGTGGTGGTTACACAAGACACAACATAAGATAAAAGTGCAATGAGCTATGTGTGCACACACAAACACAAATGAGGACATGCAAAACTGGTAAAATCAGAATAACTCTGTGGATTGTATCAATTTCAAATTTCTTGGGATTGATATTGTATTGCAGTTCTGTAAGTTATTATCACTGGGGGAGGCTGGGGGAAGACTACACAAGACTTTCTGAAACATATCTTTGCAACCTCCTAAGAGTCTGTAATTATTTCAAAATAAAAACTTTAAAATTGGGTTCTCTATGAACTTATATCTAGTAATTTCCCAGAATATATTGTCAAATTTAAAAGGTACACCAGAGAATGAATGTATTTTAAATATAAGTATATACTTTACTGCATACATATGTATGAAATACTTTATAATATATTTTGTGAAAGAAAGAAGGGAAGATGTGGAGAAAATATAAAATTATGTTTATTTTTCTCAAAATATAACAAAGAAATAATAGGCAGACAGAAATGGAATTGTTTACATAAATGGAGTAGGTAGTTGTGGGTAAAAGGAATAGGGAAAGGGATAAAACTTCTGAATTTACTTTTAAAAATAGTAGGGATTTTTGAAATTATGTTAAGGTTTTTCATATTTAAATACACATTTAAAAAGTTGAGGGGGATGAACGGATTAAGATGACTGACATGAGACAGATAGAGTGTGTTTTCCTACAGAGTAAACCAAGATAGAGTTTCCTCAGCACCCATAAAGGAAAAGGACAATAGCATGACTCATCAAAGAAGTGATACAATCAATCCACCTGGGCTGGAACTAGCTACACTCTCTTCTGGATCACCACACAGACCACCAGCAGCCTCTGGACACAGCGGAGAAGGTGAGTAAAAGAAATTGGTGCCCTGTGCCCCTGCTGTGGAATTGGAGGGCTCCCTGAGCCTTCCAGGACTTAAGTTCCTCATAGGTAACTGCCTTACTCACAACCAAGCTCTGTTGAAAGCCACATGGAGTGGTGCAGGAGGAAAGAAAAAAAAAAGCCCTAAGCAGTACCAGCCATCCCAGGAACTCATCCCTTCCTGGCAGCTGCTTTCTAGCCGGTCTGAGAGGAGATGGGCCTCAAGGGCAAACTCCACAGCTGGCAGATAGTTTATGGCAGGGGCAGAATGCTGTGAGAACACCTGAGGCTCTGAGACCAGCTGCACTGTGACATTCCAAACACGGACTGCCTGAGGGTAAGGCATGGAGCTGGTGAAACTAATTGTCAAAGCAACTTCTTACTCCCTGAGTCAAGTCTTCTGTGCCTGCTCTGCACAACAGCATTAGCATTACCCTAGTGTCTGGGGACTCCAACCTAATCCCCACTGGGGTAGCCATGAGTGCACAAAGTGGGATGCTTGAGCTTCTTCCAAACCCCACACCCCCCACACTCTCCTTAAAGACACAAAACAGACAGAGTACTTGGGTAATATGCAGAGTCCTGCACTCTGCCTAGGTTGCCTTGGCACTTCCTTGGAGCAACACTCACCAAAGAGAAAGTCCATAACCACTATTGCAGCTAGCGTTCTCCCACAAGCACCACTACCTAGCTGCAGGTCAGCAGCACAATCCATAACATCTGATATAATACCTCAGCTTTGGGAAAGACCTTATCCAAGATCCCAGCTAACACCACTTTCCAAGCCACTCCAATCACTCAGGAGGCCATGAGTGAGTGCAGGTACACAGTACAGGACAGCCAAAAATGACAAGTGAGAAATTCGCCAGACCAAGGCCATATATACTTAAGGGAAGCCTACAGTACCTACATCAGCTCCCTGCCAACCTCAAACAAGAAGAAATAGTCTACCCAAATGAGAAGGAATCAGAAAAATAATTTTGACAATATGAAAAAACAGAGTTCTCTAACACCCCCAAAAGACCACACTAATTTTTCAGCAATGGACCCTAACTAAAATGAAATCTTTGAAATTCCAGATGTAGAATTCAAAAGGTCAATTATAGAACTGCTCAGCGAGCTTCAGAAGAAAGTTGAAAGTTAACATAAAGAAATTAAAAAAAAAAAACTATTTAGGACATCAATGAGAAATTTTCCAAAGAGATAGACACCTTAAAAAACAAAACAATAACAAACAAAAAAACAAGCTGAAATTCTGACTCCTCTAAAAGATTCCTGGTCTTGATCCATGAATTCAGTAAAGTGTCACGATACAAAATCAACACAGACAAATTAGTAATAATGCTATACGCCAACAGTTGCCAGGCTGAGAATCAAATCAAGAACTCAATTCCATTTACAATAGCGGCCAAAGCAGTTGCTGGAGAGGGTGTGGTGAAAAGGGAACACTTATACACTGTTGGTGAGAGTGCAAACTAGTGCAACCTCTGTGGAAAGCAGTGTGGCAATTCCTAAAAGCTCTAAATATTGACCTCCCATATGACCCCGCAATCCCCCTACTGGGAATATACCCTGAAGAACTCAAATCACTCTATCAAAAAGATACCTGCACACGTATGTTTATTGCAGCATTGTTCACAATAGCAAGAACCTGGAATCAACCATGCTGTCCATCAAAAGAGGACTGGATTAAAAAAATGTGGTACATATACACAATGGAATACTACGCAGCCATAAAAAAACAAAATCATGAATTTCGCAGCAACCTGAATGGAACTAGCGTCTATAATACTGAGTAACCTCTCACAGAAAGAAAGATTTGAGTATCACATGTTTTCACTCATATAGTGGACCTTGAACATCTATCGTAGTACTATAAGAAAAGGATTGACAGTGGTGGGAAACTATGGGGGGGAGGGGAAGGGAGTGGGATTAATGGTAGTAAATATCTGTCTGGGGATGGGGAGACACCCCTTATCAACAAGGGTGCCTGAACGAAACATATTTGTATACCTAACCCTTAACTGTACCCCACAATACTAAAATAAAAAATATTGGCCAAAAAAATAGCAGCCAAAAACCTAAATTACCTAAAAATATAGTTAATCAAGGAAGTAAAATATCTCTACAAGGAGAACTTCAAAATTCTGATAAAAAAAAATTGCAGAGGACACAAAAAAAGGAAAAAATATCCCATGATCATGGATTGGAAAAATCAACATTGTTAAAATGACCATATTACCCAAAGTGATCTACAGATTCAACACAATCCCCATCAAACTATCAATGTCATTTTTCAAAGAATTAGAAAAGCAACCCCAAAACTTATATAGAACCAAAAAAGAGCCAGAATAGCCAAAGCAACCCTAAACAAAAACAACAAAGCTGGAGGCATTGCATTACCTAACTTTAAATTATGCTATAAGGCTATAGTAACCAAAACAGCATGGTACTAGTACAAGAATGGACACATGGACCAATGGAACAGCATAAAGAATCTGGAAATAAACCTAAATACCTACAAACAACTGACCTTTGACAAAGCAGACAAAAACATACAGTGGGGAAAGGACATCCTATTTAACAAATGGCATTGAGAAAACTGGATAACTACATGTAGAAAAATGAAACTTGATCCCTATCTCTCCCATATATAAAACGAACTTAAAATGGATTAAAGACTTCAATGTCTACCTGATACCATAAAAATCCTAGAAAAAACCTAGGAAAATCTCTTCTGGACATTAGGCAAAAAATTTATGTCTAAAATTCCAAAAACAAATGTAACAAAAACAAAATAAATAACTGGGCTTAATTAAACTGAAAAACGTTGGTACAGCCAAAGATATAATCAACAGAGCAAATAGGCAATCTACAGAATGGGAGAAGATACTGGCAAACTATACATCTACAAATAACTAATATCTAGAATCCACAAAGAACTCAAACAAATCACCTAGAAAAAAACCAATAATCCCATTAAAAAGTGGGCAAATGACATGAATAGACTTCTCTCATAAGAAGATATACAAATGACCAACAAATATATGAAAAATGCTCAACATAACTAATCCTCAGTGAAATGTAAATGAAAACCATAATGAGATACCACCTTTCACCAGTCAGAATGGCCACCATGAGGTGCAATGTGCACAACTGGGAGTAGTAGGTGAAAGGACAGACCGAGAGTGGGAAGTCATTTTTCATCTTGTTCTTAAACCCTGACACAATGATGAGAAAATAGAAGCTTTGCTTTTGGAGAAATGCATACTTTAGGTATAATTAACTTTACCGACTTTGTCTTTTCAGAAACAGACTTCCAGGTATCAGAGTTATCTCATAATGGCAATCAAGCTTGTCTAGAATAAAGGGAATTTACAAGGCCTAAGACATCATGCATTGGGCAAGGATTGTAAAAGTCATGAAACTTGTAATTACAAAAGCTATGACCGCTCAGAGGGAGAGAAGGTGGGGATTAGATCTTCCAGTAAAGTGGGCACTATCTACAGGGAAGCCAAGGATCCCCCAAAGCTACCCACTGGGAATGCCTAGGAGATAAGGGGAGGTACACCCTCCATTAGGTCTAAGGAATGTTGTTTGGGAAAGTGTAGGAGAATTAGAATCCTTGTCATGCCCTTCTCTAGGGGCTATGATAACGTGGGTGAACATTAATGGGTCTCTGTGTCACAGGTTCTCCAAGACATCCACAGGTGCTCAATAATGAAGTCACAGCAGTTATGGCAGTCACATGCAACATTTCCAAGAGAAGGATTTAAGCCAGGACTCTGGGTGGGCTACGATGCCACACTCACCTAGAGTGTAGGCCCACTCCCCGTCTGTGGGGGGTGAACTTTTCTTAAATAAATCTTTTCTTCTCTCACCTATGTGTGTCGCAACTCTTTGCAATCTACTTGGATCTCTGGGTTGCCGGCGCGCACCTCCAGTTTGCTGGCCTGGCAGTGCTGCGCGCCTCCCCGCACCTCTCCACCCTCACCCGGTCCATCCGTACCCTAACAGTAGGTATACTTACTTAAAGCCCAGACTTCTTCACCACTATGCAATGCAACTATATAACCAAAAACTATTTATACCCCTTAAAGTTACTGAAATATATAAAAATAATTTAAACATGAGCAAAATCTTAAAATTGAATGCAAACAGAAACAAATATATCTAACCGCACATTAGATAGATATCCTCACTATTGAAAAAAAAAAAGTAATTTTTGAACAAGAGACCCTGACTCTGTTAATATATTCTAAGAACAAAAGTAACTAGAAATAAATTTTAAATTTAATTAGATAATTTATTGTTAATATCAGCATAGGTGTAAAAATTCCAAAACTGTCTATATTGTATATATTGTAGGACTGAACAAAAAATAAATATGTTAATGTTTTAGGGAATCAGGGTTCATACTTTTGGTGAAGGGAGGTGCAAATATGAAATAAAGCAAAGAGAGAAATAAATCTGTGGTGTTAGAAGTATCAACGTGAACTCAGTTATTTGCTGAAAAAGCCTAGAATCAATGACACCTAGCAGCAATGAGCAATACTCAGACCCCATGGTTTAAAAATACTGTTTTTTACTAAAATGAGACAGAGATCTTTCTAAGACTGTGGTAGACATAGTACACACTGGGTCTGAAACACTATGTGCCAGAAAATAATGAAGTATTTAAAAACTGGTTTAATAAAATGTTTCAAAAGAACACAGGCACATGCTTGAAGAAGCATCCCCTGGCCTAATTTTGGAAAAAAAAAAAAAAAACCTTGAATATTGAAAAAGATACGCATGTATTTGAAAAAGACATTAAGCACAATATATCCCCCCACTTCTTCACTACTGTCTTGCAAATCACCCAGCTATACTTCAAACTGACTTCCAACAGCTTTCCAAATAAGCCCAGCATATTCATGCGTTTGCAAGTTCTCTTTCCTCTACCTGACAAATCTTCCTATTCTCATCTCACCTCCTGGAGGAAACATTCCAGAACCACTGGAGGGCTGTGTGATTGCCCCAAACCTGTCCATCCAGTTCAGTTTGCATCTAGCTTGCACTATTAACTCTTTCAGTGGTGGTAACTTCTTTCTCTAACTAAACTTTAAGTTCCTTGACAGCAGGAACTGTGTTTCATATTTCTGTTTAGCTACTAAATCATTGGCATATTTACTTAACAAAATGTAGGTACTCAATAAATCTCTGTTCATTATATATATAAAAAGAGAGAGAAAGAGAGAGAGAGAGAGAGAGAGAGAGAGAGAGAGAGAGAGAGAGAGAGAGAGAGACTGAGTGAGAGAACACACAATAAGGTGTGTACTGTTTGGCTCTACTGAAGAAAAGGCCCAGACAGACCAATCAAATCTATGTTGATAATTTCCACAATAATTCTTGGGGAGAAACTGGAAAGAGTCAGGAAAGAATTTTCTGGGATGATGAAAATGATCTATAGATTAATGTGTTGATTACGTGGGTGTATTTATAGGATTTTTCTTGAGTTGCATTTAAAAAATGCAAAGTCAGTTGTGCTTCTATACACTAACGATGGATAATCCAAGGAGGAAATTAACAATTTCTTTTACAATATAATCAAAAAGTATGATTAGAAATTAAATTATCCAAGGAGATGAAAGACTTGGACACTGAAAATCATAAAAATTTGCTAAAAGAAATTGACACAAATAAAAGATGATGCATTCATGGATTGGAAGACTATATCATTAAGATGTCACTACTACCCAAAGCAATCTACAGTTTCATTAAAATTTCAATCAAAATTCCAACTTTTTTGCATAAATAGAAAAATTGATCCTAAAATTTACATGAAATCTCAAGTGGCAGTGAATATCCATAATAGTCTTGAAAGACAACAAAGTTGGAGGTCTTACACTTTCTAATTTTAAACTTTACTACAAAGTTATAGTAATCCAAAAGGTGTTGCACTAGCAGAAACACATACATATAGACCAGTGAAGTAAAATAGAAAGCTAAGAAATATTCTCATATGTGGTCAAACAATTTTCAATAAGTGTGTCAAAACCATTCAATGGGGAAAGGACAGTCTTTTTGATAAACAATGTTGGGGAAAAAATGGATACCCAAATGCAAAAGAACAAAGTTGAACCCTTATTTTATACCATATACAAAAATTAACTCAAAGTAGATTAAAGATCTAAACACAAGGATTAAAATTATAAAACTCTTAGGAGAAAATATAGGAGGGAAGCTACATGACATTGGACTTGGCCATGATTTTGGGGGGGTATAATGCCAGAAATACAGGCAACAGCAACAACAAAAATAGATAAGTTGGACTTCATCAAAATTAAAAACTTTTGTGCATCAAAGGGCACTATCAACAATAAAAAAGTAACCCATTAATAAAATAATTGAAAATCATATATCTGATAAGGGGTTAATATTCAGCAATTCTAACAATTCAACAACCAAAAACGAAACAATCTAATTTTAAAATGAAGAAAGGAGTCGAATAGTCATTTCCCCAAAGACCATATGAATAAATGCTAAATATCACTAAACATTAGAAAAACGCAAATCAAAACTACAATGAGATACCACTTCACACCCATTCCTATTATCCAAAACAAAACAAAAAATCAGAAAATAAATATTTTTGAGGATGTGGAGAAATTGAAACCCTTGCATATTGCTGATAGAGGTGCAGCCATTAAAACAGTATTGTGGTTCCTCAAACAATTAAATATATATGTAACATATGATTCAACAATTCCACTTCTTAGACTATACTCAAGAGACTTGAAAGCAAGAACTAGGACAGATATTTGTACACTTCTAATGTTCATAACAGCTTGCAATGTTCATAGTAGTATTATTCACGATAGCCAAAAGGTGGAAACACCCTAATTGCCCACTGAAGGAGGAATGTATAATCAAAATGTGGTATATCCACACAATGAAATATTATTCAGCATTAAAAAAGAAGGAAACTCTAACATCAGGTACAATGTGCATGAATCTTGAGGACATTATGTGAAGTATCCTGATTTGTACCCCACTTATTTAAAATAAAGTAAAATATCATGACTTATTTTTTTAAGTCAGTCAAAAAAACATATATATTGTATTGTTCCACAAAAATATATCTAGAATTGTCAAATGCATAGAGATAGAAAGTAGAATGGTGGTTTCCAAGAACTGGAGATGAGGAAGGGGGGTAGGGAGCTATTGTTTATTGGGCATGGTTTCAATGTGGGAAGAAAAAAAATTCTGGATATGGATGGTAGTGATGGTTGCACAAAAATGTGGTGCTGTTAATGACATTGAACTGTACACTTAAAAATTTTTGAAATGGTAACAAAAACAATTCACCGGCTATGCATTTAAAATTTATGCATTTCAAAATGAACACATTAGATGAAAAAATACGAGTCTCTGAGTCCATAGTAACACCGTTAATGAAAGATGGGATTACCTCCCTTTTATGTAAGAATACCAACTAATACATGTAGAAGGAGTTAACTATGAACAGGTTGCAACCATTATCATAATTGCTGATTCAGTAAAGAATCATCAGTGAAAGGTTTTGAGGAATAGGGTATTCCAATGGTCTCAAAGGATCACCAAAAGATTACTTATTAATTATATGGGATAAAATACACCTTTACAGTGGATTACTCTGTCAGATACTTCCTTAAGCAAATAGTCAAACTCAAAATAACCAATAAAGGGACAAACAGAAATCATGTCCCTTTTGATGTGAGGCACTGAGGACACAGGATCACCCAAGTAGTCTTTCTGTCAAAAAATGTATGACCTGAATCCAATTAAGAGCAAACTGACAAATTCAAATTGGAAGTTATTCTACATAACCACAAGCTGAGTTGCCTCAAAACTGTTAACGTCATGAAATCAATTTAAAATAAACTTAAATTACCTTGAATACATATAATATTTATTTGTGAATTGTACCTTAATAAAGCTGGAAAAAATAAAATAAAACAAAAAGGTTGGGGACTATTCTAGATTAATGGAGAAATACATGAAAATGAATGGAATGCATGCCTTTGCCGGGATGTTGGATAAGAAAAGTATTATAAAGGACATTATTGGGACAATTGGGAAAGCCTCAATATAGTGTATGCATTAGATATAGTATTATTTCATTGCTAAATTTCTTGAATATAATAGTTGTATTTTAGTTATGTAGGAAAAAGCCTTGATTCTTATTAGACATATACTGTTATTTAGGGTGAAGGATCATATCTGCAACTAGCTCTCAAATGGTTCAGGAAAAATACAGACATACTTATCCATATATGTAAACATTACATAAAAGTGGCGCAACCTTAACAACTGATGAAGCTAGGTAAAAGGTACATGGCTCTTTATTGTAATTTTCTAGAAGTTATTCTATGGGCCTAAAATTTTTCCAAATAAAATAAAAATATTGTGAAGAATAAAATAAACGACTTAAAAATATTCACTCCTTAAAGGTATCTATATTTTTGGACTGAAGCTGATATATTTGAAGGAAAAAAGGAATGGCTAGATTGCTGGATAAATAGCTTGGTGTCAGATGCTCTAAATTTTAGTTTAGGTTTTATCATTAACTTGTCATTTCACCTGAGTTTTTTAATGAGTCAAATAGGGAGTGATAATACCTCCTTGCCATGCTTACTTTATGGGGCTGTTGTGGGGATTAAATGAGATAACAAATGGGAAAGTACACTGACAAGGAGGGGAAAAGTGCCATTCAAATTCGGAACCCATAGTATTGTCTTAGAATAATTTTATAATGGCCACTACCAATTCCACTGCTGGATACTGACAACTGTTGATTTGCGCATTTTCAATGATATGCATTCGTTCCTTTGCTTTTGAAATCCCTGCATTCTATTACATGGGTATTCCCTGAAATGATTGATAGTCCTTGCAGGCTATCATTAGCACTGAATGAGACTACTGGAGTCCAAGAGGATTCTGCCACATGTGTGTTTTCTGGGCAGCAGTTTTACATATTTTCCATTTGAGTCAGTGGTAGGAGTTCTGGTTAAATAAATTGTAACCAGAGAAGATGGTGGGCAAAAGTGAGACTGGTGGAAGAAAAGTGGAAGGAAAGATGGCAGGGTCAAACAGACTACTTGATACATTTTTAAGAAAGAGAACTAGAAAGTCCTGACATTGTCACATAAGTATATCTATATCTTTTGGGTGTTCTGATTTTTCAGTAGAACCACTGCTTACCAATTTGTCATGTATTACTGGTGAAAAAACTGTCCAAAAGTCAATATCTCATTTACACTATTTAAAAATATCAAAGTCAGTTCTATTTCAATAATCATTACATTGGGCAGGACTCATTTTTTTACTTAATTATTGACTCAATATCCTTGGTACACAAATTGTACCATAGTTAATCTAGGGGTAACTTTTGGTCACAAAACATTAAGATCCTTAAACTATTTCAGAAAGAAAAACACACAAATGCACACCCATACACTGACATTCACTGCATGCCTTCTTTCTCCTGTAGGCTTCGAGGTGAAAGGCATATTTGTGACTTATGATCCACAATTGTCTATTATTTATGTGGTAGAGACATTGATCAACAGAGATATAAATAGTAGAAACCTAGAAATATAGGTCCATTCAACTTTACCATCTTATGAATAAAGGTTACTAATCAATCTTACTCGAAATTATTTCTACTGTCATTCATTCACGTAATTCTTACACCTAACCCCAGAACCTCATCTGGTAACTTGTGGTTAGGTGCTCTTTGTCAAATTCTCATTAATAGAATGATGATGTTAGATAGATTAGAAGGTAGCATATTGTACTTAGCCAGAATTCAAGAGCACTGGATTTTCTTCCTGGCCTTTGTCATCTTAGAAAATTTAAATGATAATATTCTTACTGTTCTTATCTGTAAAATGATCATAATACTTTTACCCAATTATGATATTATTATGATAATCAAATTCATAAACGCATTCAAGATGATAATATAAAATGTAAACATTATTACTTTGCACCAAACTTTGACACATGTGAAACGCATGTCCCCTGCACAGAAAACACTAAACCAGAAAAAGAACAAGATAACATGAAGACAACTTAGGGTTTTTTTCGATTATGACTAAATCAACAGCTGAGATGTCAAACAGCACACCTAAAATCTCTGTGTAGCCAAGCTGTAAAGCTAAGAAGAAAGTTTAGAGTCTGGCAAGAGTAACTGCCAAAATGCCAAAGTCCCTTTTTCCTGGCAGCATTAATTAAGCCCCTAATAGCAAAGAGTGACAGCAGTCCTATTAGTAACCACCAGCTAAAGAACAAAAGCTGCACAGTACTTGTCTAAGCATGAAACCCACGCTATTTCTAAATGTGATATTTTGTTCAAGATTAAATACTTGACTCAAGATTTAATCTGTAATACTTGGGAGCACACAATCAAAGCATAATGAATTAGGGGAAACATTGATGAAAGCTATTCATAAATGATTAGATGCATTTTCCGTGTGGAGAAGTATCTTGGAGAGTCTGACCTTTCCAATAGCAGGGTTTTGACCTGAGTTCCTTTAGAGGAGAATAATGCGATGAAAACCTTTATTTATTTAAAACTATAGGCAAAGTCTTAAGTGGGCAACACTCTGATCATATCTAATAAAAATTCAAGAAATGTTCATATCTCTAGTATGTAGAGAATTATTAAATATTTTCTAAAGTGATAAAAGAATAAAAAACTACAGAGAAAATAAATTAAAATATCCTATATGGAAAAGATGAGAAAAGATTGGAACTAGTGGATAATATGGCTTGTTTTAGAACCACAGCTGCTGACAGAGTTGATATAGTAGCTATTTTAATTATTACTAATAAAATTAATTTCAATTGTAGGATTAAGACAGCTCTGAGTATATAGTGCAACTTCCATCTATGAATCACAAAGTGTCTAACAAGTATTAGTTACCTTGTTTTAGAAGAGAGAAGTCAGCGATTTTTGACAGTGGAGAAAGAGAGTTACTAACTTGGCTGCGGATGCGGTGTATCATGGGACAGGGGCAACCTGTAGGAGTTTACACAAAGGGAAAGGAATTTAATTTCCCTCTATTTTTTCTCCTTTCTTGCTGACTTGGGAAAAGGCAGGAAAGAAGGAACAAGGGCAACAGGGAAGGATTTTGTATCTTTATTGCTCCATAGAGAAGAACTAAGCAAATACGATAAAACTTCATGAAGTAATTAATTGACTAGTCAATTCACAGAGACACACTGAGCACTTACACCCATATCTGTGGCAATCATTGATATAAAGAATAAAATAAAACATTATCCTTGCTCTTCAAGGAGTCCATAGTCTCAAAATTTACTAATTCATATTGTTAATTCTATGAGACATTTTAATAATACTGTGATTACAAAATAAAATGACCTTATTTTTTAAACACGCATGCTGAAATATTTAGGGGTGAAATATCATGATATTTGCAATTACCTTACAATAAATCTGAAAAAATAAAAGGTAGCAAATCTTCCAGCATGTTAACAATTATAAAATCTAGGTGCTAGATATTAGGGTATCCATTATACTATACTCTTTGATTTTTGCATGTTTTCAAACCTTTATAATAAAGGGTTATTTTTCTTTTACCAATTCTGATTAATAGAAAAAAAGGTAATTTAAATCAGAAAAAAAATCTTAGTAATGTCATATTTTGAAAGAGACTTTTTTAAAAATTGATTTCTTATAGTAGCTAATTTCCCCTAATATTTTAAGATAGTTTTCACTAATATTTTATTGATAAACATCGTAGAATTTTTTTTTCCTGTGAATGTGGTGGTCCACCTTGCACATGCGTAAATAATTTATCACTTGCATGTTGTGATTTCTTCTTACTTTTCTATTGTCTTGAATTTATTTGACTTTTTTAATTGTTTGAGCCTAAAATCCTTTTCATAACAATATTTATTTGGAAAGAATAAGCTAGTTATAAGAAAGAAAATCATGATACTATTGTAGCTAATATTTACTGAGCATTTACCATGAGTGACAGGCATAGTTCTAAGTACTTTTCATGTATAAATTTATTGAATCCTCACTACAGGGGCTATTTTATTCCCATCTTACAAGTGAGAAAATAGACTCATAAATGGTATGAAACTTGCCAAAGATCACACTGCCAGGAAGTGAGAGTTGAGATTTAAGCACAGGTACTCCTGACTAGAAAGTCCACATTTTAATCTCTAATTTATATTATCTCTTTTTCTGGTAAGTATAATTTTGCTAATAATGACACCAGAGAAAAATGTATATTCCATGGATTTTTGTAGAGCAAATAATGAATAATATCCTTAAAAAACATCTTACTGTAAACACAGTGACAAGTTTCATTTGGCTTGTCATGATGATTTATAATTATCATATCTAGTACTTACTAAATGAGCTATTAGGTGTTTGAAAATGATGTGTTTTAAGAAGCTTAAACACACCTCCTTACATCTGCTTACACTGTTAATTTGCCAAGAATAACTGCCTCCCTTTTTTTCAGAGAAGTCTGAGTCATCACAAAATCTAAAGTACTAGAGCCTGAATCTCTGACATGTTAAAAGTAGCAAGACTCATTTAGACTTAAACTTATTCTGGATAGGATCGTGTATGGCAGACTTTGAATGTTGTAATAGATTAAATAATGAAGCCAAATGGGAAATGAATGACGAGCAGCTTGACTGAATGTTAAATCCAGTTATGCTAACCTACCGTGAATTTAGTCTTGAACAAATCAAGTACCCCACTACCTGCCTACCTCTATTTCCTCTCCTTATATCTTATTCATCCCCTAAAAGGGGCCTCTGAACACAGAACTTCTACCTAGAGGATATCTCGATAATGACTGTGCAATAAAAATGATAATCAGGATACAGTCTGTTCTTAAAATCTAGAATTATCTGATTAGGTAAGATTCAAAATTGAGATGAGCTATCATTAAATTACAACATTACTGCACTTCAATGTCTGGGTTTTCTCATTTCAGAAAGCACTATTTATTCATATGCTGAACTGAGTAGGAGGCAGGGGAAACAGGTGGCCTATTACTAGATCCATTAAACAAGAGATTTATGCATTACATATCCATCTTGAGGCAATTAGGCTGATCTTTTTTTTAAAAAATTTTATGGCTTCATTGAAAACTTCTGGCGATAAAGCAATTATAAAGCATGCATCCTAGCATTTATATGTAATATCAGAGGCAATGGCCTTCTCATGCATTAAAAGTAAAGTGGACACCTATCCACTTTTCCCTGAGAAATTTAGTACTTCCAAGGCAAATTCACTGTTTCAAGAGATTTGTAAAGATGAGGATGTCTGGTGTATGAATGGCAAATAGAATGGGTGAGACAATTTGTTTTGATTATCAAGTCATTGTTTGTTGATTTTAAACAAATGTCAATTATTACCTGCCAAATTTTTATTATTTAAGAACAGATGTACTTGGTAACGTGAATTTGAACATTTACTATGTACAAGGCTCAGTGCAAAACATGCTACAGGAATTATTTCACTTAACACTCACAGCCCTAAAAATTATAATCATGATCTCCATTTTATAGATGTGTAAACTGACACTAAGAAATGTTACATAAGTGATTCAAGGTCATGCAGTTAGTAAATGTTGGAATCAGGATTTCAGTTCAGACAGCCCAACTGAATTCGCAGTGTTAACTACAACATGTTACACCATTTTTTAGCAGCATGATGCTAAAGTATTTTTGGATTAAGGAAAAAGCAATTCATAATCATCCACTGATGTTATATATCAAATTTCAAGTGGCAGGTTGGGGCAAACGAAACAAGATTAGGACTGAAGTCTAGTCAGATCCCTAGATTTGGTCAAAAGTCAGGGATCAAAACATGCAAAAAGGGCCATTTATTTTGGAATATAGGAGACTGGAAAATAAAGAGTCAGATTATAATACCTATTACTTCTAGCCAAGCAGCGTCAGATTGAGCAAGTTACTGAATTTTAAGTAGAAAGAAGTTGGTAAGAATTCAAGCAGGAAGGTGATTGATATGAGAGAAATAAGTTTCAGGGACGAAGTTTCAGGGACGTAGTCATTCCCTCTGATAATTGATCTACCAAACAGGAAATTAATTATTGAAGAAGTACTGAGATACCATGGGCATCGTAGGACCAGCAGGTGAATCAATGAGACGTATGGTCCTTAACATTGCAGTCACACTATACATACGTAGTTAGCTTTTAAACATCCTGATATTCAGGTTATACTCTCGACCAGTTATATCAATAGCTCTAGGAGTAAGATCAAGGCACCAATACTTTTTAAAGCTTCCTGTTGACTATAATGTGTAACCAAAGTTTAGAACCACTAAACCAGGCACCAAGTCACAAAGTATTTGGAACTGTTTATATTCCTCTATGTAGGCACAGAAAGTATCAAAGAAGCTGGGGTGGATTTGAACCTATAAGTATGTAATTACTGGTCTCAGCTCTAAATGTTAGAGTAATGTACACAGGCTAGCATGTCATTTTATTTGTTTCTAAATAATAACAAATCCCAGATGGATTCAAATTTGATTGATACATGGTTCTGAATATCTAGATATTTGACATCATGTAGGAAATCCATTTTGATGACTAGTAAAATTCGATTTTTATCTAGGTGTGCTGATACACGAAAGTACTAACTAATGTAGCCATGAGATTTATCATTATATTGATTCAGATGTACTTTATGGCAAATAACCTCTCTCCAACCAAATAATTCCAAATAGTAAAAGCTTGATAACACTCTCTACAAACTTGTCATAGTCACAGAATAAAGCTCCAACTCTAGAAGTCCAAGGTTTAAATTAACTTAAAATTTATTGATGACCTACCATGTACTAAATTATTGATATTTGCCTTAATATATATTAGGGAAGCAGGACATTAAGACTGTGTGATAAATAGGCAAGTCACAGAGCTATTGAGAGAAGCAATTGAAATAATATATCTGAAGTTACAGGTTCATTGTAAATGCTAAAAAGCATTAAAAATTAAAATTGATTTAATGAAATTTCCCTAAACCATGTATATATTCTTTGGGTCAGTGGGTAGCAGTTGTACAGATAGAGCATCTTATCTTATTTGGCAGTGAGAATGATGTACATCACCAAGACATATGTAGCTTTGTAATGTGCATCTAAACATCAAATGACTTTTTTTTTTAAGTATCTTGGTATCATATAACTTAGGTTAGAGATAGTTAAAAAATTAGACATTAATAAAAGTCATAACCTATGTGTTCTTCCCTATTCCATTTTATTGTTGTTGTTGTTGTCATTGGGGATCTGCCTCCAGATCTCCATGTGAGCATCTGAACCATTTAATGAAGCTGCCCAAACCCAGATGCCCCAAAGTTGAATTCCCTTGTTCTCAGAAATAGCTATAATAGAAGAGCTATCTGGTTTAACATCATAAGATCAGCTAAATCTAATGAAGAAATATAAGCAGTTGCAACATTAGCAAGCCATATCCCTGAAATGTTTTCCCCTTTAATTTGTTTAATACATATATAATTGGTTTTGGACTCACCAATTATTTTTCCAGTTAAGGCTCTGCATGACCCTCTAACTATCTGTATGTATCCACGTAATTTTTGGAAATGGGTGGACCATAAACTGTCATTTCATAGTTCCAGCTATTTGGAAGGCTGACGTGGAAGGATTGCCTGAGCCCAGAAGGTTAAGGCTGCGGTTGCCATGAGCATGACACTGCACTCCAGCCTGGGCGACAAGAGTGAGACTTCAACAAAAACAAAAACAAACAAAAAAAAACTGTCGCTCCATGTGGAAAAAGTATATGGCATAATTTTAAGTGAAATAAAGCAGGAAAAGTCCACAGTCTTGATTGTGTAGTTTAAAATTGGATAAAGAAGACTCTACAGTTTTGGAGATAGTTTTTTTTTTATGCAGTTGACAGGATGCAAAGTAATTTCATTTTTATGAATCAAATTTGACAGGTGACTAGTCTATAATAAACACCAATTAAGTGATTTGAAAAACAATTTCAAAAAAGTATTTTAAAACACAGATAAAAAGCAGTATCTGAAAATCACAGGGATATGAGCAACAGAAAATGCAAATGATGATACCAACTCATTGACAAATGAAGTGTAAGTAATATTCACACAAAGAAAGATTATTCTGGTTCAAAGTGATGAGAAGGTAAATAGAATGATCCATTCCAGACACTTATTATTAATTCTTGCAGTACTAATTAGTCGTCAGTTAAAAGCTTTACAACTCAAGCAGTTCTCATCAGGGCAAGCAATTCTTATGTAACATATAATAGAAGAAACCTAGTCAGACAGACTGGTTGGATCAGCTATCAGAACAACTGCTACCATTGGGTACGAATACTTGGTACATTTCATGAAATATTTTTAGACAATTCGTAAGTGATCAACTTCTACATACATTCCAAAAATTATGTATTTTAAAGAGGAAAAAAAGGAAATAAGAGTTTTCCAGAGTGTGTTTTAAGTGAAAATCAGCTTGTATGTCTTCTAGAATTCATCTGGGAAACCATCTGGTCCAGGACTTTTTGACGGAGAGGTTTCTTATGTCTGAGCCAATTTCATGGATTGTTACTGATCTATTTAGAGTTTCAATTTCTTCTTATTTCAGATCTGTCACTCTTATTTATCCTTTCAAAGAACCAGTTTCCTGGGTTTTTTTTAATGCTTTCTATGATATTTTTGTCTTCTTATATCCTGCAATTGTGACTTTTTTCTTATTGTGATTTGGATTTTTCTACTGAAATTAGGTTTCCTAAAAGAACTAAAAATTGATCTTTCATATGATCCAGCAATCCCTCTCTTGGGAATATACTCAGAGGAACATATATCAATATACCAAAAAGACACCTATATGAGCATGTTTATTGCCACACTATTTACAAAGGCAAAGTCCACAAGGAAAGTGGACTGGATAATATGGTACATATACACAATGGAGTATTAGGCAGCCATAAAAAACACAATCATGGCCTTTTGGCAACTTGAATGCAGTTGGAGACCATCATACTAAGTGAACGATCACAGAAACAAACTACTGAATACCACATGTTCTCACTCATAAGTGGGCCCTTGAACACTAGTCACATTGGTACCAGGGTGGAAACCACAGTTATTGGGCACTGCTAGAGGAGAGGGAGGGAAAGACGAGGGTGGGGGTTATGTGACAACACAAAGAGTACCTGGTCCACAACCAGGGGAGTGAGGGCCACCTTAGAAGCCCAAACTTCACCTGCATGCAGCCTACTTAAGTAATAAATTCTCACTTGTACCCCACAACTTTATACTAAATAAATAACTTTTAAAAAATAAACTTAATAGCCGGACTCGGTGGCTCAGCCTGTCATCTTGCGCCTTTGGGAGGCTGAGGTGAGTGGATTGCCTGAGCCCGCGGGTTCGAGACCCGCCTGGGCAGGCGAGACCTCATCTCTACAATAAGTCAAAAATCAGCCGGACGTGGTAGCGCGCTCCTGTAATTCCGGCTACTCAGAAGGCTGAGGCGGAAGGATCGCTGGAACCCAGCAGGTTGAGGCTGCAGTGGCCAGGAGCGGCCACTGCACTCCAGTCTGGGTGACAGAGTGAGACTCCAACTCAAAAAATACAAAAATAAAAATAAAAATAAACTTAATTTTCAGATTCTTGATTGCTACTATATAAAAATACAATTTAATTTTTATGTTGACTGTATATTGTGACATTGATAAACTTGTTTAATATTTCAAATAAGCATTTAGCAAAACTTTATACATTTTTATACAGGTTAGATTATGCACAATAAGAGTACTACTTTTTTTTTAAGTGAAAACCAGGATTTGGTGGTCAGAGAGGTATTAGAAAAGTCTGGGCTAAATAAAGTTAAACAAATTGAATGAATGCAGGACTTCTCTAAGGCTTTAATATACATTGTGAATTGAGACCAAAAACTGTCGACTCCCACATTCTGCCAGTACTCTGAAAACCAAACCTATACCTCACTGTCTACATTAACATGATTTTGCTACTTCACTGTTTTCATTAGCGTTTATATACTCTTTTAGGACTGCCCTGCCTAAGCAAATGGTTTGTTCATCACAGGTAATTCCTGAAAGACTCTGCAGTCTTCACTGAAAAGCATTCACAGTTTGAGCCCTAAGATTCCTTGAACTCACTCCTCAAAATCCTCACCTTGCTGCTTCCATCAATCTTAGACAGTTTCTTCATGACTCTTACCCAATCTTTGTCCAGTTCCTGCATTGAAATACCCAACTTAAATCAAATTTCCGTTTTTCTTTTTTTTTTGAGTTGGAGTCTCACTCTGTTGCCCAGACTGGAGTACAGTGGCTGCTCCCAGCCACCGCAGCCTCGACCTGCTGGGCTCTGGTGATCCTTCCGCTCAGCCTTCCAAGTAGCTGGAACTACAGGCGCGCGCTACCACACCCGGCTAATTTTTTAATTTATTGTAGAGATGAGGTCTCGCCAATTTGCCCAGGCGGGTCTTGAACCCACGGGCAAATCCACTCACCTCAGTCTCCCAAAATGCGGGATTACAGGCTGAGCCACCGAACCCGGCCAATTCTTAATAAATTATATCCTTATCTTCCCCCTTTGAATCACTGTCAAAGCTTTCTGGAGGTCATAAGCAATAAAACTCTGCTTTGTCTTATCTACAAGTTGTGTTAGAGCTATCTGGGGAGACTTCATGACAGAATCTTCAAAAGGATTTAGTTGATGACTCCCCAATATAAGCATGTATATATGTGTACATGTCTGTGCACACAGCCATGTATGTGCAGCGCCTTGCACATTCATACACTTTGAGGAAAATGTGATATTGTGGAAAGGACCTTGGACTAAGATGAGGAGATCTGTGTTCCAACTCTGACCCTGTTTCTAATTACTTGTGTGTTATTGAATAAATCTCTCCCTTTTTCTAGGCCTTATTTTCCTCATCTGTCAATGAAAAGGTAGGACTGGATGATCCCTGAAGATATGATTGATTCTTGATCTTTTTTTCCTACCAGAGCACTCATGCAGAAAGATGTACAGATGCCCAAGTGGTAGCATAGGTAAGGCAAGTTGCAGATAACACGCAATTTCTAGCATATGAACCTTTCTGTCCTATCCAAGAATTCAAATAAAAATGTAAGCCAGCGAGTGGTGTTATTATAGGATCATACCCGAATCTATATTTTTTCACTACTAGCCAAGTATTTGATAACCTGGATTGAGAACTATTGGTCTGAAACACTTTGGTTCTGTGACTGTAATTTCCTCAAGCAGTGTTGGGAAAAGCTACAGCAATCCTAAAGAAACTCACAGAAGATAAATATCTTTTCTTCTTTTAATAAATGTAATAATTATTTTCTAAAGCAAGATATTCAGTGTAGCTCTCTAATGGAATCCTAGCTGAAAATAAAATCCAATACATATGGCACCTGGTACTGAGCTCAATTCCAGCAGATGCACAGCAAGTTATGACAACTATAACTGGATCTAAGCAAACTTGCTTTTACTGATACTTCTCGTGACTGATGACTCAAAGTCTACTCATTTGTGGAGCACTTTAAAATGGTGCTAATTATGCTATCTTACATTTGTATAGCACTTTATTTTTGCTGGTCTCTAGCTTATTTTCTCACTGAATTTATGCATAACCCTGGAATGTAGGTGAAGGAGGTAGTTACAGGTATTTCCCTCATTTTGGAGGTGGGAAAAAAGTTTCATAGAAGTTAAGTCACTTGCTTAAGTTTACACAGTAGAAGATCCAGGAATCCAACCCAGATTTTCATATTCCAATCCCATGTCACTTCTTTACCCTTCAAAATTTCTCCATATCCACAGTCTTTGCTCAACAAAAAACCCCATATGCTGAATTCAGTCACCACTTCATTCACTTCTTCTTCTTGCATCTGTTCATTCCTCATTATTTCATTCATTCAAAAGATATTTATCATTTGTGCATCCCTCTTACATGATATTTCTGGATTATTCTACAGAAGCAGTCTTCAACCTTTTGGGTATCAGGGACCAGTTTCATGGAAGACAATTTTTCGGTAGACTGAGGTGGGAAGGGAGATGGTTTCAGGATGATTCAAGCACTAACATTTATTGTGTACTTTATTTCTATTGTTATTACATTATAATCTATGAGATAATTATACAACTCACCATTTAAAAAAAGAGTCATGGATGAAAATAGCAAATAAAATAATGGGCAGGTTATGTGCAACCTAAAATAAGTGTTGGATACTGACACATAGATTGTTCTATTAATACTGTCCTAACTAGTCTCAACAAATCTGGTCTCTGCCTTGATTTCTGTTCAATCCTTTAATATGAGTTAGATTCTCCTGTGAAATCTTTTAAGTTACTGCACATTTTTATCACATCACTACTCCTTATGCACTCTATTTATCTGTCTGTGTCTTTTAATGAACTGTCAGATACTTGCAGAAAAGGCCTTTGTATTTTATATCTGTACTCCCAGGTATATGCTTAGCACATAGTAGGTACTAAACATTTCATTTAGTGAATGTAAGAATGATTGCTTCAAAATCCATCTTAAGTATCACTACTCACTCTTGTATTTATGTACTGTCTCCTACATGTATGACATTCTAATTGGTATAGTGAGGTATTAAATTGATTCTGTCTTCAAAGAGCTTTTCATCTACTTGGGATGTGACCTATACTGAAAACGTCAACCAAAAAAATTCTAATAAGATGCTTTCACTCTCCCCTAAGAATCTTTAATTGCATCCAGGTGTTTGACGTCTTAGATACCCAACACCTGGATGATTCCTAACTTCTCCAGATGTCATGCCATCCTGTAATCATGGGCAAAGTCCCTCCTGTTTTCTGGGGCTGCTGTCAAAGACAACCCTGAACAACTTGCTATGACTTTTGGAAGCAGTGCAACAAGTTCAGAATGACGGATTAAATGAAAAATCCCTGCCCAGCAGAAGAGGAATAAAGCTCCTTTTTGCCAAATTGCTGCTGTGAAGGGTTATTTGCTGTCTAAGAAAACAATATGCATTCGGTGAGAACACAGTCTGGCTGGGGAAAACCATCACAACCAGCTGTCCCCAGACCCTGAATTACATGTTCAAAAGAAAATGTTTGAGCTTGCCTATTATTTATTCATATCCATTCTTCCCTCCTTCTCCTGACTTGTTGGCTTTGATCTTCTCTCAGAAACCCATTCTTATACCTTACAAACTTCTAAATCCCACTGACAACCACTGAACTTCTCTAGGAATAAATTTGCTATGAATTCAAGCATGGTCCAGAATCTGCTCCTGTCACATATACTAAAGCAAGTCACAAGGATAAAGGTGCACTTCTTACAGGTTGATAAGGTATTTTTTCATTTACTTTTATTGAGTAATCCAGGTCCATTTTTCTTTTCTTTTCTTTTTTTTTTTTTTTTGAGTTGGAGTCTCACTCTGTCACCCAGACTGGAGTGCAGTGGCCGCTCCCGGTCACCGCAGCCTCGACCTGCTGGGCTCCGGCGATCCTTCCGCCTCAGCCTTCCGAGTAGCCGGAATTACAGGCATGCGCTACCACGCCCGGCTGATTTTTTGATTTATTGTAGAGATGAGGTCTCGCTGCCCAGGCGGGTCTCGAACCCGCGGGCTCAGGCAATCCACTCACTTCAGCCTCCCAAAGGCGCGGGATTACAGGCTGAGCCACTGAGCCCGGCTAGATCCATTTTTCTACTGCAAAACCATAAAGCAGATATTAAAGGATTCAGGTCACAGCTGTTCTAACCTCAACTCTTCCTAGTCAAAAGTTCTTGGTTTTCTTTCTTACCACACCCCTAAAAGGCACCACTGCCTAGTCAAGACAGTCTTATGTAATAACCTGAGCAATTCTTTTCTTCCATCTCTCCTGCTTCAAATGTTCCAAGCTCAGCTCAGATCCTTGAAGTTCACTGAAGATTCCCTAACCACTCCAGCATCCAATGAGCTCCCAAAACACTTCTCATCAGTTGCATACCAGTTGTGTTCTATGTTGCCAATCCCTGACCTGGCAGTCAGTCAGAATTTTTTAGGCCTAAATTTCTAAGTCAAAAAACACTCTAATATTTTCACTGATCTTCCTCCTCAATGGTGAAGCTTACAAATAAACATGCAAATATGAGCATAGTGTCATAATAAACAGAGGTTTCTAACCTGGGGTCCAAAACATCATGAACCTCCTGAAATTATATGCAGTTTTCAGCTTATCAACATTATTTTATCCACAGAGTTTATTTAGTTTCCATAAGATTTTCAAAATGATCTTTTATCACCAAATGTTTAAGAACTGTAGCATGTGTGTCTTTTGGCCTTGTCAGGAAAGTCTTTCGGTTTGTGGTTCTGTCTTCAGCAAACAAATGTTGTGATCAGTGAACACACTTTCTTACTGACTTCCAAGGGACTGTGAAGATGGAAGTGGCTACAGACTCATGGGTGTTCCTAAAGAAAAGAAACACTGTGATTAGTGCCTAGGAGTAGCACTAATCATTAGTACCTTAGTACTAATTAGTACTTATTTTCTTTCTGCCATGTTCATAGTGCTAGACAATTTATAAAGCTCTTATTATATCCTACCTCTTTTCCTGTTATCTTTTCTCCTTCTCACCTTTCCTTCTCAACCCTGATCCCATTGATTTGATATTGCAAGATCTACCCTGGAGGCTGACAAAAGTTAATGTTTTAAACAAATTAAAGATAGCAGAGCCTTCATTTACCATGGCTTACTGGTGCAGCTAGTCCTTAAGGAACTTGGTTAAGTAGAACTGTAAAGCAAAACTTCTATTAATCCTTTGCTTCCTTTTGTTGCTACCTCCACCCCACTGGGCCATAACAGTTTCTTCTCATGAGCCTTAATTTATTTCCTGCTTTTGCTTCTAGGACTGCCTTGTATTCCTCTGAAAAATGTCTGCCCATGTATCGTAGCTACTGTTAGTATTGTGAGTTATAATGTAATGTGTATTTATAATTACACCCTTTTGTTACATCTGTCACAAAGTCTTTTACCACATGTAAGATTGTATTTTACTGTGTCCTGGCAGGCATCTTCCCCCCTCCACTCAATTAGGCAAATGAATAAACTAAGGCACAAGTGGGTGTGGCAACTAGTTGAAGATTCAGCAGGGTTAGAAACAATAAATTTCTTGATGCCTGTCTGCATCCAGATGATATTGGATTATGCTGCTTCTCCTGCACTTGAGAAATTCAGCATTGGAGTTTCAAAGGTTATTGCCTATAAGTCCCATATTAGGATAGACAGCTTTTCAGAGTATTTAATGAGATAATTCTTGGTTCGTTGGTAAAAGCCTGAAGGTATAAAATTAGCCAGACACCAACTCTTCTTAGATAGTAGATCGATATTTGTTAAAATCAGACTGTTTTTGACTTATCACTTTTCTAACAACCCACAGACTTGTAGTTAGTGAACACCAGGATTTCCTATACTTCTGCCATTTCATATGATTTGTTAGAAAATCCAAATTAAATTTGATGTAGTCAGCTTAAACTTTTAAAAATTGCTGGTTTCAATCTAGGTACTGCTAGAATATTAAAAGTTATATACATGCCTGCCAGTTGTTCTGTTGCCACCTACTTAATTCCATAATCATCTGTTACTGTCAACAGAAAAGTCAGATCTCTTTTTTCCCTTTCTTCTTAAATTTTCATGAATCCTTGAAAGAACACTCAACACATGCCATAAACAATGACAAAAGATTGTTACAAAGTCTAATACTTTAATGAAATTAAGTGGGGGCAGAGGATTAGAAAAGTGCTGGATTGATACTTCTGGCAAAGAGTAGATTTAGAGGTGATAATCTCATCCTGGATGGTAAATGATCCAAACCCTAAAGGTAAATGGAATTGTCAGGTCCTGAATGAATGAGTATGAGTGATTTAGAAACTATTCATAGAACCATTTAGAAAAACGAGATGCTTCAGTTTAAGGGAAGAGCAATTCCCAGACAAGAATGACAATCAAACTAGGGTAGGCTTCCCTCTGAGGACATTTGCCCATAAAAATCCAGGGTTTTCTTTTCCATTGATAAGATCTGGTCAGTTAAAAAAATAAGTTAAATAAAACAATTATATGAAATGATATAAAAACTAGATTGTTGATTACTCTCTTGGCTTTTTTTGTTTCCTTTGTGTTCACATTATTTGAGAAAAGTCCTGTAAATCTATATAAGACTGGAAAAAACTTTTTTAAAAAATACAGTCATCTGGTTCTACTGACCATAGGTTAGTATATAGAAAAAAATATGTTATTTCTGGATTACTTTTCACTGATATTTTTGTAAATATTATCTGGCCCTCTTTTGAAGGATTTTTTTTATTGCTTGATTTTTTTTCTGGAACTCTCCTCATCAAATGAATTTTATTCTTTTCAGTAAATGTGGTATGTTAAATATATAACAAAATGTCATTTAAATTTTACACCTTTGTAAGATTTTCCACATAAATGAACTCACAAATCAGATTTTAAAACACTGTTATAGAATAGATTCTAATCTTTGATTTGGAAAATATGGTTATTAATACTTGGTTGAGTTTGATGAGACTAAGAAAAGAAAAGTCATAGGTGAAATATCACTTTGGCCTGCATATTTCCAAAAGATATAAAGACTTCCTATCTATAGGAAAATACCAGGAAAATGTTAATCTTATGGACTCAGAGAGCTTTATCTGTTGGAATTGAACACCAAAATATTCTAGAGTTAGTTCCTACCACTGACTGGAGCTCAATTAGAAACCACAGAGGAGAGGTGAAAGGTGAGTGTCCAATTATAATATCAATCTTGATGACTGTTCATTTGAAACAAATTAATACTTCATGAAAAAGGCTGCTTATGACAATTTTTCACCCAGAAATGCTATATAGTAACAATGAAATTAGGAAGAAACCTCAAACAGTTTTAAATTAGAGTTGTTAAGTATTAGCATTACAGAAAGTGTTGTAAACTTAGTATCATTCAAATGTTTAGTTCCTCTGTTAGCTATTACTTAAGGAACCAACCACTTAAAAATGACTTGTATAAATGTTGTATATAGTCTATACAGGAGTTCAATTAAAAAACAAAATACTTTGTTAAACATATAGCTAAGCATTAGATATTAATAGGGTCTCATCTACCTGGATGTTTATTTCAAACTGTTTGATATAAGGGAGAGAGAGTCTCTTGCTCAGTACTGTGCTAACCAGAAGATGTTAAGACAATCATTCTGAAATATAAAAAAGAATTTTTTTCCTCTTAGTTCATCTGAGAATTGAATAAGGTCGAGTTCATAGGCACAGTCATTATAAAGACCAATCAGCTTCCTGCTAGTCCATGCCCACAATCACTGACTGTTGTCACACTGACCAGTGAAATTCCAACTATTTATTATGGAGGGGGATACATATGTGTAGATGGGTGGTCAGTTCAGAGAAAATTCTTTGCAGCTAGGAAAAAACTTCAAAGGAGATTGGGGGCAAAATGGCGTCAGATCTGGTCAAAGTGTGAGTCTCTGCATGAGTGAGTGCACAAAAAACCTAATCTGTGTCCATTTCTGTGTGCAAATGGGTGAGCAGAATGTCCAACTGAGGGCAGATATGGGATCAAGTGCCCAGGACCCTCTGCAGAAATGGCTACAGTTTGCCACTACTCTAAATTCAGCACCCGCTACATGCAGAAAGAGTCACCGTCCCCAAGGCATCTCTTAGGAAAAAGCAGAATAGATCAGCTGACACCTAGCTCACACCACCACGTGCGGCAACAGGCCAGGCACTGACAGCACAGGGAGGAAATCTGGAGCTAAGCCCTGCCAGAGGAAGAAAAACGGACCACCGCCATTTTCTCTGTCCTGGGACTAGGTGGAGACCTGCTTTATCTTGTCCAATTCTGACCTACCTGCAACTTGAGCAGCCTGCATTCTGAGACCAAGGGTTGATCTGCACACCACTCTGAAACCAACCATCATTTTCCTAGAGAGGATACTCTAAGTGCATGATACTGGAGAGACAGATGCCTCACCCCCACACTGGACCAAACACAGACACATGCAATCAGAGGAGGAGACCTAGCAGCAGACATTTGGGAACTTTTCCTTGGAAGGCCTGTGTGGAGCGAGCTGAGTGCTGAGGGAGCACAGGGAGGGAGACTGAAGTAGACTCCCAAGGAAGCAGTGAGATGAACCCACCTCCAGAGCTTTGCTACCAGGTCCCAAGATCTGAAGACTGGTAACTGGTGGGAAGGGAGCAGTAGCAAGCAGACTCTCTAACACCTGGGCAGGGAAGTGCTACAGGGCAGCCTCTATGGAAAAGGAGAACTGCATCTTAAGGCGCTAATTTCTGCATTGCATTGGGGCTGCTCTTTGTGACTTCAGAGAAAATTGTCCCGGTGCCTAAACCCTGGCAGGTAATGGCAGATGTGGAACCCTAGACAATCCACTTTCCACCCTGAGCCAGCATTTTGTTCTCTCTCTCTTACTCTCTCTCTGCATGTGTGTGTGTGTGTGTGTGTTTTAATTTCCCTTTCTTCTTTTCCTTTCTTCTCCTTTCCCTTTTTTCCCTCCTTCTCTTCTTTATTTTCCCTCTTATACCTTGTCTTGGACTCTGTGGTTATGTAAGCATACCCACTATAAGGTCATATTGTGCAGAGATAGATCGTGAGTCCCAACTGACCCATTCACCAGATAGCAAACATTATGATCTGCCAATAGGTTCAGAGAATCCTTGCAGCCCCCCTCACAGCCTAGTAAGTGCTCAAAATTGTAAAGAGAGAGCATAAGGCCCCATCTTCAACCCTACTTCAAATTGAACTAACCTGGAGCTCCAGCTCAAGGAAGGACAAAAGGTAGAGCAAATATCAGAAATGACTGCTTCTTCATTTTCCACTGAGCAGTGGACTTAAAGAGAAAGATAGCAAAACTGCCATAAATGAAGAAAAACCAATGAAGAACTACTAGTTACCACCAGAGCCCCAACAAAGAGTCAGTACTAGATAGAACAGCTATGGGGTCATAAACAATGGCTATCTCCAAGAACAGTACCCAGAAGGTACTTATGGAGATCAGAGAATAATTGGATAAAATGAACAAAAATTAAGAAATGCAAGGGCTAAAACTAAATGAAGTTGCAACAGAACTGGACAAACTCAAGAAAGTATACTCAGAGATAACAGAAATAAAGAATTCCTTCCAAGAAAGAAATAAATAATAAACTGACAAGCTGGAAGATCAAAATATGGAATTGATGCAATCTATTAAAAATATAGAAAAAACACTTAAGAAGAAAGAAGAAACTCTCCAAGAGATGTGTGATTTTTATCAAGAAATCAAACCTACATCTGACTGGAATACCTGAAATAGAAAGAGAAACATAAGATACCCTGAAACAAACATTCCATGAGATCATGCAAGAAAACTTCCCCAGAGAAACTACTATACAAGCACAAGAAATGCAGAGAACCCCTGAAAGTCATCTTATGAGAAGACCAACCCCTCAGACCTAGACACATAGTAATTTGTCTACACAAAGTAGGCTTAAAAGAAAAAAACCCTAAAAGCAGCAAAAGAAAAAGGTCAGACTACCTACTGAGGGAGACCACTCAGAATTGCTGCAGACTTATCTGCAGAAACACTGTAGGCCAGAAGGAACTGGACATCAATCTTTAATGTTCTCAGAGATAAACAATTTCAATCAAGAAATTCCAACCCAGACAGGCTAAGCTTTATCAGCAAGGGAGAATTAAATCCTTCCCAGACATCTAATCCCTAAGAGAATATGCTGTTTCGAGACCAGCTCTATAGGAGATGCTTAAAAAGGTACTTTACACAGAAGAAAAAAGAAACAAAAGAAAGACCATGTACTTCACAAGATCACAAATGAACACAGAAGCAACAGAACACATAGCATTCCCACAAAAATGAAAACAGACACATATATGAACACAAAAGCTAAGTGTAAACAAAAACATACTTATACGTGCATTATGACAGGGACAAACTCTCACATTTCAACAATCAGCCTGAATGTGAATAAACTAAAAGCACCACTGAAAAAGCATAGAATGGAAAACTGAATTAAAATATATGACCCAGAAATCTGGTGTCTCCCAGAGACTCATCTCATCACAAAGGACGCTCACAGACTCAAACTCAGAGGATTGAAAACAAATTTCCAGGCGAATGGATCACAAAAGAAGGCAGGAATTAAGATCTTAATATCAGATAAAATAACCTTTAAATTATCAAAAATTAAAAAAGATAGGGTAGGACCCTACATAATGATAAAAGGCTTGATCCATCAACAAGAAAATTCCATCCTAAACATATAAGCACCCAACACAAGAGCACTAGCTTTTATAAAGCAGCTACTAAGTAAACTAAAAAAAGGATATTGATACAAATACTATCATAACTGGAAACTTGAGTACTCCACTTACAAGCCCAGCTAGACCACTGCGGCAAAAAATCAATGAAGAGATCTGGAATCTCAACTTGATGCTTGACCAAATGGACTTAGTAGATACGTGCAGAATGCTCTACCCAACCACCACAGAATATACATTCTACTCATCACCACATGGAATATACTCCAAGACTGACTATATCCTCAGCCACAAAACAATTATAAACAAATTTCACAAGACTGATATACTGCCACGCACCTTCTTAGACCACAAAGGAATACAAATAAATTTCAACACCAACAAAATTCCCCCAAAACCCACAAAGACATGGACACTAAACAGCATGATGCTGAATAACTACTGGATCAATACAGAAATCAAAACATAAATTAAAAGATTCCTGGAAACAAATGAAAATGAAGAAACATCTTACAAAAACCTCTGGGATGCCATGAAAACAGTACTGAGAGGGGAATTTATATCTCTATGAACACACATTAAGAAAATTGAAAGAGAACAAGTTAACAGCCTAACAAATCAACTAAGGGAGCTGGAAAGGCAAGAACAACAAAACCCTATGTCCCAAATATGGAACACAGAAGACACAAATAACATAGAAAAAAATCAACAAAACAAAAAGCTTGTTCTTCAAAAGGAAAAAGAAGATTGATGGACCTTTTGCAAGAATGACCAAGAAAAAGTCCAAATAATCACAATCAGAAATGCAAAAGATCAAGTCACAACTTACCCTGAAGAAATACAAATGATTATCAGAGATTACTATGCACACCTGTATAGAAATAAATGTGATAACCTAAATGAAATAGAGGACTTTCTGATATCACACAACCTCCCAAAGATAAAACAAGAAGAAATTGAGATCCTAAATAGACCAGTAACAACCCAGGAAATTAACTCTGTTATAAGAAAACTAATTACAAAAAAAGAGCCCTGAACCAGACAGATTTCCAGCGGAATTCAACAAAACATACAAGGAGGAGCTAATCCCAATACTACTGAAAGTATTCCAGGCAATCCAGAAAGATGAGATGATCCCCAAAACAGTTTATGAAGCTAACATCACACTGATACCCAAACCGGGTAAAGATCCCACAAGAAAGAGAACTACAGGCCAATATCCTTTATGAACACAGATGCAAAAATACTCAACAAGATTTTAGCGAATTAGAACAAACAACACGTCTCAAAACTCCTCCACCATAATCAAGTAGATTTCAACTCGGATGCAGGGCTGGTTCAACATCTGCAATACAATAAATGTAATTAAATACATCAACAGATGTAAAAACAAGAACCGCATGATTTTATCATTAGATGCAGAAAAAGCATTCAATAAAATCCAGCATCCCTTCTTGATAAAAACCCTTGAATACCTAGGCACAGAGGAAACATACCTCAAAATATCAAGAGCCATCTATAATAAATGCAAAGCCAACATATTGCTAAATGGACAGAAATTGGAAGCATTTCTCTTGAAAACTAGAATAAGACAAGGCTGTCCACTCTCACCCCTGCCATTCATCATAGTGTTAGAAGTCATAGCTAAAGCAATAAGACAAGAGAATGAAATCAGGGGTATCCAAATAGGAAAAGAAGTCAAGTTATCCCTCTTTGCAGATGATATGATCTTATATCTCAAAAATTCAAGAGAATCTCTCAAAAACCTCCTGGTACTGATAAAGGGCTTTGGCAAAGTCTCAGGGCACAAAATCAACATGAAAAAGACAGCCACATCCTTTTTTTCTTTCTTTTTTGAGTTGGAGTCTCACTCTGTTGCCCAGACTGGAGTGCAGTGGCCGCTTCCGGCCACCACAGCCTCAACCTGCTGGGCTCCAGCAATCCTTCCGCCTCAGCCTTCCACGTAGCTGGAACTACAGGTGTGCACTACCACGCCCAGCTAATTTTTTGATTTATTGTAGAGATGAGGTCTCACCTGCCCAGGCGGGTCTTGAACCCACAGGCTCAGGCAATCCACTCACCTCAGCCTCCCAAAGGCGCGGGATTACAGGCTGAGCCACTGAGCCCAGCTGACAGTCACATTCTTATACACCAACAACAAAGAGGCAGAGAACCAAATAAAAAGTACAATCCCATTCATTATAGCCACAGAAAAAAGAGAGAGAAATACCTTGGCATCTTCCTAAGCATAGACGTGAAAGACCTTTACAATGAAAACTACAAAACATTACTCAAAGAAGTCAAAGGTGACACAAACAAACGGAAAAATATTCCATGCTCATGAACTGGAAGAATTAACATTATTAACTTGTCCATACTACCAAAGGCAACCTACAGATTCAATGCTATACCCATTAAATTACCAACATCATTCTTCTTAGATCTAGAAGCAACAATACAGAAATTCATATGGAAACATAAATAACCACAAATAGCCAAAACAATCCTCAGCAACAGAAACAAAGCCAAAGGTATCACACTTATGGACTTTAAACTTTATTATAAGGCTACATTAATCAAAACAGCTAGGTATTGGTACAAGTGCAGGCATATAGACCAATGGGATAGGATAGAGGTCTCAGAAGTAAAACCTCAATTTCTCAACCAACTCATCTTTGACAAAACCTCCACCAGCAACCACTGGGGAAAGGAGAACCTATTCAGTAAGTGGTGCTGGGTAAACCATCTGACCATGTGCAGAATGAAACAGGACCCCTACCGATCACGATACACAAAAACCAACTCTAAATGTATCAAAGACCTAAATGTAAAACCTCAAACTTCAAGAATCCTAGAAAATGCAGGAGACACCCTCACGAAAACCAGAATAGGCAACCAATTCCTGATCAAAAGTCCATGCCATAAGAGATAAGATAGACAAGTGGGACCTCATCAAACTGAAAAACTTCTGCAAAGCAAAAGAAACCATCAAGCAAGCAGGGAGACAGCCCACAGAATGGGAGAAACAAATATTTGCCAACTGCATACCTGACAAAGGTCTAACATCCAGGATCTACATGGAACTCAAATGTGACAAAAGGAAAAAACAAAAACAAAAACAGCTCCATTAAAAAGTGGGCAAAAGAAGACATGAATGGACACTTCTCAAAAGAAGACATTTAAGCAGCCAACAGACACATGAAAAAATGCTCAACCTCGCTAATCATCAGAGAAATGCAAATCAAAACCACACTGAGATACCACCTTACTCCAATAAGAATGGTCATCATTAATCAAACAAAAAACAACAGATGCTGGTGAGGGTGTGGGGGAAAGGAAACACTTCTACACTGTTGGTCGGAATGCAAACTAGTTCAACCTCTATGGAAAACTGTGGAGGTTCCTAAAAGAACTAGAAACTGACCTCCCATGTGACCCAGCATTCCCCCTTCTGGGATTATACCTGGAGAAGCTTAAATCACTCTACAAAAATGATACCCACACACACATGCTTATTGTTGCACTATTTACAATAGCAAAAACATAGAACCAACTGTGCTGTCCATTGAAATAGGACTGGTACACATATATGATGGAATATTACGCAGTCATAAAGAAGAACAAAATTATGGACTTTACCACAAATTGGATAGATTTAGAGTCTATAGTACTCGGTGATTTATCATAAAACAAATAACTAAGTACCACGTGTTCTAACTCATACGCAGACCCTGAACATTTACCACACTACAAAAAGAGGGATTGGCAGTAGCCAGAAACTGCCAGGAGAGTGTGCGTGTGGGGGGCACATAACATAAATAAGGGTACCTGATCTCTAACCAGGCAAAGTGGGGACGAACGAGAGGCGCAAATTTACCTGTAAGATGACCACTTATATACCTAATCCTGAATTGTACTCCGCAATTTTAAAATAAAAAAAAAATTAAAAAAAACCTCAAAGTGCATGCCCTACTGGGACTAGGTCTATAGAACTCTTTTTGTTTATATAGGACAGCACAAAATAGGCTACTGGAAAGTTTTTCTAGAAAATTCCTTTCACCTTTCAAGAAGCAGGACCCAAGAAAACTTACTGCAGAAACAAAATGACTAAATGTAGACATCATTCAGACTCATGATGTCCTCGTAGAGCTACAAAATTATCTCAGGGCAATAGAAAACAATTATCTCCATATGATTGATGATCTTTACTGAAATCTTAAGAGTTAGTTAAAAAAAACCATAAAAAATATGAAAACGCTGATAAGTGAAATGATTTTCCTGCCTTTGAAAGGTCAGTTAGAACTTCATATGCATTCCCTCTCAATGTAAGTGTGAGTGGTCAACTTCAGAAGTGTATCTCAGTCAAAGTGGCTGAGGGAACTACATTTTCTATGTCACACCAAGAGAGTAATCTATTAAATGGACTCTTTGATTCTTACTCCAATGCAGTGCATTCGTATCAACGAGATGAGGTCTTTTAGTTATCTATTGCTGTTGTAGCAAGTTATCATAGATTTAGAGGCTTTAAAAAGCACAAATTTATTATTTTAGTTATTATTTTGTATCACAAATCTAATAGGGATCTCACTGGGGCTAAAATCAAGTGTTGGCAGGGCTGCATTTCATTCGTGATTCTCCAGGGAATAAACTGTTTCCATGTCTTTTCCAGCTTCTAGCAGCTGCTGCGTTCCTTGGATAGTGGCTCCTTGCTCTGTCGTCAAAGCCAGTATCAGTATGTTGAATCCTCACATGATATCATATCACTCTGACTTATTCTTATGCCTCTCTGTTTCACTTTTAAGGAAACTTATAATCTGCTCACCCAGATAACCCAAGACAATTCCACCTGCGATCTTAATTCCCCTTTGCCATGTAAGGTAACATACTCACAGGTTCCAGGGAATAGGTTATGGACAAGTCTCTGTAATATCAAGTAATAAAGCCTCGACCTGCTGAGCTCCGGCGATTCTTCCGACTCAGCCTTCTAAGTAGCTGGAACTACAGGAGCGCGCTACCACACCCGGTTAATTTATTGATTTATTTTTATTTTTATTTTTATTTTTTTTTTAGTTGGAGTCTCACTCTGTCGCCCAGACTGGAGTGCAGTGGCCGCTCCCGGCCACCGCAGCCTCGACCTGCTGGGCTCCAAGGATCCTTCCGCCTCAGTCTTCCGAGTAGCTGGAAATACAGGCGTGCATTACCACGCCCGGCTAGTTTTTTTATTTTTATTTTTATTGTAGAGATGAGGTCTCGCCAAGTTGCCCAGGCGGTTCTCGAACCCGCGGGCTCAGGCAATCCACTCACCTCAGCCTCTCAAAGTGCTGAGATTACAGGCTGAGCCACCGAGCCGGCAGTTTTCATACAAGTTATCAAAACACACACCTAGCTTTTTATACAGTGTGCTCACTGAGATATTGGTGGGTATGATAAACACAGATACAGACAGTACATATATGTGTACACATACACACACACACACACACACACACACACACACACATACACACACACACACACAAATGCACACTTCCCATGCAAAGCATTTCATGTTGGAATATGTTTAGGGAATGATGAATAAAACAGTGTTCAACAGATTTCTTTATTACATGATATTACAGAGACTTGAAGGGACCAATATTCTTTATATATGTCCAAGATGAAGAGAGGGTATGAGGCCTTTCCTGAACCTACCTATAAAACTCTTGTTTCAAAGTGTATCTTGCTGTGTTAGAGGGAAACAGTATCCTAAGAATTTTGGCACCTAGTTCCAGTTGCTTTTAGAGACCAGTGCTAGTAAAGTCAGCTGGATAACAGTCCAATTGATCTATTTTGTGGCTACAACCTATATCATTGACCTTCCACTTTTCAAATATCTTTCATTTGGTTACTTGCTCTCTGCTCACTGCCAGTGGGAGGGACCTAGCACACACATATACATATGTACTTATAACATCCTATGTTATGAAATTAAACATAATTCATGTATTTTAAAATATGCTAACACATGAGAAAATTTTGTTTATTTTCTGTTAGCCAGAGGCTACCAATGAGGCCAAGTGCACAGGTTCCATTTCTTTAAATGCCAAACATCCTCTCTCGAGTTTATGCCCCAGTTGTCTCAGTTTATAATCCTCATATTGGGCAATTAAAACCTAGCTTTTTATCATAAAGTCCTCAAGCTTTTTACATGATTAACTCATGCTTAGCATTTAGTTCTCAGCCTAAATGTAACCTATTTGGTGAGATCTTCTGTGGTCATTTTATATGAAGTAGCCTCACCCAGTTATTTTCCATTAGACCATCTAATTATATTCCTTCACACAATTTTGTTAAAAGGTGTGAACATTTTATATGTTCGTTTGCTAAACTAATAATTGTCTCTTTCCCTAAGATGTAAGTTCCATGAGAGCAGATACATTGTCAGTCTTGTTTACTGCTGTATCTCCAATGCCTAAAATTGTACCTGAAACATAGCAAGTGGTTAATAAATATCTATGTAACGAATTAATGGATTGACCCCTATTTTATGTATTAGAAAGAAATAGCTGAATTAGGAAGGTAAATTATTTGCTAAAATGATCAAGTCTCTTTGTGACATAGCAGGGACCATATTGCGTATCTCCTGACAATTGGGAAAATTTTTGTTGCTTGTAGAATGAATTTCATAGTTACTGTGATTTAATTGGTAGTTACTAGTCAATACTTATACTCATTGCTGTGAGAATAAATCTGTAGTGCTAATGCTTGATCAATGAATGAGAATCCCAGTATTGCAAGTAGATTGAGAGGAATGGAAAAGTTCACATTTCTTCCTTTAAAGAGGTCAGCAGTAAAAAAAAAAAAAATTGCTTTCCATACTTTTTCTTTTCTGGCAGCTTCTGAAAGGGCCTTCTGTAGGTGACTCCAAAATTGTTCTTTCCAACTGAAGCCTTTAAGAACATCTACTGAGGAATTTTTAAAAAAACTTTATACTTAAGTAGCAGTGTGGAGGCAATATGAAATTCCAAGACAACCATACATTCATTATGATCAAAGAGAGAGGGCTTAATGATTAAAGCTAAGTGAAATGAATAATCTAGCCACACATCTATTGCTTATGGCTGCCATTATCTTTAGTCACTGTTTTAGAAACCAGTTACTTATGCTATTCTTAACAATATGATCTCTGAAAAAGATCCCAGTTTTGAAGGGTGAGGTTTCCCAGTAGTCTCAAATATCAAAATAAATCTAACTGTAGGCCTAGCACTGTCAAGGTTGCTATAAGAAATAAGAAAACAAAAATCTCTCTTTTGTGCTCAGCAAGATTCTGGGCCTTATTCTTCCTTGGGGCAAAACAATGAAAATTCACTTTATAGAGGGTCAGTTGTTCTATCAGGTAGCAGTACACCACCATGGAACAGAATTTTTCAAAAGCCCCTTGACAGAGCCCTAGGAAATCCATCACAGTGGTTTTGACCTAATGGGACTGGAACCTCATTAGGGAGTTTTTCTTTCACTAAAGCTGTTTCTCCTCAGTATTTTTTCATATTGAGTTTTGGCTTTTAATTGCTTTTGTAGACATGGTTGTACTACTAAAAAGGGAATGCCACTAAAATAGACAATAATTTTTTGCTTTTGCTAAGTTTCAACACTACCATTATTTTGATTTCTGAAGATAACCTGTGCCTCTCCTAAATATATACTAAGTAGTTTTTCTTTTTCTTTTTCCTTTTTTTTTTTGAGTTGGAGTCTCACTCAGTCGCCCAGGCTGGAGGGCAGTGGCATGCTCCTGGCCATCGCAGCCTCGACCTGCTGGGCTCCAGCGATACTTCCGCCTCAGCCTTCCAAGTAGCTGGAACTACAAGTGCACGCTACCATGTCCAGCTATTTTTTTTAATTTATTGTAGAAATGAGGTCTTGCCAAGTTGCCCAGGCGGGTCTCGAACCTGCAGGCTCAGGCAATGCACTCACCTCAGCCTCCCAAAGCACGGGATTACAGGCTGAGCCGCCGAGCCCGGCTCTAAGTAGTTTTTCAATCATAACATAAAAATGAATTAAGGTAAAATTTATAATTAAATTTTTGGAAAATTGAGATAATTAGAGATCCTGACAAAATTTCCAGTTTTAGCCGGGCTCGGCGGCTCAGCCTGTAATCCCGCGCCTTTGGGAGGCTGAGGTGAGTGGATTGCCTGAGCCCGCGGGTTCGAGACCCGCCTGGGCAGCGAGACCTCATCTCTACAATAAATCAAAAAAATCAGCCGGGCATGGTAGCGCATGCCTGTAACTCCGGTTACTCAGAAGGCTGAGGCGGAAGGATCGCGAAGCCCAGCAGGTCGAGGCTGCAGTGGCCAGGAGCGGCCACTGCACTCCAGTCTGGGCAACAGAGTGAGACTCCAACTCAAAAATAAATAAATAAATAAATAAAATTTCACGTCTAGGGTTGATAAATGCAGGACTATCAACCCTATTTTTTAGATAGGCTAGAGTCTGTCTGTACATAGTAAAATTTCTTTTCAAAGTGAAGTAGATTAGTACAACTTTAGTCATTACATTGTTCATTTCTGCCCTCCATGCCATCATCATCATATGCACAGTCTTTCAAATCACGTTTTCTTATGTGTGTATGATGGGGGGGCGTAGAAAGAAAGAGTTATTCTGATTTTAATCCTTGCTTTGAAAAATAGTCTTATGATAAATTATTTTGACCTTCTCAGTATTGTATATTTTGATTTGATGGCCATTCCACCTCTTTTCCACAGTTCACTGAGGTTGTAAACAAGAGAAGATGTGCAATGGCATACCCTGAAAATTATACATTGTTGAAAAGGTCAAAATAGTAGAGCCGAATGTTGCGGTTTGTAATTTACAGAATATATGAGGCATTCAAATTCAAATAATTCATTCTCTTGACAGACAGAATAAGAACATAAAATGGCACAACATGAATCCATTTGGGAAACAGACACTAGAAATAAAACATAGCCAGAGCTCAATTTCTTTCTTGGTTTCCTAAGACGGTACTTCATTTACTTGCTTTTCCAAAGGTACAAGGAACTCATGAGGTTCCCTGGGAACAAGTTACATTTCATGCAAATGTTAGCTTGAAAAATGCTGAAAGAAAGGCAAAAAATTCAAGAATATATTACGTTTTGTTACATAAAGAGGGAGCGAGAATATAGTCTAAAAAGCATTGGCTAACTTGGGATAACTGCACCTGGGATACCATGTACTAACTAGTTCTATGACATTAAATAGGTCACGTTTTTGTTTTGTTTTGTTTTGTTTTCTTTCTAGGCTTGTGTTTTCTCATGTGAAAAACAATATGGTTGTGTCAGAAGCTCTATTAAGAGTTCCCTAATTTGAATATACTGACCTCTCATTATCTTGTGATTTATAATCCAAATTTCCTTTCAGACTTTTCCATAGTGGCAGATTGTTTCCAAAGATTACCATTAACCATTATTTGCATTCAGTTCCCTCTTCCAAGAGGTGGAATCAATTTTCACTTTTCCTTAAATTTGGGTTGGCCTTGTGACTTGTTTGGACTAATAGAATGTGGTTAAAGTGACACCCATTCTAGGCCTAGTCTTTAAGAGGCCTGTCATCTTTTGACTGTCTTAGAAGAAAGTCATGAAGTAAATAAATTTGGACCAGAGAGTGAATAAGAAAATATTAATGTGGAAAGAAAATACACGTAGAGATAAAACATGAAGCGCTTCTGTCAAAGGTTAGCACTAAAGTCCCAGAATATGGAATTGCAAGTGAGACCACAGTTAAAATCATGTGCAGCAAGAGAACCACTCAGACACAGCATCATGAGAAATAATAAATCACTGAACTTTTAAGACACTAAATTTGGGTAGGGAAAGTTATAGAGTAATAGGTCATTGAAACCCCCACTTCAGTAAATGATATCTTTACTCTCCCAGCTGCTCGGTGACCTGAAAGACTTTCATTAAACCTACCCTTTTTCTCACTTGCTCATATTCAATCCACTACCAAGTCTGCCACTCCACAAGTTCTGTAAAGACAGAAACCAGGTCTTTTTCATTTATTACTGCATTTCCAACTCTTAATACAGTGTCTGAAGTATGTTAATTTCAGGAAAGTGCTGTTAATCTCGCCTCGTCCCAACCACCTACTTCTCTCTATCTCCACCAACAACTTAGTCTGAGTTGTCCTCATCTTTTGCTTAAAATACTGCAATATCCTTTTAACAAGGGTCCTCATAAAGAACAGCTAGAAGAAAAGATATACAGGAAATATCTGTGCTACTTTTGCAACATTTCTGTAAGTCTACATTATTTCAAAACAAAAAGTTAGAAAGTATAAACATACACACATTGCATCATGAGGCTATTGTCTTTCTTCTTTCCTTTCTTCTTTCCTTCCTTCTTTCTTTCCTTCCTCCCTTCCTTCCTTCCTTCCTTCCTTCCTTACAGATTCAGGAGTACACATGCATGTTCATTACATGAACATATTGTGTAGTAGAGGAGATGGGTCTCAGGTGGCCAGTTCCCCAGACAGTGAAATTTGTATACCATAAGGAGTTTCTGAACCCTAACCCCTTTCCCAGCTCCCACCTTATTGATATTCTCAGTATCAATTATTTCCATCTTTGTGACCATTTAGCTCTCACATATGAGTGAGAACATGGGGTGTTTGGTTTTCTGCTTCTGAGTCAGGGATCTACCTAAAGGGAAAGAAATCAATATACAAAAAAGATGTCTGTACTCGTATGTTCATTGAAGCAGTATTCATAATAGTAAAATCATGGAACCAATTTAAGTGTCCACCAATACTTGACCAGATTAAAAAATGTGGTATATATACACCATGGAATACTATGCAGTCATAAAACAGAATAAAATCATGAGACTTTAATTAGAACCATCCTACCATGTTTGGCATGATGGGACTACTTCATACCACTCTTATTTCCATCTTCACAGATTGCAATGTTCTAGTTATACTGAACTTAAGTCTCTCAAATATTCCTAACATTTTTCCCATCTTCAAGATCTTAATATGTGCTATTCCCTCTACTTGAAACACATTTTTAAAAATTTTTACATAGCACCTTCTTCTCATCTTTTAAGTTTCAGCTTCTAAACTTTCTGAAGCCATGCATCTCCACTCATCCACAATCTAATAGATCTTCTCTCTTCTCCCCATTCATAACACATAACAAGTTGTAATTTTACATTCATGTAAAATAGAAGGCTAATTTATTTAACCTACAGCCTCTTCTGGTAGACAGTATTCGTCATGAGAGAAGAAACCATTTCTGTCTTACATCCTCGGTGTTTAAAATGGTGCCTGGTACTTCATTAGCACTCAGTAACTACTTATTGAATCAGTTAAATCCAACGGAACGTTGCTTAACTTACTGATTTTTATGAAGTACTACTTAAAATTTACGCATATAGGTATACCTTGGTAAAGCCCATGTTTGTGGATGTGAGGGTGTCCTTGTATAAGGAAGGGAAGGTAGAGGTTATTTTATGGCTATGACTCTAGACAAAACAAAGGCTACACTATCCCACATCACCATACCAGCACTAAGGACCTAGGGATTACAATGGAACTTAATATTATATCTTTATGTACTCGGCTATAGTAATAGTAATATTACATTGACTTAGTTCGTATTTTTTTATTTTTTATTTTTTGTTTATTTTTTTGAGTTGGAGTCTTACTCTGTCGCCCAGACTGGAGTGCAGTGGCCGCTCACGGCCACCATAGCCTTGACCTGCTGGGCTCCGGCGATCCATCTGCCTCAGCCTTCCAAGTAGCCGGAATTACAGGCATGCGCTACCACACCCGGCTGATTTTTTGATTTATTGTAGAGATGAGGTCTTGCTGCCCAGGCGGGTCTCGAACCCGCGGGCTCAGGCAATCCACTCACCTCAGCCTCCCAAAGGCGCGGGATTACAGGCTGAGCCACCAAGCCCGGCTCTAGTCCGTACTTTTTATTGTTAACTGTCTGAATTGCCTATTATTTACACTGACTGCACATGGCATCCTCACTGCCATGGATTAGGTGCTGGAAAGAAGACATTGGTTGTATTATATGTATAGACTGAAAAAAATCCCAGTGGCATCACCCCTATACTCCAAGAATCTAGAAACTCAATTTATAATTATTTGTAATCTACTTACAGAAAAACAATAGATGTATGTCAACTATTTGCTCTACTTCTTCTTCTTCTGTTTTTTTTTTTTTTTTTTTTTTTTGAGTTGGAGTCTCACTCTGTCGCCCAGACTGGAATGCAGTGGCCAGGAGCGGCCACCGCAACCTCGACCTGTTGGGCTCCAGCGATCCTTCCGCCTCAGCCTTCCAAGTAGCCGGAATTACAGGCATGCGCTACCACGCCCGGCTGATTTTTTGATTTATTGTAGAGTTGAAGTCTCGCTGCCCAGGCGGGTCTCGAACCCGCGGGCTCAGGCAAACCACTCACTTCAGCCTCCCAAAGGCGCGGGATTACAGGTTGAGCCACCGAGCCCGGCTTTTGCTCTACTTCTAAAACTACTACCCTCCACAATTTTTTGGCCTAAGGTAAAAAAGGAACATAACCCTGAAATTGCACTTGTTTACTATACCACTTCTGTGATTTGGACATATACCCTTAAGATTATATTGGCCAGATTTTGCTCTCCTCCATGTTGCGTTATAACAAAAGACTTTTATTCAATTTTTTCTGATCTATAAACTGATATTGCTCTATAAATACAAACTCCATAAACACATCAGGAGCTCAGAATTTTCCAGATGAGTAGGAAATATTTTTGTCAAGAGAAAGAGAAACAACTAAAATGAGCACGCCCTTATGGTCCTAAGACAAGGAGAAAGAAAATACTACAAATGAGGCCCAATTTTAAAAGAAGTTCCATATATATGGAGGGTTTCCTTCTCCTGGACTTGGTCAGCTAGACTTGTAGATTTAGCACTCAGCCTATAGCCTATTTTAATATGGGACTCCCTTTAAAAAAACTTCATGGACCTGCCTATATATTTGTTTCAAAGTGTGTCTTTCCAGGAGCCTCTAGTTATATGAAAACTCAAGCTCCTCAATTTTAGCAAAGCAAACTTCTTACTTTGAGTCTGAAGATTTTACTTCTCATCCAGATGTTCACTGTCATGTAGAACTCAAAGTAAGTAGTCATGGTGTTATGACTTGAATTGTATTCTCAAAAATCTATGCACCTAACTATGGTGACTGTGAATATGACTATGTTTGAAAATGAGGTCTTTGCAGAGTTAAGAAGAGGTTATACTAGATTAGGGTAAACCCTATAATCCAAGGAATGGTGACCTTATAAAAAGAGAGAAATTTGGAGGCAGAAAGAGATACAGATAAGAAGATTACAACATGTGATGACAAAGAAAGAGGTTGAAGTGATTTGTCTATGAGTCAAGGGACACCAAAGACTGCAGGCAACTGCCAGTATACAGAAGAAAGATATGGAACAGATTCTCCCTTGGTGCCTCCAGAAGGAACCAACACTGCTGAAAATTTGATTTCAGACTTCTAATCTCCGGAACTGTGATACAGTACATTTCTTTTTAAGCTACCCAGTTTGTGGCACTTTGTTACAGCAGCCCTAAGAAACTAGTACATGTGGTAAGGAAGGATATGCTAAAATAGTCCACCTACATAGGATACTCCACTGTCTCCTTGTGGTGAATACTTAGAGTGATATTGCATTTAGGTTTAATCAAAACTGCTGTGTACTTTTCACTATTCAATACAAAAGCTGATCTCCGGTTTTTTCCTCTTATTTAGAAAATTGGAAATTCTGGTCTAGCAAGACCAAATATAGTTGATATACCTCAAACATTATGTAATGTAGTAGCCTTTTACTGATTTAAGTAGTTCAATTAATTAATTGGGACCTTTTTCAAAAGCTCAATATTTGAAAATACCATTATGATTCCTGATGGAGGAATACAAATAGACTAAGCAATTAAAATGGCTGCATTCACAAAAATTCTGATCCTTTCATTATGGACTGCTAATCGTTGATTTAAGAGATGGCTTTGATTTATGGGCTTGAGAAGTAAATGATCCAGAAAATTCCTAGAAAGGAACAATAATATGGTGGTAAAGGTATGTTTTTCTATATTTCTTCTTTAATCATACTAATCATGAAATTTCAAGGCTGCTATTATTTATGGTTTCTGTGCTTCTGTATAATTTGAATTGTTCATGCTCTTTGCAGAATTCTAAGAAAAATGTGCAATTCTTGACCACAGAGAGCATTTAATGAAAATAAAACCATTAGCTACTACAGAAAAAATCAAAAGTTTAAGGCCATACACACAACAATGACAAAAATATATTTAAAAGGGTTTAAATCAGGTATTTCTTGTCAGGAAGACAAAAAAAAAACCACTTAGCTAACTAAATTTATACTTAAAAAAACACTGATTTGGGTCAAAGTGGTTTATGTAGGTTGATAGAACCTAAAACTTGTCAAGAATTTTAAACTGATACTTAGCCCGGGAAATCTAGACACCATTAAGCCTATTTCTCAGAGGCAAAAAAAATGGATGTATTTATCATTGACCATGGAACAAATGATTATGGGCCTCTTTCATGTAGCAATTCATGTGAAAAAGATTTGGGGGTTTAGCTGACCACAAATGTAAAATACTAGCCAACAGTGTGATGTGGCTGCTGAATAAGCTCACACAATCTCAAACTACATTTATAATAATAATGATACCTTCCATTAGTGTGCTGCTTTACATGGTAAAAAGTACTTTCACATAGATGATCTCATTTTACATAGTGACCAGAATACAGGAAGTCAGTATCCTATTCTCTACATGAGTTAGGCCACATCTGGTGTATAGTCTCATATTTGAAGAACTACACTGACATCCTTCATTAGAATATATCTAAAAGAGGATATTCATAATAGTATAAAGTTCTAAAAGAAACTATTGAGAACTGTAAATATTTATCCTAAAGAATATAAGATGCTGGAGGACCCTACTAGTTTATTCAAACACTTAAAGGGTTATATGGAAGAAAAATTAGGTTTACTTTCTTGCTACAAGAGGGACATTATGGATTAGCATAAGGATAACTTTCTAGTGAAAAGAGCTGTACAATAACAGGCTGCCTTGTGGAGATAATTAGTTCTCCATTGTTACAAAACTCTCTTCTTCTAGATAATACTCTTAGAGGTGCTCCCAGAGATATTCCTACATTGGGTATGACTAAATGATTGCTGTAGGGATAGCCAGTGTTCACTCATATCCATGTGTCCCTCTAAATTCCGCAGCCTTCCTTGAAATTAAGTTGGCCATGTGGTTGAACTCTGTACAAGAAGATATACTTGGAAGTAATGCACACCACTTTCTCTTCTGGCACCTAAAAACAACTTTACAACCCTCTTCATTCTCTCTCTTGGCTAGATAAATGCAGGGAATCTAGCAGAAGACTCTAAAGGTTCACTAGGTGATGGTAGAACCACTTGATAGAAAAAGCTTGAACTGCATAGGAAAGTCACATGAATACCCAAGTAGACCTTGTATTATCAAGAAATAAACTTTTTTATGTTAACTTTCTGTAATTTTGTGGTTATTTATTATATTGGCTAAAGTTACTCACCCTTGCTAATAAAGGACTAATGTTCCTTCCAATTTTAAGATTCTATGGTCCTTGATAGCACTAAATACAACCACAAGATTGTTTTCTAAAGTAAAGTTGGATATGGAAAATATAAGAAACTTAATGGGAGGGCTGCAGTGAAGGATGCCACCAATCATCTGAAATTTAGTTATCTTTGAAATTCAGACATTAATCCACTTGTTTTTTTATTCATTCTTATGTATGTGCATTTATTCATACACACAGATATGCATGCATGTATAAAACAGACATTTACTGGGCATCAAGCAATGTGCTTACTGCTGGGAAAACAAATACCTAATGATCAAGTTTATAATCTGGTAAAGAAAGACAGAAATATCAACAGACAAAGGTTCAATTAGTAACTATACATGCTGGGACAGAAAAATTCATAAAATATAGAAGGGACATTTGAAAAAGACATATTTTCTCCCTGGGATTAGAGACCCAGGATTAGGAAGGTATCACTGGGAGGTGATGGTAAACTCAATATATACTTTATGTATATATATATATATATATATGTATATATATATATATATATATACACACACACACACACATATATATATAAATATATAAATATATATTTTAAAAATATATCACATAAGTTTGCCAGGAGGTTGGAGGTAAGGAAGGATATGGTTTGCTGTATTAAGAAAAATAAAGAAAACAGTTTAGCATAGCTGAAATAATAGGTTCAAGGGGACGATGGGACTGAAGAAATAGGTGGAAACCAGTAATTCAGAAAAAAAATTGTTTTCTTCCCCTGGTAAGTAAGAGTTTTTAAGAGATTAAATCAAGAAAGACAGATCATACAATTTATATTTTTACATTTAATATTTTATGGTTATAGTGTTAAGAACTGATTTAAAGTGAGCAAGAGGAGGCAAAGAGACCAATTTGGCATTGGTTGTAATACTTGTCCCAGCAAGAAATATGGGAGACTGATCTGAAGTTATTGAAGCAATAATATAGAAGAGGCTAAGTAGGAAGAATCTTAAACAATGTTGGCATAATATGTAAGACAAGGTAGAGAGAAGCGTATACTTTAAGACTGAAGATCTCTGGTAGAACACTTCTCATCAACTGTCCTGTAATTTGTTTTTTGTTCATTGTGGCAACAAACACATAACATGAAATCTACTTTCTTAACAAATTTGTAAGCGTAGAGTACATTATTGTTATCGATATACACATTGTTGTACAGCAGACCTCCAGAAATTTTTTCATCTTGCATGACACACTCTCTACTGACTAAATAGCAACTCCCAATTTCCAGTCCTTCCAGTTTTTGGCAGCCACTATTCTATATTCTACTTCTAAGAGTTTGACTAGCTTAGATACTTTATATAAATAGAATCACATAGTGTTTGTGTTTTTTTTTTTTTTTTTTTTGAGTTGGAGTCTCACTCTGTCGCCCAGACTGGAGTGCAATGGCCGCTTCCGGCCACCGCAGCCTCGACCTGTTGGGCTCCGGCGATCCTTCCACCTCAGCCTTCCGAGTGGCCGGAATTACAGGCATGCGCTATCACGCCCAGCTGATTTTTTGATTTATTGTAGAGATGAGGTCTCGCTGCCCAGGCGGGTCTCGAACCCGGTGTTTGTCTTTTTTGACTGGCTTATTTCACTAAGCATACCATCCTCAAGATTCATCCATATTGGTATATATGGTAGGATGTTCTTCTTTTTTAAGTCTGAATTACAATCCATCACACACACACACACACACACACACACACACACACACACACACACACACAATGTTTTATTTATCCATTCATCTGCCAATGGACATTTAGGTTGTTTCTACCTCTAGTCAGATATCCAGAAGTGGGAATTCTGGATGATATTGTAGTTTTATTTTTTAACTTTATTATTTTGAGGAAGTGCCATTCTATTTCCCATAAAAGCTGCACCATTTTGCATTCTCACCAATAGTACACAAGTTTTCCAATTTTGCCATTTCCTTACCAGCACTTGTTATTTTGTCTTTTTTAAAAAAATAATAGCCTAAGAGGTATGAGGTGATATCTCATTGTAGTTTTCACTTTTAGTCCACTGATGATTAGTGGTTTGATCATGTTTTCATATACTTATTGGCCATTTCTACATCTTCTTAAAGAACTGTCTATTCAAGTCTTTTTCCACATGTAATCAGGTTATTTTTGTAAAGGGTTTTTAGTTGAAGGAGTTACTTAGATATGTTAGATATTAGCCTCTTATCAAATTTATAGTTTACAAATATTTTGCATCATTCTGTAAGTTGTCTTTTCATTCTGTTGACTATTCCCTTTGCTGGCAGAAGGTTTTTAGTTTTCAGTAGTCTCACTTGTCTATTTTGCTTCTGTTTCCTATTCTTTTGGTGTTATATTGAAAAAATCATTGCTTGAGACCAATGTTATGAAGATTTTCTTCTATGTTTTCTTTTTTTCTTCTTTTTCGAAAGCAGGATCTATTGAGAGGACAGAAAAACTCCACAGTGGGAGGGGACCTAAAGGGATTGCCCCTTTTTTTAAAGTTGGGGGTTCTCACTCTGTTGTCCAGGTTGGAGTGCAGTGGCAAGATCACAGCTCACTGCAGCCTTGATCTCCTGGGCTCAGGCGATCTTTCCACCTCAGCCTCCTAAGTAGCTGAGACTATATGTGCACACCACTATGTCCAGGTAACTTAAAAAACATTTCTTTTTGTATAGACAGGGTCTCACTATGTTGCCCAGGCTGGTCTTGAACTCTTGACCTCAGGCAATGCTTCCACTTTGGCCCCCCAGACTGCTGGGATTACAGGCATGAGTCACCATACCTAGTCTCTTCTTTATGTTTTCTTTAAGGAATTTTATACTTTGGGGCCTTATGTTTAAATCTTTAATCCATTTTGAGTTGTTTTTTGTGTATGGTGTAAGATAAGGGGTCTGGTTTCATTATTTTTTATGTTGATAATCAGTTTTTCCAAGGTCATCTGTTGAAGAGACTCTTCTCAGTGTAGTCTTCACACATTTGTTGAAAATCATTTCAAGAAATATATGGGGTTTAGCTCTGGGATCCCAATTCTGTTCTTTATGACTTTATGCCAGTACCACATTGCTTTGATTACTGTACCTTTGTGATAAGTTTTGAAGTCAGGAAGTATGAAGCATCCAGCTCTGTTGCTCTTTCTCAAGACTGTTTTGGCTACTCATGGACCTTTGTGGTTCCATACGAATTTTAGGATTGACTTATCTATCTCTGCAAAAAATTCCATTAGGATTTTGGTAGGGATTACACTGAATTTGTAAATCACTTTGGGTAGTCTGGACATTTTAACAATATTAAGTCTTCCAATCCATGAATGTAAAGTGTCTTTCCACTTATCTGTGCCTTTTAAAATTGATTTCAGCAATGTCTTGTCATTTTCATTTCCCCCTCTGTGATGTTTATTTTATATTATTTAAGATGTGAGGTACAAGTCAGGATTAGCTACATAAATGGTCTACGTACAGGTGAAATTTGGGCCTCCTACTGGTCCTCACTTCCCCTGATTTAGAATCAGGTACCCTTAGTGATGTTACATGCCACTCCTCTCCCCTGACAGTGTCCCACTACAGCTGATCTCACTCTGGTAGTATTGTGAATAATATTCAGGATCCACTTATGAGTGAGAACATGTGGTATTCAGTTCTTTGTTTGTTCCACTTATGAATGAGATCATGTGGTGGATCACAGAGTAGGATAGACTCTAGATCCATCCAAGTTGCTGAGAGGTCCCTAATTTTGTCTTTCTTTATGGCCACATAATATTACATAGCGTATGTGTATTACTTTTTTTTATCTACTTCACTTTTGATGGGCAGCACAGTTGGTTCTATGTTTTTGCTATTGTGAACAGTGCTGCAATAAACAAGTGCTGCAATAAACAAGCAGGTATCTTTTTTGTAGTGATTTGTGTACCTCTGGGTATATTCCCAGAAGGGGGATTGTTAGAGTCATATGGAAGGTCAATTTCTAGATCTTTTAAAAATCACCACACTGTTTTCCATAAACGTTGAACCAGTTTACCCTCCTACCAACGGTGTAGAAGCATTTCCTTTTTTTCTCACCTAGCATCTGTTGGTTTTTTATTTATTGATGATGGCCATTCTTACTGGAGCTAGGTGGTATCTCAAAGTGGTTTTTTTTTTTTTTTTTGAGTTGTAGTCTCATTCTGGGCTCCGGCGATACTTCTGCCTCAGCTTTCCAAGTAGCCGGAACTACAGGCGCGTGCTACCACACCCGGCTAATTTTTTGATTTATTGTAGAGATGAGGTCTCGTCAAGTTGCCCAGGTGGGTCTCGAACCCACGGGCTCAGGCAATCCACTCACCTTGGCCTCCCAAAGTGCTGGGATTACAGGCTGAGCCACCGAGCCTGGCCTCAAAGTGGTTTTGATTTGCATTTCTCTGTTGATTAGTGATGCTGAGCATTTTTTCCATGTATCTATCCATATGTCTTTTTTTGAAATATGTCTGTTCATGTCCTTTGTCCACTTTTTAATTGGGCCATTTCCCTCCCCTTTCAGCTTAAGTTCCTTTTAGATCCTGTATGTTAGACTTTAGTCAGATATGCAATTGGCAAATATTTTATTCCCATTCTGTGGGCTGTCTTCCTGCTCTCTTGATGTTTCTTTTGCTTTTCAAAAGCATTTCAGTTTGATGAGGTCCCACTTGTCTATCTTAACTCTTATGGCATATGCTTTTGGGGTTATCATCAAGAATTGGTTGCCTAATCCAATGTGCATAAGGGTGTCTACTGCATTTTCTAAGACTCTTATAGTTTGTTTTGTTAATGTGGTATATCACATTGATTGATTTTTATAAGTTGAACCATCCTTGCATACCAATGTTAAGTCCCACTTGGTCATGGTGTATTTTTTTTTAAGATGTGGGGTACAATTCAGGGTTAGGTATACAAATGTTCATTATGCAGGTACCCTTGTTGATGAGGTATGCCCCCTTCCCCTGGCAGTTTCCCTCAACTGCCAATCCCATCCCCCCTACCCTGGCAGTTTCCCACTATTGTCAATCCCTTTCTTATAGTATAATGATAATTGTTCAAGGTTTGCTTATGAGTGAGAACATATGGAACTCTGTTCTTTGTTTCTGCGATAAATCACTGAGTATGATCGAATCCAAATCCATCCAAGTTGCTGCAAAGTCCATATGTTTGTCCTACTTTATGGTTGCATAATATTCCATTGTGTATATGTACCACATTTTTTTATCGTGCCCAGCTTTGATGGGCAGCATGGTCAGTTCCATGTTTTTGCTATTGTGAATAGAGCCTCAACAAAAAGGCATGTGCAGATATCTTTTCTGTAGAATAATTTGAGTTCCTCTAGGTATATTCCCAATAGGGGAATGTTTGGTTATATGGAAGGTCAATTTCTAATTGTTTCAGAAATCACCACACTATCTTCCAAAGAGGCTGCACTAATTTACATTCCCACCAGCAGTGTAGAAGCATTCCTTTTTATCTGCATCTTCGCCAGCATCTGTTGTTGTTTATTTTATTAATGATGCCCATTATTACTGGGGTTAGTGGTATCTCAATGTGGTTTTGATTTGCATTTCTCTGATGATAAATGAGGCTGAGCACTTTATCACCAAAAGAAACAAAGCAGTAGGTATCACACTTCCAGACTTCAAACTTTACTATAAGGCTACAATAATCAAAACAGTCTGGTATTGGAACAAGAACAGGCATATGGACCAATGGAACAGAACAGAGATTCCAGAAGCAAAGCCTCAATTTCTCAACCAACTCGTCTTTGACAAAGCCTCCAACAAAAACCACTAGGGAGTGGAGAACCTATTCAGTATATGGTGCTGGGAAAACTGGCTGATCACATGCAGAAGATTGAAACCGGACCCCTATCTATCACCATACACAAAAAAATCAACTCTAAAAGGATCAAAGGTGTATGTTTCTTTTAACATGCATTGAATACGGTTTGCAAGCTATTTTGTTGAGGACTTTTGCGTGTACATTAATCAGGGATATTGACTTATTTTTATTTATGTTAGAGTTTTTAGACCTTGGTATTAGGGTAATGATGACCTCATGAAATGAGTTTAGAAATGGTCTCTCCTCTTCAATTTTCTAGAAGAGTTTGGGGAGAATTGACATTTATTCATTTTTAAATCATACTCAGTGATCTATCATGGAAACAAAGAACTGAGTATCACATGATCTCACTCATAAGTGGATCCCAAAAATTAATCATAATACTACAAGAAAGGGATTGGCTGCAGCAGGACACTGCCTGGGGAAGGAGGGAGGCAGGGGCACACAACCTCAGTACGGGTGCATGTTAGGTCCATCATTTCCCCAAACCAGGTGAAATGATCATTGGAAGGCCCAAACTTCACTTGTATGAGGATCATTTATGTACTTAATCCTGAATTATGCCCCACATCTTTAAAATAAAATGTAAAAAAGAAAAAATAATACATTGAAATATATTCAAAGAATAAAAAACCCAAAATTAATTATTATTAATGTACTTAATTAATCTTTATTCTTAATATTAATTTATGTTTGTTAAAGTTATCCAGTGAAGTTACCTGACTGGCCCTGGACTCTTCTTTGTTGGGAGGTTTTTTTTTTAATGATTATTACTGATTCAATATCTTTACACATTATTGTTCTGTTCAGTTTTTCTATTTATCCTGGTTATGTCTTGGCAGTTTGTGTATGTCTAGCAATTAATTCATTTCCTCTATATTTTCCAATGTTTAGACAAGGTTATCCAATTTTTATAGTTATTCATAGTAGTCTCATATAGTCCCTTTTATTTCTGTTACATTACTTGTTATGTCTTTTCTTTGAATTCTAGTTTTACTTATTTGAATTCGCTTTCTTTATTTCTTAGTCTAGCTCAAGGTTTGTCACATTGATTTTTTTTTTTTTTCAAAATACAACTCAGAAAAAATATTGTTGATTTTGTATATTTTTTAAATTCTCGATTTCATTTACTTATGCCCTAATTTTTATTATTTGTTTGAACCATGGGCCTTCGTGGTCTTTATTTCTAGTTATGCAAGGTGTAAAATTAAGTTGTCACTGAGATTTTTCTTTTTAAATGGAGGTGTTTACCACTATAAACTTCACTCTTAGCACTGCTTTTGCTTCATCTTATACCTTTTTGTAGGTTGTGTTTACGTTTTTGTTTGTCTCAAGATATTTTCTAATTTCCCCTTTAGCCCATTGGTTGTTCAAAATTATTGTTGTTTAATTTTGACATGCTTGTGATTTTTCCAGGTTGCCTTCTGCTATTGATTTCTAGTTTCATTTCATTGTGGTCAGAAAATATACATGGTATGATTTTAGTCTTATTAAACTTTTATGACTTGTATGATCTAACATATGATTAATCTTAGAGAATACCTCATGAGTGCTTAAGAAAAATGTGTATTTTCTGGTGGAATTCTAGAGTTGAGTTTGTATTTGAGAAAAATATATACTCTGTTGGGTGGAATTCTACTGTTGGGTGAAATGTTGTGCATATGTTTGTTAGGTCCATTTGGTCTATAGTGTTGTTCAAGTTCTCTGTTTCCTTTTTTTGAGTTTATGTTTCAATGTTTTATCCATTATTGAGAGTGGGATATTGAAATTTACCATTTGTAGAAGTGGGTTACTGTGTTACTGTCCACTTCTCTTCATAGTTTTCTCAATGTTTGGTTCATGTATTTGAATGTTGCACAGTTGGTTGCATATATGCTTATAATTATTATATCTACCTAGTGTATTGACCCTCTTATCATTAATCAATATCCTTTTTTCTGTCTGTGACAGTTTCTGATGCGAAGTGTATTTTGTCTAATATAGATGGACAAACCTTTCCTCTTTTGATTACCATTTGCATGGGATACCTTTTTCCCTTCTTTCACTTTCATTCTATATGTGTACTCAAATCTAAAATGAGTCTCTTTTAGACAGCATATTGTAGTATCTTTTTTAATACTTAAATCTAAAGTGAGTCTCTCGTAGACAGCATATAGTAGTATCATTTTTTAATCTATATAACCACCCTGTGTCTTTTGATGTAGAGTTTAGTCCATTTACATTTAAAGTAATCACTGACAGAAAAGGCCTTACTATTGACATTTGGTTGGTTTCCATTTGTTTTGTTGATTTTTCTCCCTCTTTTCCTCTCTTGTTGTCTGCCTTTGTGTTGCATTGATTTGTTTTAGTGACATGCTTTGATTACTTTCTCATTTTCTTTCATGAATTTTTCTTTGTGATTACTATCAGGCTACATAAAACATCAGATGGTAATAACAATTTATTTTAAGCTTGTAACTTCACATGCAAAAACTCAGTTCTCCTACTTATTTTCCAATTATGAACTAAATGTTTGTTCCCTCAAAATGTAAATGCTGAAGCCCTAATCTCCAATGTGATGGAATTTCAAGGTGAGATTTTTTTTTTTTTGAGATAATTAGGCTTAGATGAAATCATGGAGAGGGTGTGGTCCTCATGATAACATTGATGTTCTTATAAGAAGAGAAAGAGCCCAGAGCACTCATGTATGCTTCCTCTCCATCTCCATGTCCCCCCTCCATTATGTGAGGACTCAGCAAGAAGGTGACATTATGCAAGCAAGGAAGAGGACCTTCACCAGAACCTGACCATGACCATGCTGGCACCCCGACCTTATACTTCCAGTTCCCAGAATTCTATGAAAACTAATTTTTGTAATTTAAGTTTATGGTATCTTTAATGTCAGCTTGAGCTGACTAGGATACCCCCCACGCATGCTTTGTGCTATTGATGTAACAAATTACATTTTATATGGTGCACCATTAACATATTTTATAGTTATAGTATGATACTTTTGCTTTTTAACTCCTATACTATAAATAAAAGTTATTCATGCACCATTGTTACAGTATTACAGTATTCTGTATTTGTCTATATATTTACTTTTACCAGAAAGTTTCATATAAATTTATTTTGCTGTCTGTCTTCTTTTCATTTCAAACTGTTGAACTCCCTTTAGAATTTCTTGTAAGTCAGGTCTAGTTGTGACATTCTCTCAGCTTTCATTTATTTGAGGAATTCTTATTTTTCCCTCATTTTAAATAATAGTTTTTGTTAGATATTCTATTCTTGTTTGACAGTTTTTTCCTTTATGTGTGTTGAATACATCATGCCATTCCCTTCTGGCCTGCAAAGTTTCTGCTAGAAAATATGGTGATAGCCTTATGAAGATTCCCTTATATGTGATGACCCACTTTTTCACTTTTTTTTTTCTTTTTTTGCTGCTTCCAAAATTCTGGTTTGTCTTTGAATTTTCACAATATGATTATAATGTGTTTCAGTGTGGATGTCACTGAGTTCATCTTAGTTGAAAACATTCAGGCTTCTTTGTTGTTGTTGTTGTTGTTGTTTTGAGTCTCACTCTGTCACCCAGGCTGGAGTGCAGTGGCATGCTAATGGCCACTGCAGCCTTGACCTGCTGGGCTTAGTAGATCCTTCTGCCTCAACTTTCAAAGTAGCTGGAATCACAGGCATGTGCTACCATGCCCAGCTTATTTTTTCATTTATTGTAGAGACGAGGTCTCACCAAGTTGCTCAGGCTGATCTTGAACCCCTGGGCTCAGGCAATCCTCTTACCTCAGCCTCCCAAAGTGATGGGTTATAGGTTGAGCCACTGTGCCTGGCCCATTCAGGCTTCTTGAATCAGTATGTCCATTTCCTTTCTAAAATTTGGGAAATTGTGGCTATTATTTCTTCAGATAATATTTCTGTCCCATTCTTTCTAAGTTCTTTTCATGAGACTTTCATAACTTATGTGTTGGTCTATTTGATGTTGTTCCAGTAGCCCCTTAACCTTTTGTCACTTGGTTTTCTTTTTATTATTTGCTCCTTTGACCAAATAATTTCAGATAATTTACCTTCAAGTTATCTTATTCTGGGTTTTTTTTTTTTCCCCAATCAGGTTTACTATTTAACATTGCTAGTGAATTTTTCAATTCAGTTATTGTGTTCTTCAGCTCCAAAATTTGTTTAGGTTCTTTTAAAAAATTCTATATCTTTATTAATATTCTCATTGTCTTCATGCTTAATGTCCTGGGCTCATTAGTATATTTATAAAGATTACTTTGACTTCTTTGTCAGGTAATTCATACATGCCCATTTTTTAAGGGTCCCGTTCTGGAGATGTATTTCATTCCTTTGATTAGGCTGCAATTTTCTGTTTCTTTACGTGCATTATAACTTTGTTTTGGAATGTACACATTTGAAAGCACAGTTCCCTTTTCCAGTGTTTATGATTTTTTTGTTTTGTTTTTGTTTTGTTTTTATAAGGAAAGATGTTCATCAACCAGCCTGATTTGAAATTCTTGGGGTCTCTCAAACCCTTTCTGTGGATGTTTATTCTCTGGGCTTATATGTGTGATAGCCCAATTAGAGAAGTTCCCTAGTTTCTTTGTCAGGCATATGTAGTCTTTCGCTTTTTCTGATGTCTGCCCGCAGTGCTACAGATTGTGTGGCACTACTTCAATTTTCTGAGTTCTCTTTTATTCTCTGAAGTTCCAAGGCATTCAAAATATGCTGGTTCCATCAGGGTTTCTAAGTGAAGTAGAAACCAGGTCCTTGGGCCGCCTCCAAAAATGCCAGAACGTTAGTTGCACAGTTGCACACATTTCATTTCTCTCTCTCCCCACCCCATGGACAAAACTGCTAGTTGAGCTTTTCTTCCCAATTTCAAGCTATGTCTACTGGGGGGAGGAGCTTATGTGATTAAAATGCAACTGATTTTTCTTATCTGCTTCAATGTGGCTGTTCTTCTTTGAGCTTGCCTGAAGTATTGTGACTTTCTATCTGACATGCATAGTTCCCATAAGGGCTTTGTAGGTGGTATATTGTTAAGTTGGCATTTTTGTGAGAGAATGTGTTGTTCTTCCTGTTCTACCATTGTGCTGATTCACCTCCTGTTTTAAATCTTCTTTTCCTCAGCTATATTCTAGTTTGTTAGGGCTATTATGTCTGCCTCTTAGAAATATGTATGATGCCATAGAATTTTACATTAAGTGGGTGTTCAATAAATATCTTACTAATGGGCTAATTCCCATAAATAGTCCTAGTTAAGAATGAGATATCTTTTTCACAGAGTACCTAACCCTTAACTGTACCCCACAATATCAAAATAAAAAATATTGATTTTTAAAAAAAGAATGAGATAGTCCCTTCTTGAAGATTTTGTTAATTAAGAGTAGGTATTTCTTGTTACCAAATAAACCAAAGCAGATATCTCTATCTTCTTTAGGAAGGGATGATACATTAGCCAAACTCACATTCTCATGAATTCATTTTGTGAAAATTTAAAAATAATCTTTATGGCGTTAAATGTTTACTCATTATCTTTTCCACTAAAACAAATTGAGAAAGCAATTGTAGAAGGAGAGGTCAGAAAGAGAAATTGAGAGGAAACAAAATGAGAATTAGCCCAAGAACTAAGGAAGAAAACAGGAGAGTTTGAAGAAAGAAGAGGTATTCATCATACACTGGATATTTATTGTGTACCAGACAAGATACTAGCAAAAAAATTGCTCAATAGTGTCAAAGTATGTATAAAGATCCTGAGGAGAAATAGGACATAGAAGAAGCTACAGAAATAGATAATTATAAAATTAATAAGAGATGAGCAGAGTGGTAGGGGTGAAGTTGAGTTTTAGTGAAGTAAGAAGTGAAGGAGATATAATAAGACAAATGCTTATGTATACTTTTTAAAAGCAATTGAGTGAGTAAAGGGAAAACAAGATAGAGGGGGTAGTGTACCTTAAAAAGGAGGCAGGATCAAGGAATGTGGACACACACACATACATACCCACACACAGGTTGAGTATCAAGGAATGTGGACACACACACACACACACACACACACACACACACACACACACACACCCCACAGGTTGAGTATCCCTTATCTGAAATGCTTGGGAGCAGAAGAAGTATTTTGAATTTTAGATATTTGGTTTTCTTTAATTTTGTAGTATTGGCATATATGTAATGAGATATCTTGTGGATGGGACCTAAGTCTAAACATTTCATTTATGTTTTATATGCACCTTATACAACATAGCCTGAAGATAATTTTATAATATACTTTTAATAATTTTGTGAATGCAACAATTTTGACAGCATTTTAACTGTGATCCATTACATGAGGCCAGGTATGGAATTTCCCACTTAGGCATTATGTTGACATTGAAAAAATTGATTGCAGATTTTCAGATTAGGGATGCTCAATGTGTGTTTGTGTGTGTGTGTGTGCGTGTGTGTGTGTGTGTGTGTGCGCGTGTGTTCATTTAGGAAGAAAAATAATTTAGTGTATTTACTATGGAACCTAGCTTGAAAATGTAGTTTCAAAAGCAATACTAGATGGTTATCAAAACATTTGGGAAGGATAGAATCTACCAGAGATAGACAATTTAAATTTCAAAAGATGTAACAATACATCTTAGAATGGAAAGAAGTTTGAAAATGATCCAAAAAAATTTTTTTTAATAAAGGGGGATAATTGAGACATTTTACATTGAATAATCTTGGTCTGTTTTCTTTGTGAATTTAGATGTGACACTGGTTTCTAGATGTGTAAAATGAAATAAATTGTACCGTTTCCCTCTGTTGAGAATAAAATCCATGGGATGAAGTTAAGATCCTGAGAAGAACAGATTAAATAACAATGAAAGAATACCTTTGAAAAAGACAGCTTGGAGACAACTAATAGAGTTATTTATTAGCATATACAGACATAATAAAAGTCAAATAGAAGGTTGAATAGAGACAAGAGCCTAATGGCACAATATAGCCATGAACTTTTCCTTGACAAATGAGAAGTTTATTTTTACTGTGATATTCTACCCATTACATGAAAGCAAGGTTTCTTTTATACCTTCTACAAATTTTAACCTCTGCCTTTTGCTAGTGCCATCTTATGTTTTGTTCCTCTTCTCTCTTTAAGAGTTCTTGTGACAGTTCTATTTGTACTTTTTTGAGGAACCTCTGTACTGTCATTTGGATACTAGCTATCCTAACTAGAGTGAGATGATACCTCATTGTGGTTTTGATTTGCATTTTCCTGGCTCATCACCCTGATCTGATCTCTATACATTGCATATATTGAACATCATATATACCCTATAAATATGTACAATTATGTGTTAATTAAAAATAAAATTAAAAAAATAAAAATTAGTAATTTGTTCATCAGAAGAATGTAAAAACTAAAATCACAGGAATCAACAATGAGAACCAAGAAGTAAACGCAAGGAAAATAGCAATCTGTAGTTTAAGAGGTACTTATTTTATATACAAAGTGGTGACTCACCAGAGAACAACAGTTATTAGGTTAATAAGTTAACTACTTGGCTGAAAAAGTAAGTGAAAATATAGCCATAAGTGAGTAGATAGATTACTCTTGCTATACATTCATATGTATAAAGTCACAGAAATTCTGAGTTGACTAATAATGATCAGGTTAATAATAATGTATTCACTACTAATCTTGCTGATTCCTTACCAGTATATTCAATTAAATTGCCTATGAGTGTAACAAAGAACCTTAATCATGGCATGTGCCAGTGGTTAATGATATCTTAAACCTATCCTACTTTACAGAATTATTAAAGAAATTAATTAAATGGTGCTTGAAAACAAGCTTTGAATTCCTTGGGAAAATATACTATATATGTTGCATTTTAGACATAGTCAAAATTTCTAGCATTTTTTTTCCTTTCTAGATATAATTTTTTTCTTTCTAGATATTTTTTAAAAGCATCCATAATCTACTGAATGAGATGGGTTAAAAGATGGAGCTGCTGCAAACCACTGTAAATCTGATGGCATCGATATCAATGTAGACATCAATGTAGACAGCACGTGCTTTGGGGGTATAGTGCCCTCAGTTGTCACATCTTCCTAATAAATTCCAACAGCAGAGAGTTCCTTAACTTAGGTTTTAGTCTCTAATCTATTCTCCCATCCTTGAATGATACAGTTGAATTTCTTTATTGCTGTTAAGATGCTGGGTTACATGCAACTTTCTGGCCACTTAAGTATACTATATATCTCTCCAGAAAACTTTTATATGCTACCTTATGCTTCAAAGCCAGTTTTCAGGCATATTGATAGCTTCTGAATTAGTTTGTCATTCAAAAAGGAGTTTTGGCCTAAGTTACAAAGGTCAAAATAATGCTCTCTTACTACTTTGCATTTTTCACTGAATCAATTCACTCTGAATACTTCTTTAACTTTCATATATGTAATCACTCACCTTCTGCCCCAAAATCTATTTTACATAAGAGGGTAGATAGATTACCCATTATATATATAGGTATATATATGCAAATAATAATGTATTCACTACTAATGTCACTGATTCCTTACTAGTATATTCAGTTAAATTGCCTATGGGTATCACAAAGAACCTTCATCACTATATGTGCCAATAATTAATTACTAACATTAATGGACATTATGGGTAACAGTTAAGAGTGCCAACTTTGATCTCACTATTTATGGCTGTTATATAAGTTATATAATTTATCTGAGTCCATTTTCCCCATGTAAAAAATGGGCCATAGACATTTCTCCAATGACATACAAATATCCAATAGCCGCACAAAAAGATGTTCTATATAATTAATCATTGGGAAAATATACACCAAAACCATACTAAAACACCACTACACACACTAGGGTAACTATTTTTCAAAAATGGGAAATGATAAGTGTTTGCAAAGATGTAGAGAAATTGGAAAACTTCTGCATTGCTGATGGGAGTGTTATATGGTGAAATAATGGAAAAAAGTTTGGTATTTCCTCAAAAGATTAAGCACAGAATGGGCAAATATCCAGTAACTACTTCTAGGTATATACACTAGAGAAAGGAAAACATATGTCCACACAAAAATTGTTACATGAATGTTCATGGCAACATTATTCATAAGAGCCAAAGGGTGGAAATGACTGGAATTTTCATCAACCAATGAAGGGATAAATAAACTGTGGCATATCCATATGATGGAATATTATTCAGTGATGAAAACACAGCAGGACTTATATATGCTACAACATGATTGAAACTTGAGAACACTATGCTAAATGTAAGAAACCAGCTAGAAATTACCACATGTTGTATAAAGTTATATATATTAAATATCAAGAACAGGCAAATATATACTTATTGATGGTTGATAGGTGGGTGCATATAACTGAGGGTAGAAATGGGGATGGGGAGATGGAGGAGTGACTGCTAATGGGCACAGAGTTTGTTTGGAGTGTTGAAAATGTTCTGAAATTGTGATATTTTCAGAACTCTATGAATATACTAAAAACCATTGAAATGTATTTTAAGTGGGTCCCTTGTATGGTGTATGAATAATATCATAATAAAGCTATTAAAATGAAGCAAATAGTTGTGTTTATCGCATAGGGTTGTTGGGAGGATTAAATGAGACAATTTATACATAGTATTTAATATAGTGCCCAGCTCTTCATAAGTAATCAATAAATAATTACAAATTAAAACTACAATGAGATACAACCAAACACCAGTCAGAATAGACATGATTAATTTATTTTTATTTTTATTTATTTTTTAGGATGTGGCATACATTCAGGGTTAGGTACACAAATGTTCATTATACAGGTACCCTTGTTGGTGAGGTATGCCCTCGTTCCCCTGGCAGTGTCCTTCAACTGTCAATCCCATCCCCTCTCCCCCTGGCAGTTCCCCACTACTGCCAATCTTTTCTTGTAGTCTTTTGATAATTGTTCAAGGTGTGCTTGTGAGTGAGAACATATGGTACTCTGTTCTTTGTTTCTGTGTTAGATCACTGAGTATGATAGACTCTAAATCCAACCAAGTTGCTGTGAAGTCCATATGTTTGACCTTCTTTATGGCTGCATAATATTCCATTGTGTATATGTACCACATTTTTTAAATTCAGTCTCATCTTCTAAGTTATATGGGCAACCAACATACACATGAAAAAGTGCTCACTAATCATCAGAGAAATGCAAATCAAAACCACATTGAGATACCACTTAACCCCAGTAAGAATGGTTATCACTAATAAAACAAACTGCAACAGATGCTGGCGAGGATGCAGAAAAAAAGGAATGCTTCTACACTGTCGGTGGGAATGCAAACTAATGCAACCTCTTTGGAAGCCAGTGTGGCAATTTCTGAAAAAACTAGAAATTGACCTTCCATATGACCCACTTATAACATACATTGGGAACATACATTACCCATTGGGAATATACCCAGAGGAACTCAAATCACTCTACAGAAAAGATACCTGCGCACGAATGTTTGTTGCAGCTCTATTTATAATAGCAAAAACATGGAACCAATTTTTTTTTTAATGTGGTGAAAAGGGAATGCTTATACACACTGTTGGTGGGAGTGTAAACTAAAACAACCTCTATGGAAATCGGTATGGAAATTTCTCAAAGAACTAAAAGTAGATCTACCAATTGATCTAGTAATCCCACTACTAAATAACTACCCAAAGGAACAGAGGCTGTTATACAAAAAAGATACCTCACTTGTATGTTTATTGCAGCACAATTCACAATTGCAAAGATACAGAATCAACCTAAATGGCCGTCAACTGATCAGTGGATAAGGAAACACACACACACACACACACACACACACACACACACACACACACACACACTCACACACACCATGGAATACTATTCAGCCATAAGAAAGAATGAAATAATGTCTTTTGCAGCAAACTTGGACGGAAATGGAGACCATCATCCTAAGTGAAGTAACTCAGAAACAGAAACCAAACATCACATGTTGTTACTTATAATTGGGAGCTAAACTAAGTGACTGCAAAGGCACATGGAATAGCATAATGGATATTGAAGACTCAGAAGGGGAAGGGTGAGAAGGACAGCAGGGGATAAAAATCAACTATTGTGTATAATGTGCACAGGTTGGGGTAGAGGGTACACTTAAAGCCCAGACTTCTTTGCCAGGAGACAGTGCATTCATGTAACCAAAAGTCATTTGCATTCCCTAAAACTATTGAAATAAAAATAAATAAATAATACTATTACTGCTACAAGTAGTAATTATCATTAATAGTAGTGCTATTATTAAATAAGTAGTACAATTACAATAACTATTTGTAGTAGTAGATAATTTAATTTTAATACTAAGTACAATAATAAGAATAGCTATTATCATTAATAGTAGAGCTATTATTAAATAATAATAACTATTATCATTAATTTATTTAACTGTTCCTATTAGGCTGATAGTTGTTATATTTAGGATGGAGTTTGGGGCCTAGATAATATTATCCTACTCAGTATGCTATAATAAAAGTAACAAACTTTGGAGCCAGAAGATCTAGTTGAAATCCTATCTCTGTCACTTACTAAATATGTAGCCTCAGGTAGGTTATTTCACCTGTCTGAGAATAAGTTTCCTCATCTTTAAAATGGTTCAACAACACCTATTACTACATTGGGCTTTTAGGAGGAACAAGACAGTATAAGTGCAAACGCCCATTGCAATGCCTGGCATATAGTAAATTTTCAAATAATTTTAATTCCAAATACGCAAAAATAATCATCTCAGTATTTAAAAATATGATGAAATACTATCAAGCTTATAGCAATATTTCAATAGGATATAAACGTAAGCAATGCCCCCAAATACCAATATATGCATAGAGGACTGGTTAACAACCATGTTATTTAAGAGATGTGCATATTAGACTTGTTAGACTATCATTAGAAAAAAATCGGTAGTAAACTGCTATTTTTTTCATTTCCTTCTCGAAAGGCTCAAAACAAGTACAGCTAAGTTATAGAAACCTAGATACAGTAAGGGAACCAGCTTCAGTCTCAGTCATTAATACTACAGCCAACTTTTAGGGAAAAGTCTTGGTCCAGATTTTCCAAAGTTGTAAATAAAGGATATGTTGTAAAATCTAGGCAGTGGAATAGTTTTCAGTTTGGAGTAGTCCATGCTAAGTTTATGCATGTTATCCTGAATAAATAGGTATTTTGGAAACAACCCACTAACCCTAGAATATCTACAAGGGAGAGGGAATGCTGCCATGAACCAGCTCCAATTATGTACGCCAAGAAAGCTGAATGAGTTTATGAAACCCTCCTTCTTTCTCTCCAAACTCTCCAAAGTGCTCAGTTATTCAAGATTACATGAAAATTTTTGAGGTATTATTTAAAACTAAGAGGATAAAGAGATGATACAAAAAAACTAAATAAATATTTTTATACCACCAGTATACACACAGTGCACTTACCAAGTTATGACTCCAGCTAATGAAACAATCATGTATTACTATTTGTATTGACAATAGTTTGCTTTGACATTTTAGCTCAATTTGATGTTCACTTGCTTTGGATTATTTTTTACTTTGTCAATTTTAGGAATTGACTAACTTTGTTAAACTGAACTGACTCAAGTGTATCATAAGTTTCTATTTTTAGTTTTTGCCATCTTGAAGCAAATGGTGGAGAATTTATTATTTCAAAAGGTTCTATCATTGACAACTATTCTTTTCAAATAAATCTAGTAATTGTGTTGAGATTACAGAGCTATGTCACTGTATTGAGTGAAAGCTTAAGCACATAAAACCGTTAACACATGAAGTCCTGCCACAAAAAAGTCACTCTCCCTTTTCCTGTCTGTTTTGACAGTTTTCATATTGCATTGCAGTTCTATTTACACATCTGTCTTTCCTGCTAGATTGAGAACTCCTTAAGGCCAAGTATTTGATTTTAATTCAACTTTATGTCTCCAGATCTAATACACTGGCACTCAGTAAAAACATAGATTTGGTTGATTAGCTAATGTCATAATTTGGGGTTCAACTAGTTATTTTCCTTGCCTTCTAGTCTTGAGTTAATTGTTAT